>LS990925.1:4387500-4737500 GCA_900464855.2 Musa schizocarpa
CTCCCTGCGTCAGTTCTACAGGGAGTGCGACGTCTACGGCACCATCGACTTCATCTTCGGAAACGCCGGAGTCGTGCTCCAGAACTGCAACTTGTACGCCCGGAAGCCCTTATCCAACCAGAAGAACATCTTCACGGCGCAGGGCCGCGAGGATCCGAACCAGAACACCGGCATCTCGATTCAGAACTGCAAGGTCGCGGCGGCCTCCGACCTGGCGCCGGTGCAGTCCAACTTCTCCACCTACCTCGGCAGGCCGTGGAAGGCGTACTCGAGGACGGTGTACATGCAGTCGCTCCTGGACAGCCTGATCAACCCGGCGGGGTGGCTAGAGTGGGACGGCGACTTCGCGCTGAGCACGCTATACTACGGGGAGTACATGAACCGCGGGCCGGGATCGAGCACCGCCAACAGGGTGAAATGGCCGGGCTACAGGGTGATCAACAGCTCCACCGAAGCTAGCATGTTCACGGTGGAGTCCTTCATCGAAGGCGATCAGTGGCTGGGATCGACCTCCGTCCCTTTTACCGCAGGGTTGAACTAAGTCAACGGCGTTTGCATCTTTTCTTGACCGAGTCTGCCACATCGTCGTTCTCCTCCGATCGAGTGTGATGTACATCGGATGTGTGGAATAAAACGTTTCTTTGGAAGCGTTGAAGCATTCTGCTTGTTATGGTGACATCTTTGTACCGCAATCTGTTTCTCGGTTGTATGATTAAGAGCTACGAGTCTTACATTGTGGGGTATGATGTGGTATAACGGTAAATAACTCGACCGTTGAAGCCCCTCAATTGGCCCGGCAGTAAGGCCAGACCGAACCAAATCAGTAGTTTGAGGCTTCGGTCCAAATTGGGTTTGATATAAACCGCCTATTTGTCCAAAGCCGGCCCGACCGTTGGGCCTCTGCCCGTTGAGCAGTTCTGACTGTTTCTATTCAAATGTCAACCCACGGGTTTGGCTCATCTGATAGGAAGGGATCAGTAATTGGACTCTTGACGTTCCAGTTTGGCTTTTAGATCAGAAATGTCAAGGAAATAAGAACGACTGATTGAATCGAGTCAGACCAATTAGTTCGCTACCAATTGCAAATGCTGATCAGATTAATTGTATTCTCGCTGTTATTTTTTTAAGACATTAAAAAGTAGTGAGATCCTGAAATTTAGCCATATCTCTCTCTTTAATTATTAATTATTATTATTATTATTTAATAGATATAATTACTAATTTAGATGTAGTTTACGTTCAACATGTAATTTTTCTTTTTGCGATTTTGTTAACTCCACTATTAATTTCAAGTGTTGTTTACGTTCAACATCTCTCCCATTTTAATTTATAAGAATAATGTCGTTATTTACGGCAAATCAAAATTGATCATCAAATTAAAATTAAAATTAAAATTATTATTATTATTGTTGTCGTCGTTCCTTTTGATATGGTCATGATTTAAGGTGTGGAATCTGCCTTTTATTACTTAGAAAAGAAAAAAGAAAGGGGAAACGAAGGCTTCTGGTACTGAAGTGGGGCCCATTGGAATCACACAATCATTTACTTTCTTACTTTCCATTTGATTTGGTTGGTCTTCAGCTTTCTCTTTCCTTCTCTCCTTCACCTTTCTTTCCTCTAATCCTGCCGAGATATGCTCGAGGAGAGAGACAGCACCACACCCCAAGAGGAAAGGAGTATAACAAGCGACTAAATCCGCCATCCACGGCGGAGACGAGCAAATAAAAGCCTTATATTCCTTCAAATTGCGGCGCCCGAGGTGGTCAAACGAATTGATCTTTGGGAGGCGCAGTGGAGATATACCGCCATGAAACTCAAAGGCTTCACACAGAGGGAGAGAGAGAGAGAGAGCGTGTTAGTGGGGTCACGGCATATTGGACACATGAGACAGCACATGACCCAAACCCTGAAGCCTCATGCAAAAAGAGCAGCCCAGCATAATGTCTCTCTCTCCAGTCAAATCTGTCCTCTATCTTTATTCTCCTATTTCTTTTGTATTTTTTCCTCCCTTTCTATGTTTCTATCCCACAATGATTTTGTCAACATGTATACAACACTGTCATTTTATGAGATATTAGTGTCAAGCTTCCGCTGCTACAAAGAAAGTTCTCTACAAAGATCAATATTCAGAAAGCTCGTGTTGTATGTTGCCGTCTTCTGAGAGGAGAATTATGAGCAAGTAGCCAATATTTTCTTTCCATTTTGGTTCTCTGTTCTATACCTTACTGTAGCAACAGCTAATGGGGTGCATGTAATCGAGTAGAATGGTGGTTAGGGTTGCGACACGCGATGTTGCGCTTTTGACCCTTTGGCAACACTGTCAGCTCACCGCATAGGATGCGCTCTCTCCCTCGCATTGATGGAAGGAGACCAACCAATCCCGAGTCACTTGCCTTTTCCTAACTCGGCATCCATCAGAGCTTCTCCTTCAAAGCGAGCCTAGTTTGCCCTCATCCAAATGCCACAGTCGTCCTCGCTAAGGAGCATATGGAGCAGCATTAGATAGGTGTTCTTGGGGAACGCTCCTAGGATTCTTAGCTTAGGCGTAGTTAAGAGTCTTAGAGATGTCTAATCATGTATAAGCTCTGGTCATGCGTTATTTAAGCCTTGCATATCCCTGTGTGGTCTCTCCCATTGGGTGTCACAGGATTTGGTAGGATTCATGTCTGTCACCTACTGCTTGCTCCAAGTAGCCAGCAGGCAAATGTAAGCTTCTGTAGAAAAGTGACTGACGACTGACTGACAACTGAGTTCTGAGTTGAACAAGGGAGCAAGGCATGACATGTGAATGTGAACCAGTGCATCGGGATACATGAGAAAACTGAGATTAAATGACCTTTTATCAAAGGGAGATGTATGGATTTGTGCTCATTCTTCAATGAAAAGAACACACAAACTTTAGAACAATTTAACCTACTACGCCATTAATCCATATGAACACATCTAGATTTGGCGGCCTTATTAAATGTCTAAGCCGATGTCGTTAAATCTGCAAACTGCAACAGCAAGAGGGAATAGAAGCGAGGGCATGTTCTTTCATTTGACCTGTTGGTGCAGTGAAATGATATGGTGGATTTGAAGGTGTGAAGCTTTAAAGTGTTAAAACTAGTGCTAATAATAATGGCAGAGCAGAGGAGTAACAGAGTAGTTGCTTTTGGCTCTATAAATGGGGCTCTCTTCTCAGAGCTCTTATGGCTGTGGTCGTGGGCTCAGTTTAGTTGGCTTCAGTTGAGGTTGGTTTTGGAGGCCAATGGCTCACTCCCGTCCTCCTTTTCTCCTCCTCTCACATTTCCTTCTCTCTCTGTTTGCTTCCGGTGCCATTGGCTCTCCAGGCCATCATGGGCCTGCGAACCACAACTACCGAGACGCACTCTCCAAGTCCATACTCTTCTTCGAAGGGCAGAGGTCGGGGAGGCTGCCTGCGAACCAGAGAATGACATGGAGGAGGAACTCTGGCCTGTCGGATGGCTCCGCCATGAATGCAAGTGCTCTGGACTTCGTTCTCCTTCTGGTTTTGGTGTTGCTTGTAGGAATCTAACTTCGTTTGGGTGAAACAAAATGTAGGTGGACTTGGTTGGTGGGTACTATGATGCAGGGGACAACGTGAAGTTTGGCTTCCCCATGGCTTTCACCACCACCATGCTGTCTTGGAGTGTGATAGAGTTCGGCGGGATGATGAAGGGTGAGCTGGAGAACGCCAGAGCGGCGGTTCGTTGGGCCACTGACTACCTCCTCAAAGCCACTGCTCATCCGAACACCATATATGTTCAGGTTCAGTTCTCCTTCATGATTCCCTGTTCCTTTGCCTCCTCTTCTTCCGGCACTCTCTGTTCCTTTCTCTTGGTGAAGACAAAGCGGTTCTGTAATGGAAAAAAATCCAAGCTTGTGATGGTTTTAAGAATAGAAATCCGATACTTTGTGTCACGTAGCCATTGTGTTGTCGATCTGTAGGTGGGAGATCCAAACAAGGATCACGCTTGCTGGGAGAGGCCAGAAGACATGGACACTCCAAGAACAGTCTACAAGGTGGACAACAGCAACCCAGGCTCCGATGTCGCCGCCGAGACCGCCGCCGCCCTCGCCGCTGCTTCTCTGGTCTTCAGGAAATCTGACCCAGCTTACTCCAAGCTTCTTCGGAACAGAGCTATTAGTGTAATATAGCTAAAACCATCTTTCAAAAGCCTATTGCTACCAACCAAAATATTCCCTTCCAAACACTCTTATATTGGGTTTCAGGTGTTTGAGTTTGCTGACAAGCACAGAGGTTCCTACAGCAATGGGCTGAAGAATGTTGTCTGCCCCTTCTACTGCTCTTACTCCGGCTATCAGGTTCCTTTCTTCTCTTCCATTGGATGCAAAGAGCACAAAAAACTCCCCTTCTCCACCTCTGTTTTCTGGTATAGACTATGAACCTCTGTTTCTTCCACTGGTCAAAAGGATGAGCTGCTTTGGGGAGCAGCATGGCTTCACAAGGCCACCAAGAATCCGACGTACCTCAACTACATCGAGGCCAACGGTCAAACCCTCGGCGCTGACGAGTCTGATAACACCTTTGGGTGGGACAACAAGCATGTGGGAGCCAGAATCCTCCTCTCCAAGGTTAATATGACTCCCATCAACCTTCCACTATTGTTTTGAGTGATGGGCTGTGCTTATAGCTGTTCTTCTTCCGGTGGCCTTGTTACAGGCCTTTCTGGTCCAAAACCTGAAGTCTCTGCACGACTACAAGGGCCATGCTGACAACTTTATCTGCTCCCTCATCCCGGGGACACCCTTCTCCCAGACCCAATACACTCCAGGTTGCCTCTTTACCCCTCTCCCTGAAGAGATACGTCAACATGTTTTAAGCTTCAGCGAAGTGATCTGAATGTATCTTTGAACACAGGTGGGCTGCTGTTTAAGATGGGTGACAGCAACATGCAGTACGTGACCTCCACCTCCTTCTTGTTGGTCGCCTACGCCAAGTTCCTCACCTACTCCTCCAAGGTGGTCTCTTGCGGCGGCACCACCGTCACCCCCCGCAAGCTCCGATCCATCGCCAAGCGACAGGTGAGTCCTCCGTGCACTTAGACCATGGGGAATGATGTTCTTGCATCAGTGCCCTGCGGGATTAACCTGTGCCGGCGCTAACCCCGTTTTGTGGCCGGTGGCGGCGCGGCCCAGGTGGACTACATCCTCGGCGACAACCCGCAGAAGATGTCCTACATGGTGGGCTACGGCGCAAGGTACCCGCAGCAGGTGCACCACCGGGGGTCGTCCCTGCCGTCCGTGGCGGCCCACCCGGCTAAGATCCCGTGCTCCGCGGGTTTCACGGCGTTGTACACCTCCGCCCCGAACCCGAACCCGCTCACGGGCGCCGTCGTCGGCGGGCCGGACGCCATGGACCGGTTCCCGGACCAACGGTCAGACTACGCGCGGTCCGAGCCGGCCACCTACATCAACGCCCCCCTCGTCGGCGCCCTCGCCTACCTCGCCCACTCCTCCGGCCAACTCTAATCCCGGTGCTACGTAACAACTAAGTAGCATAGCCTCTAAGTCGAGCTTAAGAGCTTCGTAGTGTGCGATGAAGGACCCCGGTGCAGCTAAGGAGGCCATCGGTGGGTTTGTTTCTAGGTCTAATTTGGATCAGTAGACGATTAGGGAGACTGCTGTCATCTATCTATGGCTTAGACTCGGCGTTCAATGTTGTGCGCGGCCTGTACTACACAGGGCAGCCTTTGACCCCCAAGTACTTTTTGGGGCTTCTACTTCGTCTGCGTTACCACTATTAACATGGCGTGGGGTTTGTCTCTGTGTTAACCATGAGTTGATGTTTCTAATTACTTATCATGATAAGGCTAAGTTAGTTCTTCACAACCGGTCTCTTGCCACAGCCAATGAGGAACACTTACCCCGGTACCAAGTAGCATGTTGAATCTCCTGTCATCCACTCCAGAACGGGAACATAAGATGGAATAGTATCCTCTCTCTCTCTCTCTCTCTCTCTATGGATGTCATTGGACCATCAAGCCTCTCAATTACAGTGGAGGCAAAGCTGAACTATCAGTAAATATCCAGGAGAAGTCATTTGCTAACATAACTGTGTAGGTTAAGTATCCAAATAAACCTTTACTGTAAGATGTCAGTGGTTAAACAATCTGTGGTTGCCATAACATGAAAAATGAAAAGCTATTCCATCAAATCTTAGATTTGATTTGACATCTTAAATCAGAGCACTGTAAAATGCTGCTCGATTACCAGTTTCATGGCAAAGCTCTCTGCGACGTTCCATTTAAGACGGATACTCTCACATCTGAATCAAAAAGTAGTGAGGAAGCAGACGCAGGGTTTTGATTAGTTGAGCAACATGTGAACTGCACACAGATTTTGCCCCCACTGATGGAAAGAGACTGAACCATATGCAAGACCCAAGCATGTGATGTGGTCCTCCCTTCTTCTTCCTGTCATCACTCACCAGACTATATGCATGTCTCCCTGTGGAACCGAGCCAAGAACAAGGGTGCAGCGGCTCTTACAACATGGGAGCAGCACCCTGCAGTCTTTTAAGCCCTCTCTTTCTCTGTCAACAATGGCAGACCAACAAACATCCCACCGCAACTCAGCTGAGGCAAATCCACTCCATCTTGGCAACTATCCCACATACTAAAGAAAAAGAACCAAATACATAGAAAGCTGCACACACATAATTGACAAGTAGAGAGACCAGAGGACACGAGAGATTCCTGATCACCACACGGAGTAGTTGCTGAGAGCAGCGTGGAGGGACGCAGGGCAGTTTGCTTTGACACCTTTATCTTTTCATTTAGTTAATGCAGCTTTGGAGTAAGAGGCAGCAGAAAAGTCAGACAGAGCATGGGATGAGGACAGTTCTTTTTTCGCAGTACAAGGTGCCATTCATTAATGTCTTTTGATCTCGGTGTTTGAGGATCCAAAGCAGTAAGAAATGGCTAAGAATCCATCTATTGAAGAAGAAAGTAAGTGAGACAAGAATCTTGAGCTTCAACAAGTGGGCAGATGCAGGATGGGAAGTGAAGTAATAGCATTCACGGATATATAGCACCCATTGATCCACCTTGTCAGCCATTACTGAATCACAATGCAAGCATGACCATCTGCATTTTGTGAACAGAACATCGATGGAACAGTCAACATCAGAGTGCTCATAGCAAATTGAGAGAACAAAAGGAACACTAGAGATACAGTTCAACTTGGCCTTCCCTCATATCCAACAGCTACAGAAACACTGACATTAGATCTCACTTTACCATGGCATTCGTCCTTGCTGTGGAGCTTATGATACCAGCAAGACAAATATATTACTGAAAAAGAGAGACAACAAATAATCTTTTCAAAAGAAAAAAAAAATATTTTAACAATGCTTGTCAAAATATGATTAGTTAGTATACATATATACACATAGTCTTAGCACTTAAGCCTTTTAATTTTGTTAATAATACTTATGAAAATCTAATTATTTTTCTTATGTATACCTTTCCTTAATATAAATATATACGTGATATATGTTGGTAGAGTTTACGGAATTTCTGGGAGTGAAATTTTAGTTCATGGACCAAATGTCACCAATGTTTTCTTGACTAGTTTGTTAATTTAACATAGAGTTAGAAGTTTAATTAGCATTGTGAGTTGTAACAAGAGACTTTGAGATTGAGAGAGATGTGATGAAAATGAACCTTTAATTTTTCTTGTGAATTTTAAATTTTTTTGTTCAATTTATATTCATTTTTTTAGTCGGTAGAAGTAAGATTCCATAACTTTGAATATATCTCCTACATTCTTATTAAAGGTAGATAAAGAGAAGATGAGATGTTCTTGTTGTCTCTTTTAGGTTTCAAGTGCTAGTGATGGAGAGAAGAAAAACTTCAGATTAACAAGCGAAAAACTTCAGGTAGATTCCATAACTTTGAATGTAACATTTAATGTAGTTTAGTAAATCTGTCTATATTCATTGAAAAAATCATATTTTTTAATATATAAGATCAAATATAAGATTCTTGAGGTCTGACTCCCCTTTATATATTTTACATAAATTTTTCTCTTAATTCTTTTTGGAAATCAACACTCAAAGTGTCTTAACTCTTTCTCTCGTTAAGATCAAACTCAAGATGTGTATTTATAGGAATAAACCATAATTTATCAAGGAGTTTTAATTTAATTAAAACTCTATCAATTAATTTAAATATAATTAAAATTTCTAAAAATATTTGCCAATCTTAGCAGCAAGCAACTACATCATAATAAGACATTCATATCATACAAGATACAAACATTTATGATGTTTTTATGTACATTGATAAAACTTTGCTATGAATAAGATGTGATGAAAACAAATCATATGTACATAAATGTGGTAAGGGCGTGTGCAACATATCAATTCTTGAATCTCCAATTAAAGCACTCGCATATGTCCCATTGTGAATTGGTCATCCATCTCTTCTTCCTTTGCCAATCCATGACACAATGGTGACGCCCTACACTTTGCTTTTGCCTATATCCACGTTTCCAACATGGACATCCTCATCGGCGATAGACTTGTTCCAGAACCAATGCTTCTCCCACAGCAGCATCGTCTCTTCGGTCGGCACGTTCTTCGTCTCGGCGAGAAGAAAGCGATGAATAGCGTGATGACCAGAACCCATCCCCCGAAAAAGTAGAAGAGGCCGAACTTCAAGTGGCAGAGTGCCTTCAGGAACACTTGAGCGATGATTAATGTGAAGAGCATGTTGCACGAGACTGTGATGCTCGACCTGCCGTTCGGATCTCCAAGGGAAAGATCTCACTGGGCACCAGCTAGCCAAGAAGAGGACGATGAGGCTCGCATGTGTCTTCGACAGGTTGCTTGCTTGAATTTGAGTGTAATCACGGTGCCTACAATCAACTACAACAAGAAAGATGGCTCGCTTAAGCGCAGCAGATAAGAACAGAGCAATGGCAGTTAAAAGATTTATGGATCTTCTTCTATATGTTACTACTGTGCACTCAGCAATATTTGTGTGGTCGTTAGCGGTAATAGCTGACTAATGAACATTCGTGCACCGCCCTGCAGAAAGAGTCGGCGCCTTCCCGACTTATCCGCGGTCGCGATGGAGACAAAAAGGTGGCGAAGACGTTGACGAGGCCACTGATCGCAGCGGACATGAGGGAGGGAGGCATCATCGCCGAAGCCGATGGTCTCGAACGACACCGCGGCATAGAACATGATGACGGTAATGCCAGTGAGTTGCTGGAAGAAGGGGATGAGGACGGCCACGGTGAGCTGAGGCCTATACTTCCTCTTCATTATGTTGCTCCAAGGGTGCTCGATCGTCTTCGACTCCTCGCTGCCCGCAACCATGTCCTCGTACTCCTCGTCGATGTCATCGCTGCCACGGATCCTTCGGAGCATAGCCTTGGCCTTCTGGTTGTGCCTACGCTCGACGAGGGAGTTGGGAGTGTCAGGGAGGAGCAACGAGCCTGTAGTGGTGATGGCTGCCGGCACTGCGGCGAGGGCTAAGCTGACACGTCACCCCCAACCTTCCTCGATCTTAGCAGTAGCAAAGTTGATGAGGTTGGCGGTGTTAAAAGTTCAAATAAAATTATTATCTTAATTTTTTTTTTCATTAGGTCGATTAAATAAAATTATAAGGATAAGACACTCTTCATTTAAATTATATTTTATATCTATAAATATATGATATCTATATGTATAGATTCATTCGAGTCTAAGTATTCACTCTTGAGGTCTAAGAATAATTTAAGATCTCTATAATTTTTTTTCGTTTGAAAAGTTCAATAGAGTATTTCTTTTTCGTCATGGTTTATTCTTCATTCTATTTGACTTGATCTGAGACAAGTAGTATATTGTTACTACTATTTGAGAAAGGACTGTGCTTGAATATGATCTCTTTCTTTCTTTATACGATAACAGAATTTATTTCTAAAAAAAAAAAGACTCGACTTTAGTATTTGAAGAATGATTTGACAAATGGTGATATATCAATTTCTTAATATTTTTTATGATTAAAAATTTATGTTCAAATATATCACTCCTAAATCTAGATGAGCCTATTTCTAATACACGAATAAAATATTATATTATTCGTGTTATTAAAAAAATATATGTTCTTTATGTTGCATCTATTTAATAATGAGTTCAACAATAATCCTTCGTAGAGTTAAAAAATATTCTTACTTCTTAATAATGAGTTCAACAATAATCCTTCGTAGAGTTAAAAAATATTCTTACTTCTTAGTAATCTATAGCTCGTCAAATGACGAAAATTTCTACTTCAAGATGAGTTGAAATTAACATTTTTATAAATAAAAAAGATAATAATAAAGATAAAGAGACGAAAGATGATGCTAACAACAAGCAGAGTCTTTTTCGAATAATGATGCAAATCAAAAGAAGATCAAGTATTATAGATATGACAAGTTAGGCTATATCAAGAAAAATTATCATGTTAATATTAAAGGAGAAAATATTATAAATAAAGAAGATTATTTCAATACTATTGATGAAGATTGGAACAAATATTTTATGACTAAAACTACTAAGGCCATAATATCTATCAACTTCGAGCATCACTAGATATTTGATTTGTTGGGAAGAAACCTGTTAATGCGGAATAATTCTTTTCCCTCTTTGTGTATCAAAATAGGTTCCTCATCAAAATACCAACTTGATGTTAAAATGCTAAATCAATTAGCACAGCATAAACAATAGAGCAATAAATCAATCACACAGTGAGACCAAATCTTTTTAACGTGGAAAACCCAATGTGGGAAAAACCACGGGACCGCAGTCCGCCTCAAACTTCCACTATCAATAATAATGATAATAGGTTTACAGTAGGTCTTCTCTAGAATAACTAGAGGATCAGAATAACATCAAGATCATAGATCTTGGCTCAAGAATAGCATATCTTCATCACATAGGATGGATCTCCTCAAAAGAGAATTCTAGGTCTCACGGAGTGGATATCGTAGAAAAGTACCTTAGAGAGGGTAAACTGCAGATCAACACCGTTAGGATTGTAGAGTTTGCTGCAAGGATTCTCCACATAAAATTTGGGCTGAAATTGACAACGTTTGGCCACCGATCGTCAAGCAGAAAAACTCAGAAACTTTACTTTCTCTCTCTATTTCTCTCTCCCCTTTTCTCTGTACGCCGCACTGTCACGGACTTAGCTGGTTTTGCCTAAGTCGTGCGGCACCCTTGCGTGTCCGTCCGCAAGGGTCAGCCTCCCCGAAGCCTCCCATGATCCCTTAAGTCCCACAAAAGAGAGAACAGGACAGAGAAAAGGCCTCACTCGGGATCCACAAGCAAACATCTCCGAAAAACACTTTATAGACAATGCAAATTACAAGCGGACTTTACAAGCTCGAGCGGTTTGCACCACAAAGGGTAAAATGGTCCATTCTGGTGAAAATCTCTCACGCGTGTCCACATGACATAACCTTTATTTACAAAGCCTAAAGCGACCCATAGACCCAACTAAAATGGGACTATCAAGCCTTCGGCCGTCCCCCCACATCTTTGTACAATGCATGAACATACCAAAAGACGCGGACATACATAAGCATTATATCAAACACCTGTTTAGAAGTTCGTCCGTGACATTCTCCCCCCACTTATTCCTTCGGCGTCCTCGTCCCGAAGCCTTTGTCGACATTGCAACTCCTTGCCTCTCTGAGTCTTTGATCTTACGCTCCGGTACCAATCGTCCCTTGGCTCTCATTTGCTCTCCTTTGTTGTTTTCGAGTAGTCGAACCTTTTGATCCGCCATCTTTGCTTCAACTCACCAATGACTCGACTCGGTGTGGGGTTGGTTGAGTTGTGTTGATCTTTGTTGATTCTGCGGATCCTTGAATGAAGGAAAAAGACCATCCTTCTGCGCTTGATCTCTCAAATGCCTCATCTTTGCTTGGCTGGGTGGATGCTTGTTGAAGCTTTTAACGAGCATCATCTCGCAACTTTCGAAGATTTGGGTCCTTCCTCCCCTGAAATTTGCTCATTGACTCTTCTTTCACTTAGTTGTCACATCCAAGTAGGTTAGCATCACTTCGCTTTTCGATTGGCATTTCGTTTGGGAAATGAAGGCGGACAATCTACTCTCAATAACATTGATCACCATTGGTGAGGATTTGACAACTATTGTCTTCCATTATCTTGAAGGGTCTTTGAACTTTTGCAGAGCTCCTCTGCTTTGGATAGATAAGAGACTTGGGGTTTTCATTTTCGCCTATTCTCTTAAGGGTTGAGAAGGCAAAGGTTACTTGACCGCCAGCCTCCTCGAGGTTGTACTCCATGCATCGGTAGTTCTCGGCCTTCGCACGCTCTTTGCTCACACTTGAAGCACTTGAAGTGTTTGCACTCCTGCGTTGAGTTAGCTCTTTGTGATTCACCTTCTCGATGTCATTGAACCGGAATGCAGGAAGTTTTCACCCCAACTTGGAGTAATTCTCTAATAGATTTGGTAAGCCTGCGGGATTGTACCGTCTTCTCCATCAACCCTATCGCCTACTCCCACAGTGGCGAAGGTACAAGACACCAGCATCTTGACTACCGTTTCTTGGTGGTGCACTCTTGCATGACCGAAGTCCTTCACTTTCGACTATCTTGATGAGAAACTCATTGACACCGGTCTTTGAAGTTCCTTGGCCTCGCCCTTGACCTTGTCTCGGTGCTTGAGTTTGCCTCTGCGTGCTCCACCTCCTCCGACCCTTTTACGACCAAAGCGCTCTCCCTCCATGAGCAAGGGATCAATGACTTTTTCGGAAGTCCCGCCTCTGCGGTACCATGTGCCATTGCCATGCCCGTAGCACTACTTATCCGCCGCCTCGCATCTGCATCCCTTTTCTTCCGCGATCGGTAGAAATGTCTCGTGGCACTCCTCACGAGTCCACCTCCATTCTAAGCGATGCTTGATTTTTTGGGTAGCTAAGTCCCTCTGGACTCGTCGTCCGCTTCCTCGCCCCTTTCGACCCACAGCTTCAACACCTGCGTGTTCTCCAAGCGGTCCGTCTAGTCGATGGAGAGACATTTTGCGCAACTCCCATGCGCGACCTCTGCCATCCGTTGTAGGGTTTGCGATTACGTTCTCCTTAGCTTCCTTGGTAGCAGCGTTCGCTTACTTTCGACCTTGTCCACCGACTTGTCGGGCTCCCTTAAGCGAATATGAGCTCGGAGTAGTCAACTCTCCGGTTGCCCGATCATCATTTGTATGATCAAGTCCCTCCATGGGACTTCTTGGTACTTACATTCGAACTTTTCCCTTGGTGGAACCACGACCCATATATCTTTGATGACCAAGGCTTTCATCCGATGCAAAATTCGATGACGCATACGGAAGACCCACCTCTGCGGTACCATGGCTTTCACTCCTTGAATCCATAGCCCTTCTTGTCGTCGTGTTGTTCGGAAAGTGGAGCTTCGGTGGCTCCCAATCATACCTCCGTATGATCTAGTCCCTCCGCGGGGGGCAAAGTCGTGTGTATCTCATTGCCACGAACTGTTTCCACCACGATCCGCGCACCATGTAAGCCTCGGTGACTTCTCCATTGCATTCGATCCTTGTGGAAAAACTTCGAATTGTGAACCCTCCCATGGCCTCCGCCAATACATCGCGAGGTCTCCTCACAACCGATTTTGTTGGCTCCTCGGCAATCGACCTTCATCCACCCACTCTTGGGTCACACCCGATGAAGCACCGCTCTAGGACCGATCGTCGCGCCTAGTAGCTCCCAAAGTCCCCGACTTGCCGCAATTAGTGCACCATTATGCGGATCGGGTCTCTACCCTACCAAAGACAATCTTCGCTGCGACCGCCTCCTTTATAGCAACTTGAATGACAACAACGTGGCATATTCTTCAAGAGTACCCGCCTCTGCGTCCTCTTGCCCGTGCTAAGGCCTTATGATCCCAACTTCGCCTCCAAATTGAGTCGCCTTAGTTCCTCCATCAAATGCTCCTCAAGATAAAGTGCATGTGCCCCGAAGCTCCCTTCGTCTTTGGCACCATGCAAGATGAGTCCTTTCCGGCCGGAATGAATGACCCCCGTGGAACAACATGATCCTCGCTCTTGCCTCGCAAGAGTTCATATCCTTGACCTTTGTCCAAGGAAAGCACTATGCCTCTAGTCCATGTTCCATCTTCTATCTTTGGCTCCCCTTAAATGCGGCTTGGGTGCCGCCAAGTTACACCCAAGTTGCTCGCTCCTCGTTTTTGCATTGAGTCGATGGTGGCCCTCAGCCCACCATTCCCGGTCGACCCTCCCTTGAGTCCGATCTCCATATCGACTCTAAGTGTGCCTTCATTTGTGTTGCTTTGGGTCCTCCCCCCACTTGATCTCATGAATGCATCCACCAATGCATTCTCTCAGCGAGATCACGCGACGACTCCTCGCCGCTTGCTCGATCCATTGAGCTTCGTGGAGTTGTTATTTGTTGAGGTACTCCTCCTCGACTTGTGAGGTCCGTCGCACATGATTCTCCCTCGGAGAGGCAGAGACTTATCCCTCTGGACAACTGTCCCATTGGAGCAACATCTCTCTTCGTTTGGAGACCACCATCCCCTTGGACTACTCCGTCTGCTGAACAAGCGTGCATTGTTCTGCCTCTTTGCAAAACACACTTGCTAGATTGCGACTCCGCGTCAATCGGGTCCCATTTGCACCCCTCAAGGCCCTAGCAACATGCTGAACTAGTTGCACCATTCAGCCTCCTACCGGATGTATCCTTTTTATATGCCGAAGAGAAAGTTTCAATGCTCCATGGCGCCGAGTTTGATGCGCCTTGGGATAACCCCGAACATTCATTCCGTCGTCGCATACAAGCCCCATGTATGAGTACAGAATTCTTCGAGCTAGCAATTCCCCTCACCTCGTGAGCATTGCATAACTCTTTTGGTCGTTGAGCAACTCATTCCACCTTGCGTGGTCTCATCCTTTACCAAGCGCCTCGGCTTGCCTTGAGCACCATCAAAGTATAGTTGTCAGCGTTGGTCAGTAGCTCAAACTCAACCATCCCAACCTTTTGTGCGCTTCACATTCTTCCAAGCTTATGCGATTTCTCGTGGTGCCTCTTGCGCCGAAGGGTTGGTGATTCCTCTGAATGCCAATCTCGGATGCCCGCTCCTCGGCGACTCCTCTTCCCAACATCTCCATGCCCGTTTTCCACCAAAGCGGTCGCGCGTGTCTTGACTGCCCTCAACGCAGATCTGCTAGGTCCCCCACGTTTGCATGCTAAGTGTTTCTATGAGTGCTTGTCCCGCCTCGATACCATCGTCGCGGACTTAGGCTGGTTTTGCCTAAAGTCGTGCGGCACCCTAGCGTGTCCGTCCGGGTCGACCTCCCGAAGCCTCCCATGGTCCCTTAGGTCCCACAAAAGAGAGAACGGGGACGGAGAAAAGGCCTCACTTCGGGATCCACAAAGCAAACATCTAAAAAAAATACTTTATAGACAATGCAAATTACAAACGGACTTTACAAACTCGAACAGTTGCACCACAAAGGGTAAAATGGTCCATTCTGAGACCGAAAATCTCTCACGCGTGTCCACATGACACAACATTTATTTACAAGCCTAAAGCGCCACCGACCCAACTAAAATGGGACTATCAAGCTTTTCGGTAGTCCCCTACATCTTTGTCTACAATGCATGAACATACCAAAAGACACGGACATACATAAGCATTATATCAAACACCCTGTTTAGAAGTTCGTCAGGTGACAAAGACGCTGCATTTGCCGCGACGCCACTGTACCACGCTGCCCTTTTACTCAATTTTGCCCTTTTTCTCTTGATTTCTTTGATTTGGGCCGATGGCCCAAATTTATCAAGCGCCGCATATGGGGTGGACCCAACAATTCTCCCCTCCATTTCATATGGTGGGTGTACCAAGCCCGCTCTTTGCCTACATGCTTGAAAGCTTCTCCTTAGGCAAAAGACTTTGTCAACATATCTGAACCATTCTCATTGGTATGCACCTTTTCCAACTGTAATTCTTTCATCTCAAGCACATCACGAATCAATGATATCTCACATCAATATGCTTGGATCTAGAATGATATGTTGAATTCTTGGAGAGGTGAATGACGCTCTGATCACGAAGAAAAGTATATACTTCTGTTTTCAAGCCCAATTCTGTAGAAACTTTTTTTCATCCATAAAGTTTCCTTACAGGCTTCGATGAATCGCTATGTATTCTCGCTTACGTGGTTGATAGAGCAACACACTTCAATAATTTAGGCGCCAAGAGACCGCTCCTCCTGCAAATGTCATCAAGAATCACGAAGTGGACTTCACGGAATCATTATCACTGTCATGTCTGCATCGTGTAGCCTTCTAACATAGGTTCATCATTGCCAAAACATAAATACAACCTGGAAGTACCTCTTAGATATCTTAATATCCATTTCACAACGCCCAATGTTCCTTTCAGGATTTGAGAGAAATCATTAACAACTCCAAATTGCATGAGCTATATCGGCCTAGTACAAACCATATCATACATCAAACCGCCTACTGCGGATGGTAAGGCACTCTGGATATTTCTTCTTTTTTCTTTCTCCTTTCGTGGGACATTGTTTTGAATTGACTTGAAATGACACGCAAGTGGGAGAACAAACCGCTTTGGCTTTTACTCATGTTGAATGTTTCAAGAACCTTTTCAATGTAAGTCTCCGAGATAGCCAAATCTTCCTTTTCTTCCTATCACGAAGAATCTTTATGCCAAGTATTTGTCTCACCAATCCTAAGTCTTTCATGGCAAAAAGACTTACTTAGCTCTCTTTTAAGCTTTTCAATTTTTCCAACATCATGGCCAACAATCAACATATCATCAACATATAGCAAGTAAAATAATAAAATCATCATCGAAAAATTTCTTCATAAACACACAATGATCGGATGTGGTTCTATCATACCTTGGCTCATCATAAAGGAATCAAACTTCTTGTACCCTTTGTCTAGGTGCTGCTTGAGTCCATATCATAAGCTTTTCCTAAGCTTACATACCAGATTTTCTTTTTCCTTGACTTTGAAACCTTCTGGTTGCTCCATGTAAATTTCTTCTTCTAAGTCACCATGAAGAAATGCTGTTTTTACATCAAGTTGCTCAACTTCTAAATTCAAGCGGGCAGCCAAACCAAGAACAACTCGGATAGAGGACATTTTCATAACCGGAGAAAATATTTCTTCAAAGTCAATATCTTTCTTCTGACTGAATCCTTTGTCGTGTCTTGTATCTTTGTTGTGAGCTATTATTTTCAGTCTTCAATTTATAAACCCACTTATTCTTGAGAGCTTTCTTCTCTTTCGGCCGCTTTACCAAGTCATATATTTGAATATTTGAGATTTCCATAGATCTATACATATAGATGTCATCTATTTATAGGTGTGAAATATAACGATAGATCAATACATGTAGATGTCATCTATTTATTTATAGGTGCGAAATATAATTTAAAGAAAGAGTCTCTTATTCTTACAATTCTATTTAATTATCTTATTTAAAAAATAAGATAATAGTTTAAGATCTTCCAAAAGATATATTTTAACCTTTAATACTTTCTCTTAAAGTATACTTTTAAATATAAGTCTTAACTGACTTTGAAAATCTTCAAATAATCCTTTTGAGAGAGATTTGGTTTGAAAATAGAAGTATATCCACATAAATGTCCTTATCAATTTTATAATATAGAAATGTATTCTTCCTATCAAGTTACTAAGGCATAAATCTAAGATTCACTACTAAAGTAATTATCATCCTAATAGATGTATCTTGATCACATGACAAAAGTTTTTACCATAGTCTTCTTTGTATTGTTGAAAAAATCCTATTGCAAAAAGTTTTGCCTTACAAAAATCTATATTTCCAATTGACTTATGTTTAATCTTATAGATCCATTTGCAAGTAATTAGATCTACATTTGTAAGCTTGGCATAAAATCATAAATTTTACTTTTTTGAAGAGCTTTTATTTCTTCATTCATCCTCCTACTCCTTAACACTTTCACTTTCAGTTCAGAAAAGAAATAGTAACATATACTTATATTATCTTTATCTCTATAACATATTAGTTTAATAATTATTCTTTTTGATCTTCTCAATATTAAAATTTTCTTTTTATCAATATCATTACTCTCCCTATAGTTATTTTTTTCACCAATGGATGATAAAATAATATAAGTAGATATAGAAGAAGAAGAGCAAAAAATTATAAAAACATTAGACGATAAAAGAGACTCAACCATAGGTTTTGAATATATATGACTTACATCATTATACTTGATATTTTAAAAAAAAAACTACCTATAGAGGATAATAAGAAGAAACTTTATCAAATATAATATCTCGAGACATCAAGTACCTATGTATTTGTTGAATCCATATATTTCTAATTTTTCTTTCTTTCATCGTAGTCAATAAAAATATATTTTTTGAATTTAGCATCAAACTTATTTTTCTTTGAGTTTGATATATAAATATAATATAAAAAAATAAATATTTTAATTATTTAATATTTTATTTCTCAACAAACATGAGCTTATAGCGAGAACACTGTCATTTGTGAACATGAACTTATCCCCTTTTTTTAATTTTTATTTTTATCTCTATGTTTTCGGGCGAAACAGTGGTCGACCGCCGGCCATAGGACAACCGTGTCTGTGACCGATTCCCACGCAATGTTTCGATGTGAGAAGCTTTGGAGTTGGAGATTTTAAGCTCCTCTTCTTTATATAGCAAACGTATCTTTAAAGACACAGCTAATGTTTTGTCATTTTTCTTGTCTTTTGTTGCTAATGAATTAGATAAATTGACAGAATAAGAGACGCCTATCTTATTGTACATTTAGCAAAATGGGTTCTCATCTAAACAAATTGTTTATTAAAACTTATTAGTAGCTAACAAATTGTTGACGCACGCTATTGTTTATTAAAAATCAATCATGTTCACATCCATAACATATTAGATTTCCTCTGATAATAGAAAAATTTCTTAAAATAGATAAGATTTTCTCTTTCACCATGTATAAATACATGTGCTTTTCTCTTTAGCTTTACAATTTCATTCTTCGTTTTCTCATTTTATCACATAGTTCTAACATAGGTAGAGAATTATTTAACGACACGCTTTTCTTCACGAAATATACTTATTATCTTAAGATCATCAAAAATAATAATAGATAATACAACCTTAAAATCTTCCAAGGAGATGGAGAATTTCTACGAAGGATGTCAATCAACAATTTAGAATTAGTTTATGTTTCAGTCAAGTCTGTCACGATCATTAAGAAACTTACAAGGAAGAAGAGCATAAGAAGCATCAGCCCTTTTAACAGCAAAACTAATACCCGTCGCATTTGTGATCACGAGAACGAGCAAAATGAATTTTAATTCATCCCTGTTCAGATCTTTCCCGATTAACAGGAAATGAGAAAAGTCCAACATGTGAAATAGAGGGAGATGGACAAATTTTAGGTTCTATCTCATATGCTTGATAATATCTAGATTACACTCATTTGCACTCATTTGCAACCTCCACCCTAGTTCGTTGTTGTCGTCACACCCTTGTTTGTAGCCTCCACTCTTGTACTCATTCGTCACCTTTATTCTAGTTCGCCACTCTTGTCCTCGTTTGTCATGCCCCTCACCTCACAGCCTTTGCGACTCGTCTGTTGCTACCATGATGGTGGCTAAGGTAGGTAATCTCTTGGGATGGTGACCGATTATGGCTTGGGTTTGTTCACGTCATTCACTACTGATAAAGGCATGGTACTCACCTGCAACAGGTAATAGGCAAAGATCTCGTGATTAAATTCAAAGTTACAGTCCATAATGAAGTCAGAGAGGAGGGTAGGGTGTTAGCATTTGATCTCAAAGACAAACAAGGTGCAAAAGTGTCGAAATCATTCATCAAGCTCTAATATGAGTTTACCTAGAGTGTATGAAGTGAAGTTACCCCAATGCTGGATTAGAACTGATCTTATCTAGCCAAAAAGTTATGGTATAATAGGAGAGGACCACTAAAAAATATTATGTGATGATTATATTAATTAACCTCAAACGACTTTGTGTTTAAATGTGTTATGCTATTAGTGAGAAACATTCTTTAATATATTTGATGATAAGGTTTATGTGTCAACACCTTCATTTGCGAAGGTATCAACTACTAGTTTAATTGATAAGGGTTTTGATAATTTATCATAAGCATTATCGTTGTGTCTTTGTCCGTAGTCTCTACTCTCGTACTCTCGCTTGTCACCTCCATCCTAGGTCGTTATTATTGTTGCATCTTTATTTATATCTTTCAGCCTAGTTCGTCATCTTTATCCGCCTCTGCTCTCACTCTCGTTTATTGTGCCCTCCTTTTATTACTTTTGCCCCTCGTTAGTTGTTGTTGCAATGGTAGCTAAGGTAGGCAATATCTTGGGAGGGTGACCAATGATAGCTTGGGTTTGTTCTAAGTCATTTGCTACCGTTGATGGCATGGTGCTCCACCCCCGTCTAGTAATAAGGTGAAGATCTCATGATTAAATTTATGATTAAGTTCCATGATGAAGTCACGAAAGAAGAGCGGGATGTTAGCATTTGATCTCAAAGGTGGACGAGGTGAGGATGTGTCAAGACCGTTCATCAAGCTCCAATACAAGCTTATCTAGAGTGTATGAAATGAAATTATTCCTATGCTCGGTTAGAATTGACCTAACATAGTGAAATTTTTTTGGTATAATAGGAGAGGACTACTATAAAATATTATGTGATGATTACATTAGTTAACCTTAAACAACTTTATGTCTAAATATCATCATGCTATTAGTGAGAAATATTCCTTAATATATTCGATAATAAGACTTATGTGCCAATCCTTTGACAATTTATCGCAAGATCGAATCCCGCTTTCATCATTTTAAGAAAACACCCCCATTTGTCTACTGTGGTGTGTGCCTATCGTAAGCGCTTCATTCAGCTTCAACTTAGTATATTCTTAGTGTCATTACCACATTAATTATTGTTATATGCATCATGTCAAATGCTTCATCAATAATCAAAATCGACTTGTACTCTAAGCAAAGCAAACAATTCATGACAATACTTGTGGACTTGTACAGCTCACACTCTTTTGCTTTATCCATCAATTATAGTGTGGCAGCACTTTTTATAAAAGAAATATTTATATAGAAATAACATTTAACTATGAAAGTTGGTGAGGCAGCTGAACCTCTCAGTCCGCTATTATAATACTCTTTTCTCTGTTTGATGGATAGGTTTGCCATCTCAAATATACATGATTGGATTTGCATCAATGGAAATAAATTTCATGCGTAACATATGTATATGTATATGATTCCTTTGGCGAAATGCATAATTCCATACTATACATATTCAAATTTTATGTTTTAGATTTAAGAACATGAGATATTTGATTTCATATAATAAATCACTACCTGTTTCCCAAACTAACATGTTGTCTTGCGTTCGTCAAGAATTTAATTGCAAGAGAAAATTTTGATTTCCCGTTCGATGTGACAAACATATTATCCATATTATTTGCTCGGTTACCATTGTTTGGGTGATTTTTCACAAAATTTCTTTTCACACTTTTCTCAAAAGGTGTTTCTAATTTTTATTCTTTCCATTTGGTATCATTATTTCTTATAATATCATAAATATTTCTTATCGTCACCCGTCAACTTGTCGTCGTCTTCGTGTGTCACTTTCGTCCTATCGTAATCATTTTCATCCCACTATCTCAAACTCCACTGTGATTTTATTTTATTTTATTTTTTCTCTTCACCTTCGATCATATGGACCGTATAGAGGTGATGCAATTTCACGATAAGACAAAGGTGGCAATGGCGAGTGAAAGCAACGTAGAAGTGATGGGGCCTTTCGAAGGGGATGAATACTCTTGTGATAGAGTATGAGCGAAGGCGATCATACTGGGGTGTGTGAGTACAATGGCGTGGAGGTTACGAGGTTATGTGCAGGATTTTACGGTAGGATGAAAACGACAAGGAAAATTATTTAGAATATTATATAAGGAAATTACTGTGACAGTGTCCAATGAGCAAAATCACTTGCGATGTACGACGCTTCTCAGCCAGCCTCTTTGGTCTAAAAGAAGTGCTCAAAATCTAGGAAAAGATCTGAAGAAGTCCTAGAAACGGCGGCGGAAGATTCTATGTGCGGTTGGTTCGGCGCCGTCGGTGTCGCGCTCGGGATCCCAGTGGAGAAGAACATATAGATTAGTTTGTTGAGGTTGTCATCACGTAAGGAAGATGGATAGCTTATTATAAAATGGCAGGCTTGGGTGGAAAGATCGTTAAAAGTCGTGCTCTGTACACTGGCCAACAGCGCAGATCGCCACTTAAACTGGTCCACGCGCAATCTAACCATTCACTGCCATCAGCGCGTCCATGTCTCGTATATAAGGAGACCCCCAACCACGGCCTTTTCTCCTCTGTCTATTGCTTTACTCTGCATTCATCGACTCTCCTTTCCCATCGTTCACGAAAGCAGCGGCCTTATTCCTTCTTTCGACACTCGTTCCCTTCTCATAAAATTCCATCTTCCAAGCAAGCCAAGTAGGAAAAGCATAGCAGCCAGCTGAACAGCAAAGATGTGTGGCGGTGCCATAATCTCCGACTTCATCCCTTCCCGCAACCACCAGCACCGCCGCCGCCCTAACCCTGACAACCTCCTCTCCGCGTCTGACCTCTGGCCCAACTCCGACGCACCCCTCCATGTCCCTGCTCAGGACAAAGGTTCTCTCTCTGTCTCTCTCTCTCTCTCTTTGTTGTATGAAAGGAGGCGTCTTGATGGCGTCTTTTGCTAGCGCAGTGCCTCGGAAGCGGGAGAGGAAGAACCTGTTCAGGGGGATACGGCAGCGACCCTGGGGGAAGTGGGCAGCGGAGATCCGCGACCCCGTGAAGGGCGTCCGCGTCTGGCTCGGCACCTTCGCCACAGCCGAGGAGGCCGCCCGCGCCTACGACCGCGAGGCCCGTCGCATCCGCGGCAAGAAAGCCAAGGTCAACTTCCCCAACGAGGTACAGCCCGGCGAGGCCGACCAGTCCGTCCCCTGTAACCTCGCCCGCACTTCGATGGAACCCAAGCTGGAAAAAGCCCCCGCCTTGGCGGACGGCGGCGACGCCGAGGTGAGCAGGCTGTCGGAGGAGCTCATGGCTTACGAGTGCTACATGAACTTCTTCGGGATCCCGTACATGGAGGGCGGTTCTGCCGCCGAAGCATCGTTAGCGCCGGACAAGGAGCCGGAGGCGGCGCAGGTGGGGATCACAGGGAGTGCAACGGAAGTGTGTAACCCGCCGGTCTCCTCGGGCATGGAGATGCTTTGGAGCTTTGAGGACATTCTGCCAACATCATATGGTCCGTAATATATGATTGCTGTCATCTCTTCAAGCGCTGTGTTGTACATTTCATCATCTCTGAGGTTTGTTGTGGTTCTTCCGAGTCGGTAAGAGTAGGATGTCAGGATACTGTTCCTGCTCTGTTGGTTGATCTGTTGTTGCCCTTGTGTTAGAGACTCTTCCATGTGATCTTTCATTATTCCCAAGTCAAGGAATTGCTGCATTCTGTTTCGCTCTACCTCCATGGATACATGCAGTTCGAATGAACACCAAAAACTCGCCATCATTCTGATAGAAGGTTGAACTGCTTCTTGCATCAAAAGCCTAATTAGCGTTCAATGCAACTGCACGAGAAGCAGGGACAAAGGTAGGTAAATAAAGTAGAACAATGGCAGAAGCTGGAAGAGATTCACAGTCATAATTGATCAGAATTCCTTTTCTATATTTAAAATATGGTCTTGTGGCATCATCATTCTCAATGTATTTATCATACGGTAGATTGATCTGAATGCTTTTAGCATTTGGACTGGTAATGTTGCGGTCGTTTTAATTCCATGCTCGTCTCTAAATTGAGATTTCGCAGCTTTTTGGACAAGAACATAATAGTCTAGTGGAGAAGTTGACCATTCCTGTGCTGCCAGAAACTGGAAGCACATCATTTCAACGAGCTAAGACTGCCCCCACTTTGTCATCGCTTGTTAGGTGCCTCCGCAGTTATTGTACGGATTGAAGTGGGAGGTGGGTGTAGCTCAAATCGGTGGGCAGCTCCTGTTTGCCAAAACAACGATGGCAAATGCTCCGATGGCAAATGTATCAAGGCACGAGTAATTTGGTTTATATGCTATTTGAATAAAATTTATTAGTTAGAGATATTTTGCATATATATTATAAGTTATCAAATGATAGTATTTATTCAAAATGAAAAAAACAAATGTAGAAAAGAGTAAAAAAATTAAATTCATTATTGACTGAAAATTGTAAATCTTGATGGAAGATTATAAGGATTCATCTCTATTTAATATTGAAGTCTATGGATTAATATTATCATCGAATAAAGAAAATTTATTCTTCGAGTCAAGAATATTATTTTCTTCAAAATAAGGAACAGATTATATATTTGATTTTATACGATTATATTTTTAAATATTTTTTATTCTTATACCTAAGTCTATAAAAAGAGGTTAGAATATTTTAATACATGAATTAGAGATGAGTCATAATTTTTTTCTGATACATGCGAAGGTGTAAGGTCTTGGAGTTTACTTCTTATGCCAAAGCGAGTATAGTAGTTATCTTTTTATATTATTATTATTTTCTCTCTTTATCTCATTATCATCAAAGTCCTACATTAGATTTATATTTTTTTTATTGTGTTTTCTTATGCCAAAGTGAGTATAGTAGTTATATTTTTTTATTATTATTTCTATATTGTTATCCTTTTTTTTCTCTCTATCTCTTTATCATCTCCTACATTAGATTTATATATTTTTTATTATCTGTGTTTTCTTTTGGTTTAGCTATGAACTCAGGATGAGTTCTCGAGCAATTTAGTTTATATATTATTTAAATAAATTTTATTAGTTAGAGATATCTTGCATGTCATAAGGTGTCAGATGACAATATTTATTTAAGATGAAAAAAAAAGAGTGAAGAAAATCAAATTCGTTATTGATCCAAGATTTTAAAGATTCATCCCTACATATATGAAAGTTTATCAATTAATAATGTTGTCAAACAAAGAAAAATTATCTTTCAAATCAAGTCAAGAATATATCTTAGGAATAAATTGATCACATATTTGATTTGATATGATTGTAATTTTTTTATTTTATATTTTTTTATTCTTGTACTTGAGTATATAAAAAGAATAGAACATTATAATGCATGTATCATGTTCTTTTTCTACTTACAGATGAGCGGTACAAAATCATAATTATATTTCCGATGGTATGATTCCATCGTCCTAATAGTTATCCTTTTTTTTTTTTCAATTATCATTCTATTATTATCTCTTTTCTTTTCTCTCTACCTCTTTATAGAAAATAAAAAAATCTATCACTCATCCTATATCATAAATCATATATTGGCAATTTCGATCAAGCTGTTTTGCTGCTTGTATTTACAAATTCTATTATTGTAAAAGCAGGTAATTGTTCAGTAGTCCGATTACTTAGATATATAAGCTATCAAGCATTAAATGCATGCTATAACTTTCTGCCTGCTTTATGCTCTACAGCCATTTTGACCATTAATAAAAATTCTAATATGCCAGCTTTACTCCAACAACAGAAAAGAAAAGGAGATGCATCTGAAGATGGCAGCAGCTATATAAAGAAATATTTGTTCATCACCGTTGAATAGATGCAGCTATATAAAGAATCACGAAGTCTGCTGGCTTACCGAGGCACATTGATAAAGGTTCGGCACGGTGATGTTCATCCTTGTGCAGCGTTGTTGGAAAACTCACTGAGCTAAATGAATACAGAACCATCTGGATTCAAATGGCAGATCAAATAAATGTGATGCCTTGGACCAAAATTAGTTAACAGCTAAAATTATCAGGCTTCTTAAAATGGTACTTGTTCAAACAAAATGTCTACTCTGATGATAATAGTAAACCCTTGATGCTACAACAGCAGCATTTAGTAATGACAAAGAAGTAACATGAACGAGATTACCTCACTTAAACCCGAAATCCTGTGGAACTCCTGGTGCCTTACCAAAGTGCTTCACAGCTTCCCTAGCATTCTTTGGACCCCGAAGGAGTACCTGTATATAACATTAAACTAAATTCCGAGAAACACAATCAAGCTATTCTTTTCCATATTTACTTTACATAATTTTACATGTCAGGTACATATACTGGTCGCACAATGAGGAAAGAGAAGTAATTTGCATAATGCTAAGGTTAACAAATTCCAACAATGAGGTAAGCAACAATTCATCAGAAAATCATAACTAAATATAATTTTAAAAAGCACATTCACACACAATAGACATTTGACTGGAGCACAAATAAGAAATGGTCTGAACAGCAATGAATATGATAAAGCATCAAGTTTTGCACCTAATAACAGGTCGATAAGATTACACAATCTAAAACTAGATTCATGATTAGGTAGTTAATAGTCAAACTATTCCATTATGTTCATATATGATGAAAAATAAGCTGCTATATTCATAAGAAACATCTAACTAAATGCGACTATAAGCCTGATGTTCAACCTCAAGTGTGAAAAGAACATGAGCAGGACATGGTGTCTCTAGGAGAAAATCTTTAATCAATGACTTTGAATAACAAATTGAAGCCACCAAACTGAGAGGATAAACAAGAGAGGATTTTCAGAACACTTCTATACCATTTAATAACCATTTTTTATCTTCCTTTTCCAGAAGTTATCAGAAACTAAAGTAATCCCTAGCATCATTTTTATTTTCTGAACAAATCTCCAAAACCAAGAATTAAGCATGTTCGTTTAAGATTTTTTTGTGTTCTGTCAAGAGCATTTACAACTTATAAGAGAAAACTTTATAGTTTTCATAATTTTAAAAATTAAAACAAAACACTGAAAACAGGGCGTGAGATCTGGATTTTGCAACCTGTGCAGTTCTAGTTCCAGATATTGTTCCTTCAGCAAACAAAACTCCTTTCCTGTTGCAATGTTTTGCTTTCAAGGAACCAAAACAGAGAGTTTCCTTTTAAAGAATATGAAAGTCAGAAACCATGCTGAATGGAGCATAAAACAAGGGGATTCAAGATTGATTTTATCAGAATGAGCATGATGGAATTGTTTACTTTTAACATTGCTCTAAGTAATGGTCAAAGCAGCCTCAATAATGGTATATATTGAATATAGAACAGTGACAAAGATTTTGACAAAGATTTGGGTTCACTTATGCTGTTTATAGCATTAGCAGACTCTACACAATGCACATAGCAGATATTCAGACCTAATGGTCTCTTTAACCAACAGATCCATATGTTTTGGTTAAAGAGGTTAACCTATAATTTAAAATTATCAGGCCATACAAATATGTTAAAAACTTGAGTGAACAAGTTAACTTGTTTTTGGACTTTTAAGAAATAATTAGTGCCAAGATAAAACGAATTTTGGACTTTGTATCTCAATCCTTCTTTGTAGCTAGAAATTGATGATAGTCCACATACTCATCACTCACTGTCTCATTGACCTACACTGTACCCCTGTGATCTCTCTCTCTCTCTCTCCCTCTCTCTCTCTCTCTCTCTCATTTTCTCATGCTCAGTTTACCTCCCTGCCCCCCTGCATATATATCTCAATTTCACGCTCCTGTCTCAGAATCAATCATTCCTTGCTTTAGTCCATGTGGAGGATAGGCTCAATGTAATGTTGATGACCATGCCATATATTGATACTACATTATTCGTGGATGATCATGTTATATTTTGGTAATATATAGCATATCAACTTTGTAAACACTTGTCTGGTCATGCTACATTTTGATATGAATAAACTGATTTGCAATAATACCATGATCATCCAACAGCTACCCCACACAGTTGTCCTCCCATTCATTTATAGATTGGTCATCTTGGTCTCCAACACAGTGACACTGACCATAAGCAGAAAACAATTTCTCTTATAATTCAGTAGATACTAGTTCAGTTACACCTATGCACATAAAAAATCATCAAAACCACTCGGATTTTAGAGAAGCCAATAGAATGATTTGAGAAATGAAGGCAGTAGAAGAAGGAGGTAAGTGCTGTGTATATACCGTGTTTTGCCCAAATGGAGCTCGAAGAGCAAGCTGATCAAAAGTCAAGCATTCCCAGCCAGCCTTCAGAATCATAGCCCCTTGCGGTCTCCATGAACCTCAAAGCCGGAGCCTCATAGACCCTCTCATCGTCAGTCACCGTCCCAACAACCACAGCAATCAGCAATCTTATCGTCCTGGTCCAAATCAAATGAATTAGGAGCGTTCCAATCACAACAGCCACCCGAATCCCAGAAAATCTAGAGAGAAAAGCAACAGATAGGAAAGGCCCAACCTTTCCATTCATAAAAGTGACGAGCCTCTTGAGGGAGATTGGCGGCCTATTGATCTTGCTCATGAAAAGCCTCTTCAGTTATCACCGCATCGAACTTGCTTCCCGTCCTTCGCACTAAGAACCTGTAGAGCTGATCCAACAAAGAACACAAACCAATCCATCAGTTCAATTTCAGATCTGATGTGAGAATCTCTGTGTCTATGTGTGTGCGTGAGAGAGAGAGAGAGAGAGAGAGAGAGAGAGAGAGAGAGAGAGAGGGCTCAGATCAACCAAAGACGAACAATAAGAGCGATGTGACCTTGACGAGGAGCATGAGGGGGCCGTGCGCCTCGCCTTCTTGCTCCGGCCGCCGGCGACGAGATGTATTCCCTGAATCGAACCAAGGACGTGGAGGGATCCCGAACGAGAGAAGAGGGAAGAATTTCAGGCAATTGAGTCGAGATGAGGGTATCGAATTTGATCACCATGACCGCTCGCTGCTTCTCCCTCCTAGCGCGTAGGGTTTTAGCGCTCCGGCTACCAAAGCATCGTTTTTCTTCGAGACGGTGTTCGCATTGCTCATTAGCAGAGATTGGGTATTTACAGTACGATGGTGAGATTTAATCCGTTGGATAGGATGACGGGTACTCTTCACCAATCTTCTCAAATGTGAATATTTATTTAACATAAAATTTAGTTTAATATTTTAACAATTCCACCATTCGCTATCTGATGTTAATTTTGACTCGATGATTTGGGTACCGTACAAAATATTGTTGTAATTCATGATTTTTCATTTGTAAATTAGTGAAACTATGAAAATTAATTTCATAAATATTCTTTTTGTAACTTTGAAAATTTGTAACGCCAAGGACAAATTTGGTAGCGATGTTAGATGTGATTGCTATAAGATTAAAAGAGCCATCATGGATTATTATTACATTCAACTCTATTAAGTATAAATAAAGAAAAGCTCTATCTCCACTCTGTTAGCCAAGATCAACCAGACCAAAGGCTACAAAGAAAATTATTTTAGGTGCATGTCTCCAAATACTAGAAATAAAAGTGACAATAAGTCTACAATACGGTCTTATCAAAAGTTACATGCTAATGATTGACTAATATATTCAAAACACTCTCTAGTACTAAGCTGCTACAAGTAGCTTCCAACACCCTCCCTCCCTCCCTTTAGAGCTGCAAGTTGCTTCTACAATGTACACTATTTAGATTTGATGAAGTGATTGATTACTTTGGCTATTGGGGGAGAAAGTTACAAGCTAGAATAAAAAGTTTGCCTGGATTTTTGTGACTGGAAACATAATTCGAGTCATTTCCTTCATTCCAAACGTTCCATCTGTAACAACAAGGAAAATTAGGGCACAAAAGAGAATCTTAAAACTCATAAAAACAAGCAGATTCTTGTCAATGATTGAAATAAAACTCAACATCTAATGCTAATATATAATCTTTTCTCAAATCAAATGCACAGAAATATAGATTAATTATTACAAGCATCATTCTGCATGTTTTATTACTTAGCATTTGATAACACAACTGATGCAGACCCGTAAGCTTTACAAACAATAATGTATGCAGGTATTGTTATACAGAAGATGCAACTAGTGTTTTGGTTGACAGGCTTGATCGAGGTGAACTTGTAGATAAATGTAGATAATGGTGTCTCTTAGACAGAAGCAAAAGTGCAAGTCCAGTGCATCAAAGACAGCCAAATTTCCTAAGGAAGAGCTACATTCCCTAAATTTTCACTAACAGACTATGATGGAAGAATAAGTATCTCATATATCTACGTGAAGAAAACAACATACATGCAAAAGAATAAGATCTTGTATAGGAAGACAAAGCATGAAACTTTTTAAATGTTTTTTATTTCAACAAAAGAAAAGAAAAGAAGAAAGCACACCTTCCAAAGGCCATCATTCAGATAGTGCATATTATCAACTGCAATACCCTTGTTGATAGTCTTTCTGCACCAACAGCAAATAATCACATCCTAACATTACATGCTACAAAATAGAACAAGCAAAGACCACAGATTTTGAAAGTTAGGTTTTGACTGCTTTGCATGGTGGCATTAATGCTCACTTGCTGACCGACTGAATTTCTGCAGAAAATCTAATTACACATGCCATTAAGCCGAAAAATATTGGCAATGCCTTTCAATGGCACTGATGACAAATCTAGATCGAATGGTTTCACCTTTTTAACGTCTATTGCCGCTACTGCATTTTTTCTGAACTCTGAACTCACAAATAAGGTGTAATAATTGATAGAAAAAAATAACAGAAAAGACATTGATGTTCACATCCACAATTATTAAGTGATTGGTTTTAGATCTTTCTCTATGAATTTTGCTACTATTTCTCTATGTGGTCCATGTTTCCAAGGTCACAAATGATGTGGCCCATCGGCTTGCCAATTTTGGGAGAACTATAAGCTTTCCATTGTTTTGGTCTTCTACTGACCCTCGTGTAGCTCAGTTTATAACCCCAGGTTAGTCTTTAATAATATTTTCCTTTCAAAAAAAGGCCTTGAACACAACTCCAAAGTGATCGGTTTCTACCAATTAATACTGCTCTGCGATCTATAAGAAAGCAAGACATTTGCATATAAGATAACAATCTGCTGCCTTTGGTACACTCAGAAGAAACCAATCACTTAATTTCTGGTCTATTACGAACATTTTAATGTTCTGGGATACAAATCTAAGGTGATTTGTTTCGAACATATATATAGATGCCATAATAGCAACTAAAATCATCTTTACCACGTGAAACAGATTTCAATTTCCAATTTTACCCCTTAGTATGACTAACAATCAATCTGCACGGATTTTACAACTTCCAATGGAGATTTGGTGTTACAAATAAAAGGTTCAAGAGAGACAGACACACTATTGAGATGAGGATTTAGCAGTTCACAAAGGTGTAATTTCCTACCATATAGCTTCTACCACCGAAAGCAACAGGAAAAACACAAGAAAACTCACATGTCTTTTGCTGAGAATTTTGTATACCCAATAGCCAATGCATGTTGCTTTCCTTCAGCCATTATTGCCTGAAAAGAAAACTTAAACAACTGAATATCAAGCTAAAAAAACCAGATACTAAATCAGATCATAGTTTGCAGTGAAGATTGGTCCATTGAAAGTGCATTTAATCTAAGATGTATTCTCAAATACTGCTGTCTATTTTTCTGCACAATCACTTCCAATTTTCCATTTGTACAAGAGTACTCACTAATGTGCCGAATTAGTAAAGTTGGTACCCACGTAATTAAGGACAGTAAGTACTCCAATGCTGATCCCATGCCAGTCACAGGCTGGCAAGGGATGACAACCATATTGTTCAACATTATGCATTGATATGTCATGGTCATATGTATGGACCTATGAATGCAATTTTGAGGCATGTTGTCTACTGTGCACGGGCACAGAATGGTCCACACCAGCTTGCACAGACATGATAAAGAACAGTGACATCGCATGCCTCTATACCATGGCAATAGTTCTATGGTACATAAGATATGACCGCAAGCACTATAGTCAATGGTAATAACAGAATTTCCAAGTAGACAAATAGTAGAGAACTTGGTCAAGATTTACAATTAGACAAATCGTAGGACCACCCGTCATCTCAATGCTGGTCCTACTGAATAAGTTTTAATTCTTATTATTTATACTGAGATAAATATGACCATGCTAGATGAGAGTGTACCACAGGAGTTTCCTCCAATACTTCCTCATCCAATGCACCACCAGGGGATGTGAGACCAGGACACATTATGTTTGCACCTGACAGGACGAATTTGATAGCACCTCTATCTACTTGAAACTTCTTCATTATGTCTGGATCTGAAAAGAGTAAAATTTCAAGAGCAAAAGAAGAAAAACAATAATTATGCAGTTATAATACCATGTTTAGATAGAAATGATACATGAGAAGCACTCTTTTTCAACTTCTGCAGGATCACATACTATCAGGGATGGTGTGGCATCTATGAACCATGGACATGAACATGGTAGAGCATCAGTGGACCACAATTACCCCCGCTTATCTGACTTAAGTTTAACCCAATAAAGTGGGTTTGGGTCCCAGAACTGGAGGCATTGAGTAATCAGATCAGGTATGATTTCTCAATCCATACTGGTAGTAAGCTTATATCCGATAACCAATCCAAACTCTGAACCCACTTAGATAATTATTAGGCTTGAATCTGGATGTGGATTCTGCATTCCTTGATAGATTCTGATCATGAATGGATCTAACCCAATAACACCCTTGGGCACAGGATAAGGGCAGAAATAAACATGCTAACATGAAAAATCTTTGTAGAATAGGACATGACATTTATAGATATGTATCTTTTACATATTGCTAAGTTTTATACATGAAGATGCAATTATAACAATTTATACAATTTTATAATTGTCATACATGTAACTTCAAAGAAGAAGAATAATTATTTACATAAATAGAAAATCATTGCAAAATAATTAAATCCATAAATAAAGTAAATAAATTCATAATCATAATATTGGGTAGCTTTGAAACAATGCATATGAAAGTTAGTGTCACTAAGATGAGGATATTGAAATAGATGTATAAGGCTACCAGAAAAGTAAGAATATGGAATGACCACATTTAAGAAGAATCAAGGATAGTTCTAACTTCTATTTGAGTATAAAATGAGAGAAACTTGTTTAGGATTGTACCAACGTGTTCATAGATATCTATAGATGTATCAGTCAAGAAAGGCGTGTCAATCAGAATAGCGGTACAAGAGAAACTTCCTAAGAAATGATAAAAAGAGATTTGATGATTCCTAGTTTGACTAGTATTGTTGTCATAACTCCTAGACAAAGTTAGATGGCAAGAAAAGATCCATGGAGCTGATATCAAATAGTTGGAGCCACATGAACAATATGTCAAAATTTTGATATACCAAACAGCAGATAATATCAAGTTTTACAAATTTGCTATACAAGGAAATAAATATGTGAAAAAGATAGACCTGTTCTTATATACTTTTCAATTATCCAATAAAAAAGATGGTCCAACATGGACATACAAACAAGTACTTTGAAGTGTCCATGGTTCATAATGGAACATTGTTGATTCCATAATAAATACCAATTAGAAGATTGGTTTTTGACTAGCCATATTTAACAAGATAAAGGATATATGGATCCAAGTTACATGATTTTATAATTAGCTAAAACATTCATGCAACAGGAATGTTCTTTACTTAATATACCCTGGGACCAAAAACTAAGCTGCAAAACTTGAAAAGTAAAATGGTACAAGTGATACATTACATTGATGAAGAAGCCTCAATGTTGGCATATAAGGTCCATCACGAATGTTGAAAAAAAGTGGTACACTATTCACCAGCACAAGATTGAGATGATTCTGACTAGATGAAGAAAAGGAAAGGAATGATAAGGGAATGCACTAGCGAACTTGAATTTAGTTTAGAACTCCAAATGATTGGCGATCAGCAATAAGGTAGCATGCATATTTAGACAAAAATAGTCATAACTTTCATCAAATAAAGAAATTCATTTTAATAATCGAAACAGTCAATGTTTCAAAATGATAATATAACGAAGTTGACAAGCGAGAGAACAGTATTAAAAAGGGGAACTCTTTTACTTCTAACAGTGAACACAGAAGTTTTTTGAAATACAAACTAAATTAGAAAAATATCAAAGTCAAAAGACCCAATCCATGTAAAATCCAATATACGGACAACAAAGGTCTGTCGTACCGAAGCATACCGCCCATACCGGTCCGACAGGTTATCGGTACGCGGACCACCCGGTACTGCTACAGTGCTATGGTACTATACTGTAGCACTGCTATAGTATAAAAATAAAAAAATATTCGGTATATCAGGACGTACCGTTCGGTACGCCCTGATGTACCGCCCGGTACACCGATACTGTACCGTACCGAGCCCGAATCGAAACGCTAGTACGGTATGGTACAGCGAACCTTGCGGACAACACAAATATTCAAGACAGAGAGAGCCACTATTAAGAACAAGATCCGTTGTAAAAGGATAAAGTGGAAATCAATGCATTGACTTTGGCATGAGCTATTCCAACAAGAAACTCTGATTTATGTTTGCTTCATAATAGTATTCTCTAACGAATTTTCTTTATTATTTTTGCATTGAATTTTTGAGATATGGATTAGGAGTCCAGTTGGAGTTGGTAAAGCGGCCATGTTAAGATAACTTAAGATAAAGAAAAACAGACTAGATTATGTCCTATTTTATACAGTTCATGAATCTTCTTTTTCTTTTTTCATGCTTGGTTGCTTGAAACTGCTTTTTCTTCCTGTATTTTAAATTCCCAGTGCTTGTTGTAATTCTTAAGCAACAAGTGTTTGCCAAATTACCTGAATCACTGGAAAAAATTGAAATTTAGATATTCATTCTGCACTACAAAAGATTCCTACAGATTTTCATATTTAAGTCTTCCTCTTTGCCTAGATAGTAAAACCTTCTTTGCAGCCGTAATCTTTTAGGGATTGCATAAAGATAGAACCAGAGTCTTCCGTTTCGCCCGGACTGATACAAAACGGGCGGCACATATCAGTCCAAGCACTGACTGATATGCGAACCCACCCCGGTCAGGTCCATATAAAAGGGAAAGTGGAAAACCCTAAACCCCACTTCCGCATCGCCTCCACTTCTCACATGATTGGTGTTGCAAGCCTGCAACCTCTCACCACCACGACCTCCACTTGCCACGATCGACATTGCACACTGCCACGCAACTGATGCTACAATCGCCGCTTCTCACACAGGTAGCTATTGACAACCTCTGCTTGCTGCGACCACATTGCACACCACCATGCAAGATATTTGCCCTAATCACTTCTTTGGTATGTCTCTTCTCTTCTTCCTCCTCCTTCATCCTCCTCCACCGCTTCCTCTTTCTTCCTCCTTCCTCCACCATCCCTTCCTCTTCTCCCTCTGTTTCTTTCTCTCCTAAACACCGACACTTGGTATACCATGTGTCGGTACATCAGTACGGATCGGTACACACCAACTTGACAAATCTCCGAGACAAATCCGATACCTGAAATGGCAAACCTTGGATAGAACAACCTTAAAGATGTTTCAATGTTAGCCAAACAAAAACAAGGCATATGTTAATGTGAAGCAATTAGCTAAAATGATAATACAAGTAAATGGAAATCAATGATAAGTATAATTATCTAAGTCAGCTTAAGTAGCAAGACATGATATAGATGCAATAGTATAGCAACAAGTAGAACTATACATGATCCTTTCTCTTGACATCATCAAGCATTAAAATAATGTATAAGCAAAAATATTATACTAACCATTTTGCAACAATCAGTGGTGCCTTTTTTGGTAGTATGTCATCTAATAAAGGTTCAAAACCAGGGTACTGTTAATGGAGTAAGAATATCAGATAAAATTATAACAAAGAACAAGGAGATATATAATACCACCAAAGAACATGGTAGATAATAGTTGCACTGCAGAAAAAGGAAACATATTGGAGAAGCTTCAACACAACAGAAAACTGCAAACCTCATCAGCAATGCTTTGACGAATCTTCCTTTGTACGGATGCCTTCACTTGGTTTTGTGCAGATATATCCTCAAAGGAGAATCTTCAAAACATTTGGAGATTGGAGTAACAATGCTATTTCAGTCAGCAATATATGATTCAATAAACATGAATTTCTTAACTAAAAATAAGCATAAATTTAGTTTTATAGAGATTATAAGCAAAAGATAAATAAAATGAAATGGCATACATACTCTGAAATCCATTCAAGAAAAGCAAAAAACAAGAGCACCCTTAAAAGAACAATGAGTTTATAGCTTTCAGCTGTTCAACCACCATTGCTTTTGAACCAATTAAATGCACAGTTGAGACTTAGTAAGATTGAAATATCTTACCTGATATAGCAAGTTACCAAAGTGATTCATAATTAAAAAATAATCAACTTTTTTATAAATAAAAAAATCAATCAGAGTGGTGTACCATGTACCTTAGCCCATACCATGACATAGAATGTTCGTGTTCTGAATGATCGTACCCCAGACCATCTTAACTTAATAAAAATATAATCCCTGTATGGATATAGAGATATCATCAAGTAGAAAGGCAGTATTATAATCTCCACTAATCATTATAGGTTATTAATTTTCTCAAAAAGTCATCAAGATTATCTCATAGATTGTATTCAATATGATAGCTCTATCTGGAAATGTATGGCTAAGTATTCCATATATAAAAGTACATCTCAAGCAAGATTCCCAGGGGTCCTTTATTAAAGATCAGAGGAAAGGTCAAGGAAGGTTGAAATATAGAGCATGGCATATCAAGAATCTATTCATTAAAATGATTCCATAGCCAAATTTAGCTTCTAAATCCTCTACTATCTCTCCTAAATATTATCCAACTATTATACCTCTATTAAACCAAAAGAACTGCCCAAAGAAACCTCACAAAGAGTGCTAAATAGGTTCAAGCCTATAGCAGTAATGCTCCATTAGTCCTCACCAAAAAATAGGAAAAATATTATATTTGAAAGAATTGTAGCCTTAACAAAACTTCAATGCACAATTCATTTGAAAACTGATGACATAATGTTCAATTGAATCCAAAAATACCTGGATCACATGGATACTACATAGCTATCGGCTCAGATTTATATTTGGATCAGGATTTATATATCTGGAAAATATTTGGATTCAGATTTGGATGTCCAAATATATATGAACTAATGTTAATCAATCTATTACACTAATATGACACCTAGTAATAAGAAAAAATAAAAAGTGTATAAGCAACCTACTTGTTCATGCCTCATTTGACTTTTTAAGCCAATCCAACTACCAAATCTTTTTCTTTGTTGTATGCTGATTGTTGCTTTTTTTTCAGTTTATTTGAATTTACTTAATATGTATGCAATTCACAGAATGTCACTTAGTAAAATTCCAATCACTTGATTGCATAGTTTTTTCAGTTTTTAAAAATTTATTTTATATGTATGCGAAAATCGAAAATGTGTTTTAGTAATAGTCCAGTAACTTGACTTCATATGCATGTTGATTATATCTAATTTCCTTCAGCATCCATCAAAATCAATATCCATTTTGGAACATTTAAATTCATATCCAAAATATAGTTTGTGTTTGCATTTGTGCAATGATCAACATGCATCAGTAACCATCATATAATCCATAGATGGTCTTCATCCACCCCACTGACTATCTGTATCTGCATTTGTGTGCACTGATTAAAGGTGGATATCACTATTGTTCTTATCCATTTCTGGTCCATTTACACCCCTACTATAATATAGATGGTCTACAGTAGGCTTGTTCTACTCCCAATTCAAATATTGTGGATTCTAACCTCCAATAAAGTCAAAAAGGGGCAGTGGAAGCAGAATAACAAAAATGATCACACATTGGACCATGGAACAAGCAGCCATATCCCATGGGCCGTGAGACTCCCTTAATAATAGTACTTACTCCCAGATGGCAATTTTACTTTTAAGTAAGAAACCCATGCTTTAGTCTCCCTCTAGCATGGTTCTTATTTATCAGGATACTTGTTTATTAATGTGGTCAAACTAGATATCTAGCCTTGTGACAATATTAGAATTCTCTATCTGCAATCATCTAGCATTGTTAAAACCTTGATCAAGATTTGAAATTTCGTATCATACCGGTGTATCGAGCTTTGCTCGGTACATTGTACCGAACGGTATGCCTATATATATATATATATATATATATATATATTGTATAAAAAATATAAAAATCAATATGTAAAAATATAAAAATAATATAAAAATATTTTTAAAAAAAGGCGTACGCAACCTAGGCGATGTTGCCTCTTCTTCTCCTCGTCGTCTCGTTTGTGGCATTTGGCGAAAAAGGCGACGAAGACGTCAAAGGCTACAGGCATCTCTCGCTTTCAGCGAAGAACATAACGAAGGTCACAAACGTCTCCAGCCTTCGGCGAAGAAGAAGGCCACAGAGTCGCGGATGAGGCAATGAAGGAGGCCGCCTCTTCCGCTGATCTAGCCACCACCTCCCTTGATCCCCATGCCTCCAAATCCTCCTCTTTACGACTCTCCTAGTTGTTACCTCCTAGATCGGGATCGTCGAGGGAGGGTGACGCCAGATCGAGATCGAGATCGAGAAAGGGCATGGAAACAAGTTCGCACCGAGGTTCTCTCAATTCTCCCTCTTCTTCGAAGACCCTCTCCTTCTTCTTCTTCTTCTTCTTCTTCTTCTTCTTCCTTCTTCGATGATTCTCCCTTAGCCTCGCCGCAGCCAGGCCACTATATTGAGCGGACCGCCCACTACGTGGACCGATTCACAGGTGGACCGGTACATACCACCCGTAAGGGCGGTATGATTCGAAATCACAAATCTTGGCCATGATTATTGTCAAGCTTTCAATACCATAAGACTTCATGCTAACACTTCACTTCAGTCTCTGCTGTTATGATAGGTTTATCTACTATCCGTTTTAGAAAAGGCCTAAACTTGGGAACATTCTCAACATTACATTCTTGAAGGTGCCCTAAAATTATTTATTATTTCATCCAAGTTAGACCCTGAACCAATACATGATTGTGCAAATTATGAAGAGCAAAGAGCTTGTCTCCACATTGCAGATTATTATAGAATTTTAATCGAGCACCTACTTTTAACTCTAAAATATATACCTCAATCAGCGACAAGCTAGTCCAAGTTCATGATGTTGAATCGAACTGTTTAATAGCTATAAGCTTTCAGTCACTTAATAACTCTAATAATCTCTCCTTCCCTTGATCTACATGAATATCGATACATGAACCTGCATTTCTTTAGTTCTTTCACAGATAGCAAAATTGTTTGCAACTCAATAAAAGTCTCCAGAAAGAAGTAATGCATAAAAGTCCAAGACTAAATTCACTTAACAATCAGAGCTACTAAAATCATGGACCAATCATCACATTCCATGCATGCTCAGCATTCTCAGTTAACAAATCCAATAAAACAATCGACCAAGCCACAGATTCCTTGGATGTTCTGCATTCTAAATTTGAGGAAGGGCCCAGCAATACCACAGTTATGATGCAGAGAAATCAATCCCCCTTAATCTTGTTTCTCCTATGTGCGTTTCAAAAGATCCCTGACCCAGAGATGGTTTGGCCTACTCTTTGTTACAGCATTACTTTCCTACCTCACAGAACTCATCAGCTGCGTTAATAATTATGATTATAGGCCACTAACCAAACAATTTTCCTCCCATCAACAAAGCCTACACTCCTACGCCCCATATATAAAGATGAAAGGCTTACCAACCAATACCAACCAAGAAATCAAATTGGCAGACATCCCAACGGCTTACAACAAGCAAAAGAGGCCTCGAAAAGGAATGCTACGGCTGCAGCACGACAAGTAATAGAGCCTAAAAGTCGGCGGAGGAAACCCTAAAATCACAAGCATTCATGGCACCAAGAGAAACAAAACCCATAGCAGATCGATAGAAACATGTAACACCACGATTAGCGATGCCTGATCCCACTCAAAAAGAAACAACAGATTCTTGAAGAGAAAAGAAATTTATAGACACCATTGACGAAATTTTGGGTTTAATGGGGAAGCTCACTTTTTGAACATGGTGTGAAGGGGAGAAAGATCGAACGACAAGCAACGGAACGCGGTGAAAGACGAGGAAGGCTATGTTGGAGTGCGGGCAGAGAGGGAGAGGGCAGCGGTGCGGTGTCGCGTGCAGATGAAGCGGGACGGAACGGCAAGCATAATAAAGCTGAAATGTAGAAGATAACGGGCGTCATAATGTACATGTAACGTTAAGAATCATAAAAATCGGCAAGGACGGTAACGGCCGTTATGAAATGCAATGAAGACCGGGCTAAGATCAGACCAATGAACAAACAGGTAACACTCAGCCTACTCTTACGTAAGGTGTCATCACTTAAAGGACGTAAGGTGATCTTAGGTAAGGGAAATATCAAGCATTACGATTTGTGTAGATTTGATTTTTGCACAATGCAGGGGAAAACATAAAACAAGTTGGTGTGAGAAAAAAATATCAATATAAGAAAGTTCATATAGTCTACTCTAAATAATTGATATAATGACTTATTTTATATTTTTTTGTTATTTCTATTATTACGTTCTATCATTTCTCTGTTTTAGGATGTTTAATAATTTTCATGTAAACTTAAAGATCTTAAACAAAAATATCACTATCCATTTTGTGTCACAAACAGAAGGGACATTATCAAGTTCCTAATTAAAATTATATGCATATATAATTATGATTTAGATAAATATTTATAATAAATTATTATTATACTTAATAGGAAGGACATTATCAATCGTTCTGCATCTAACCAGTATCCGATCTATCTAAGCAATTATAGGTTGTCTCCACTTTTTGAGTAGTTGGATAAAAAGTCAAATCGAGATTATTAGAGACGGTTAAATATTGCTCCTCAAAGAATATTTCATATAATATTTTAGCTCTTCACTATCATAGATAAGAGCTAACTTTTAATGTCATGAGAGAGATCATTTTTTTCTTATCACTCATGACTATACTCACCTACCTTATATTACTAACTTGAGCATTAAAAATACCGGGTTCGGAAACCTTTTACCGATCTTGGTCTTTGTATAAGTGACACCTCAAGGGTTTAGTGTTTTTACCTCGATCGTACCTTAGATAACCTTGCACATAGTTTGGACCACATCGGGCTGGTCAAGATGCTAACGACATCTTATTGTAACAATTTTTGTATTACGAGGGTCTGATGTCGCAGGAACACCCACTTGTTCCCCTCAATGAATGCTTGAGTGAAGAGACTTTGCCCCCTACTTGTAGTGCTCTCACCCAAGGAGGCCAATAGCCACCCTTTTGGCATATCAGTGCGTCCACCTCAGTGTAAACATTGATATAATACTGGTGCTTCTTCAATAACTCTAGTCTCTCACCCCCAAGGACGACCCTAAGCCACTTACTCATCCCCCTTGAAATGTTCTTAAATCTCACTTAATAAGTACAACTATTAATAGGCATAATATAGGTCGTCATTATGCTTTTGTCTTTATTGGTCCAACAGACGATGCCACCAACTTAGTCATAGTCTCGGCTCCATCACCACCGGCACCTATCAAGATTCCCTAACTTGATGCGATAATAACATCCCAAGAGCTCTCGAGGCCTGTCGAACCATCATCGAAGTACTTTAATCCCCAACCATGAAATTTAGTGAACCGCATCACCTTCAGTCTATCCTACATAAATCTAAGGCCTAGTTAGTAGACTTAATGGAGGATTCTCTATGAATCCAACTTTGGCAAATGAACTATCGTTTGGAGGAGATATAGTGAGAGCTCTAACAGTCAAAAGGGAAAGTATTGTTTGACCCTACCTCGGGTCGATCATCGTTCACCTAAAAAATCCAAGAGGAATCGACTCTAGTAAACTTTTATCTCCCATCCTTGGAAGCGTTCAATATTAGTGTCAATCTGATGAAGTACATTATAATTTTTCATGCTAAAAAATTATCATATGACACTTCAAATGTTCTAATGTGTTGCACATTTTTTACCATGTTAAAAGACTCGAGAATGGTATGCTCACTTGAAGCTATTATTCATCTACTCTTGTGCCTAGCTAGCTAGGGAGTTTAAACTTTACTTTCTCGGGAATATATGCCCTTTGCCTTTAGCAACAACACTCCTCGAACTTAGGCAGGACGAGGGGGAGGAAGAAATGTCTATAGACTTCATCACGTGATTTATTAATGAAATCCAATGTGTTGTAGATGCTCATTCATTACTCATAATACTCGGGCCCTCTTATCTTTTTTGGTCTTTGATAGAAAGACCACTTATACATAAAGTACTTCATATGGTTAATTAATACATCATCATTAAGGTATTAGTCTCAGGCAAACTTAAAGAGTCACGTAAGAGGTTGAAACAAAAGTAGTCACAATCAGACCTCAAGGTCATCACAGTGGAGGAGAAATAAATAACCTAAGTTACCTTGCTAAATGTCTAAGTTAACTCATCTAAAGATGACTAGAATTGAAGTTTGCCGATAGATAAAGGAAAAGATGCTCTAGGGATCTTCACATAATGAGTTCAAAAAGATAGATCCAATTATTGTCAGTTCCATTAAGATTATAGCAACAACATTAAAGATTATCATGATTTGAATAAGCAAATTAAAGAGCTCATATAAAGGACACCCAAAGCATTTTGTCCGAAAGCATTGGTAACTCTCACTCCTACCTTAGGGTATGATGAAAAGGCAGATTTATGTTATCATTGGTGGACCTGCCTCAGGAGGAATAGCTCATCGAGTTGTAAGATTTATACTTAGTTATCATTAAAAGACGCTCAAGGACAAAGGGTGACCTAGAGATAACCTTCAAAGCGGAAAAAGCACATTGGTATCGCCCCGGTAAAGGGTAGTGTGCATATCGATATCCTCTTGACTAATATGTGCTACTCGTACCGAGCAATATATGTCGATAACGTAATCCTTGGATCAATGTATATATATGAAGCTCGGTAGGACTAAGTTTATTATATTGGTATGATACGTAGATGATATTTTATTTGCTAGTAGTAATATTAGTTTATTACATAAAATCAAGATATTTCTTATCAAAAATTTTAAAATAGTTATACGAATGAGGTAGCTTATATTATTAGTATTGAGATATTTAGATATAGATCTCAAATATTACTAGGACTATCTCAGAAAAAATATATTGATCAAATTTTGGAGGGATTTAGTATATAACTTTATTCAACTAATAATATACCTATTATCAAAGGTAAAAAATTCAATCAAAACTAATGTCGTAAGAATGTCTGGGAAAAAAAAATCAAATAAATGATATTTCTTATGTAGGCATAGTTGAAAGTCTATTATATGTTCAAACCTGTATGAGACTATATATCAAATTTATAATTAAAATACTGAGTAGACAATAAAACAACCTAAGAATGAAATATTGAAAAGCTATAAAAAAATAATGATATATCTACAACAGATAAAAGTCTATATGCTTATATACATAAGATTAGATCCGCTTAAAGTGACAAAATATTCAAATGTTGATCTTATAAATTGCCTCGAGGAAATCGACTTTATGATTATTTATGTTAGCTAGATAGGTAATTTCTTGAAAAGGTGTAAAGCAATAGCTTATTGTATCATCAACAATAAAAGTTAAATTTATGGAATATCACAAATCAAGTTTTATTATTATAAAATTTTATGTGGTCGACTCAATTATCAAACCATTGAAGATATTTTGTGATAACACAATAATAGTTTTCTTCTCTAAAAATAATAAGTATTCAAGTAGTTTCAAATATATCAATATAAAGTACTTGATGGTTAAAAAAAAATTCAGAAACAATAAGTGTCAATTGAGAATCTAACACTACTTTGATGATTGTTAATTTGTTTACTAAAACTTTACAACTTAAAGTGTTTAAAGAATATGTTGTAAGACTTATGAGCAACTCATAAAAGATATAATGATGTATGTTTAAATGGATCTTATTATTAATTTTTTATTTACTTAATTAAAGTTATTTATTTCTATCATATTATTTATATTTATGTACATGCATATTATAATTGAATTGATTATACAAACTATAAAGGTCATTATGGGGTATATTAAGAAAGACTAATAGTATTATAGTATATAGAATGAGGTACAATATTAATGACATACAAAGCACTATGACTCGCATTGATATATCTAATTATGTGACCCTACTTAATTATGTAAGACATATTATATATCTAATTGAAATTTGATTTTGGTTATCGATTATATATATATATATATATATATATTTATATTTACATAAGATAGATAAGATCTCCGATGGACTCAATACGAAAATATACAATAACAACACAATAGAACAAATCATTTCTAATCTCTTCTAATCTCTTTCTTTTTTTTTTCATAACTCACTGGAGTCCTATAAAATATTTTTTTAAAAAAAAGAGTAATTCTCTTGTAGATAGATGTTATTGCGTTCTACCGATTACAAAATATATTTTTAGATCAAAAAATATTTTTAGATCAAAAAATATTTTTTAAATAATATAGAAAGGTAAGCATCATAATCTTTGATATATTACTTTTTGATTTCATATTTTAGTATTAAATTTTTTATATAATAATAATATGATTATCGTTTTTACGCTATCGTATATGAAACAATAGCGTGAAGAGTGCTTTCACACACTATGGAGAGCCTATTGGCTCAAACGTGGCGAAACTTGGGGTTTGTCCACGCTTATTTATATACGTACTCCATTTGTCCACGCTTCTCTCCATCTTCGTATCTCTCACCCTTCTCCTCGCACATCCTTCACCAGCAATGGAGGCCTCGCTGCTGTTCGTAGGAATAGTTGGTGAGCTGTAGCTGTTCGATCTATTTCTCACTTTCGTTTCAGATCTCTTCATGTGATTAACTGCTGGTCTGTATCGTTGGTAGGCAATGTTATCTCAGTTCTGGTCTTTGCTTCTCCCATGTAAGTCATGCTGGTCTCTTTGCTTGGATGCAACTCCATGTTATATCTCCATATGATTGCATTCGTGAACGTACGCTGAATTCTCATACAAACAGCAATACATTTCGGAGGATAGTGAGGAATCGATCAACCGAAGACTTCGAGCCGTCTCCCTACGTCATCACCCTCCTCAACTCCTCCTTATGGGTCTACTACGGCATCACCAAGCCCGGGGGACTCCTCATCGTCACCGTCAACGGCGTCGGCGTCGTCATGGAAGCAGTTTACGTCGCCCTTTTTCTGCTGTATGCTGCTCCACCGCTGAAGGTACGCAAGTGCTTGTGGTTGCTCAGATCGACATGCTAGCTTTTGTAACCTTATGATCATGAACTCTTGGGTGTGATCGAAGGCTAAGACGGCTGTTTTGGTTGCCGCGCTGGACGTTGGATTCTTTGGAGCTGTGGCTCTGGTGACGAGGTTGGCTGTCCATGGGAGCTCGAGGGTGGTGGTGATAGGACTCGTGTGTGCCTTTCTCAATGTGCTCATGTATGGATCGCCCCTCTGTGCAATGGTAAGATTACTTGTTCCAATGTTCCTTGAACTCTTCTTGAATACTTGGATTAGAGGGTCGACAGGTCAACTGAGGTATTCATTAGATTCAAGTTGAAGATTAGAATATCTTTATATAAGCATATAGGATTCCCATCTGCCGGACAGTTGACTTTCGACATGACATGTCGCACATGCTAAAATGAGAATAAATTATTGGCTATAATCTAAATGTGGATGATCAAGATTCAAAGGTCGCTTCTTGCTCAAGATTGCATCCCTTATGCTAAGGTGAATAGAATCAAACGAAGGTGGCGAGAAAGCTCATCTTAACCATGGATTGGTCGTTTGCTTGTGACAAGTAGAAACAGCTTTTTTGTTTTGTTAGTGAGTGTAGCTTACAAGTTGCACCAACTCATTGCATATGACTTCTTTTCCTGGAATCAAGACACGTTACGTGATCATCGTTTGCTGTCGTCCTTCTTTAATGGTTTCTAAGCTTTTATAGAAGCTGTGGAAGAGGGGAGGGGGGTTGCTGATGAGGTCGTTTGGTTCCTTGAAGGCACAGCATGATGTTGCGTGTCTGTGTCGTCTTGTTGTTGTGCCGTAGAGTTTGACATGAAACAACCGATCACATAGAGCACGCGAAAGAGGAGAAAGATTAGTCGAACAACAAAGATTAAGATTAAATGATGAATGCATACATCATTAGTGAAATATGAGCATGGAAGTCATTGCAATTTGGTAATTAGTTCATCTAAATTGGGGTCTTTTTTAATTTATCTCCCTTTTCGCGGCCACTATTATTCGTTTAGAGTTTGTCTCTATCACTTGCTTTTTTCTTTTCCCATTTTATATCGATTTATAGTGTTAAATATGATGGATAATATGAATTTATAGTCCATGCAAAATATCCTCAAAGGCTTAAAGATAATTTCATCATTTTAGTTTGCATTATCATTAATTCGATATGCATAAATATATTGAATTTTTTCCTAATAAATTAAGCTTTTAAAATTTGTGTATTGATTGAAATATTCATTAGGAAACCTTTTCTATTATGTAGGTTTTTTTTTATTATTTAGAATCCAAGTTTTTCCTATAATTGTGCACTCTAATTTGCTTATAGATATATTTTAGTGATAACAGTACCAAGAAAATGGAAATAGCTTCATGTTTCCTTGACAATTATTTTAGACATAGTTAATTAAGATGTCAGATTACACAATAACTAAACTTACATTGGCAGTGGTATCTTGCATTTGTCTTGATTACATTAAAGCACTAACTTTCTATGGACTTGCATTTTCCAAATACAAGCAGAGAAGTGTGATCACAAGGAGGAGTGTGGAGTATATGCCGTTCCTTCTTTCGTTCTTTCTCTTCCTAAATGGTGGAATTTGGACACTCTATGCAATACTTGATGAGGATATCTTTATTGGGGTATGTTCCTATTTGCTGTGTTTGATCATCTTATCCTTGTATAGATTCTCTTATTACAAGCTTATTTTGGTAGTACAAGTGTACATAGAGGATGTGTGCAATGCCTCTAATCCACATGAGTGGAAGTAGAAAGAATCAAATCTAAATTGGTATAAAATTATGCATGAGAAAATCACTATATGTGAGAGAAATAAGAATAATAATGCAACAAAACAAGATCCCTATATGTCAATGTTGCCACTGAATCTTTTTCCAACACAAAGAACAATGTCCCTTAAGAGTATTTAAATTAACTTTTTGTTATTTTAATAAAATTATATTAGTTTTCCTTACCTCTCATAACACATTAATTTAATCAACTTAATTTGTCTAAATAGAATATATTATAATGTTTTATCTTATTCTATTCTTTATAATAACTATACCTAATTATTCATAATTATTCATACATACATACATACATACATACATGTTTCATATGTTTAGTTTTTATTTTTATAAGCGATTCTAATGATAGAAAATAATAGTAAATTGTTGTTTTTTGTTTATTAGTACCATTACTCTGTGGTGATGCATTAATAAAAAAAATAAATGGATTTTGAATTTTGCTGAAATTTGACAATTTGTTTAAACATGCAGATACCAAATGGCATTGGATTCATCCTAGGAACATCTCAGCTAATCTTGTACATGATCTACATGAATTCTGAAGCCTCCAATCTATCAGGGGAATCATATCTAGAGTCGGAACAACAACGGCTTATCGTGGCAAACAACGAAGCTAACATCCAAAGGTTGAGCTCTCCTTAGATATTTGATCCCTTTGTACTTCATGATTTCTTAGAATAATAATGTTCTCCTAATCAGGTGTTTTATAATAATTTATTTGAAATTTGAAATTTTAATTTTAATTATAAGAATTTGATAAGTATATTATTATTAAGTTTGTTGAGTTAGTGATTTAAGCTCAAGAAGTTAATTAGTTTAATTATTTTATCAACACGAGTCATGATAAATGATATCAGAATCAATCTAGTATTAAGCCTAGTGTACGATTCAACTATATACTTAGTTTTTATGTATACCTCAAGCTTTTAAGTGGCAAGACCTCGACACGTTAGCTTAATCTCACATTGGAAATAAGATAAAACTTTAATTATATTATAAGAGATTGATAGATGTATTATTATTATTTTAAATTTAAATATTTTAAGTTAATAATTTAACATAAATTAACAGATCAATTATCTTATCAATATCGAGAGTAGAATCATCTTCGTGCATCATTATATGTCTATCAGACATAAAAAAAAAAAAACACACCCTTTTAATAAATTCCTAATATAAGTCCTAATCCTTATAAAATCTGAAAAATACCCATGATTTCAGAAAGCTAGTAGCTTTTCTAAATCACTGGTTTCTGAAATGAACAGTTGATGTCATAATCCTTTTACCAACCTATTTCAGTGTGTATATATCTAAGACTTCATTAGCAAATAGATATATGTGATTTATTCATTGTTAATTGCATCATGGGAGTGCGTGCAATAGGTAGAAATTATGACAATTGTGACGTTCCTTTTCAAGTAACTGCATTGAATTATCAGTATGTTTAAAACCTAAAGAACTGACAACCATTAGAGGTTGATTGTAATATTCTATCCAAAAGGTAGCAGTTGATTGCAATGGGATATTCCATGACAGGGTGAAATAGCAATATTCTTCGATATCAATAAGTTGATCATCCATTTGAGACATTGATTAAGGCAATAAGATGATAAACCTCAAATGAACCATGGTCATTTTGTCATGACAAAAGACATAAAAAAATACAAGCTAATTATAAATTACTCCCTCTAATTAGTTAATTTTAGTATTTCCATCCTTATAATTTCAAAAGTCACGTTAAGATTCATATATTTATAAAAATAAAATATCTAATTCTATTTTTTATCAAATTATGTTAATGAAAATATCATAAGATTTACCACTAAGCACTGACTCTGCATCACTTCGATTTACTTTTAAGCATATGTGATATTTCAATTAGTAGAATGAACGAAGCAAGAAGAAACAAAATTAAATGTTTCACTTTTGTAAGTATAGAGATCGTAACTTTTGAAAGTATACATATCGAAATACTAAAGATAATTAATTACATAATATAATATATAATTAACTCAAAAAATACTTTAAAGCAACATGACAATGAAGGATTTATATATCAAATATATCCAACCAAAATTTGAATATGGCTTAAACTAGACACTTCTCCTTGAGAACCAATTAGATTTGTATCACAATTCCTCTTACCAGCGAGCACCACATTAGAGTTGAGGGAATACTATAATACAATAGTCATACAATGTTGCAATGATCAAATGAATGAAATAAATCAATCAAGTGGGTCTTTGTTTAAGAACAAATCTACATATCATGTACGTCCTTCTGAATACTATCATTACCTAAATTAGATGAAATAGTACAACCATTGATTCATTTTTATATTCACTTGAAAGAATGGGATAAGAAGCATCTTTCTTGGTCTTCATACATAAACAAACATGTAAACATTATCTAACATCTTGCAAACATATGCACAAGCATTAACATAGTCCAACAAATTAGTATTTAGATTCATCAAGACTTCAAACATTACCTAAACTGAATGTTACATGGAACAAAGAGTACTAGAAAAATTTGTATATGTAGTTATGTAACCAATGGCTCACTTGTTGGTATAGAATAGTCAATCAGTAGCAAATTACTACTTGGAAATAGAATAACCAATCAGCAACAAAAAAAAATTATGCTTTGAAAATAAGTAACACAGACAAAGTTGCATTGAGATGCAGAGAAATGTCTTAATCAAATGCACTTGCGTTGGTCCTCCCTTTTCTCATGATGCCTGCTTTATACGTAACATTAAGATTCCCTAAACCAGAAGTCTCACTGTCAGGTGCTAAGTCTTTATTCGAATAGGTGCCCCCCAGTCCACCTAAGTGATAAGATCTCCACATTTCATCTTTGTACAGTTTTAGACCTGGAACTTACAAATAATTGAAGAACGTTACATCATTAGGATCTCTCTCATGAGAAATTGAGAGAGAATTGGCACTATGCTTCATGGATGTTCTGATCCAATATAAATCATATAAGCAATATACATACATATACATACATATACATATATATACATATACATATATACATACATACATACATACATACATACATACATATATACATATATACATACATATATACATACATATATATATATATACATATATATATACATACATATATATATATATATATCCAGAAACTGCATTCACCAGTGATTAACATGCAAAAGACATCATAACATAACAAGTGCCACTAACAACAAAGAAGCAAACAGCCTCCCCAACCCTACACTTAAAGAGAGCTCCTCTATGGACTCTCACCCCCTCTACACACCTAGAATTCTACAAGCATCAACAAAATAGGTAGGACATCAGAGAAAGAAACCCTGACCTTGACATGCATATCTCTTTCTCCTGGAGAAGGTTAGTAATCTAATAAGAACACAGGAGAGAAGAGGGAGCTCAGCACAGCTCAAACCTCATGAGGAGCAGCAGCATCCTGTGTTCCGACACCCACCATTCCTCCTCCTTCTCCTCGTCCCACTCTTTCATAAGCATCAAATGGTGATTTCCTCTTAAATCTGTTCCACTCCCTGCCTCCTGGTTAGTAACACCAGGAAAGTACTCGGTCAACCCTAATATGCTAATAATGTTTAACTAGATTCACTATATCTTCACGTAATCTAATGGTGCTTATAACAATATGAGATGTTACATCATTAAGCAGTAAATAATTCTAAAATGCATGTCGGATGATACCAAGACAAGAAAACGAACCTGTCGTCATGTCCAGAGAGCATTAAACAAACAACATATGTGTCATCACAACTCTCTCAAGTGTGAGGCTACTGAACATTGTTAAAAATTGGTACACTAGAGGTAGATATATTCAAACATATGCAATCTTATCATCAATCTGCTCCTAACAATTCAACACTTATTAGTTTTGGATTATTATTCTTGTATGAGAAGGTCGAGATGATCCACATATACCCTGAAGCTCCAAACTCTTTATAATGGATCAATTCCATATTATCCCCTATAATTAATTATCTTTAATATTTTGATCATTATACTTTCAAAAGTTGCATTAAGATCCTTATTCTTATAAAATTAAAATATTTTTTTAATTTTTTAAATTTTATGAAATTATCTTTTAACTTTCATTGATCCTAATATAATTTTTAAAAGTACAGAAATTGGGATGCTAAAAGTAGAAAGTAATTCATAATTAGCTCCTCAGGACAAATTAAGATTGATTCAAGGTTGTTAGTAATATATGTTACTTCTTGATGATTAAATACCCTAATTAACCTTGCAAGGATGACTACGTCGGGACACAAGCAAGGGACAAATAAGTAAAATCGAGAGAATATATTCCGGATTATCCAAAATGCCCTCCAGATTACCCTGACGAAGACTCGAAACCCTCACCGGAAAAGGGAGAGATGGGGGGCGTAGATCCCGCGGGCGAAGCCGGCGGTGTGGCATTCCCCGGGGACGGGCACCCGGCCGGCCTCTTGATCATGATGCTCCGCGTCACCCGCACTGCGACCTCGTCGCCGCCGCCGGTATCCGATCCGGCGATCCCTCGGCCCGCCGCCGCTCCCTCTGCTGCGGCACCACATGATGACCATCAAAACCGTCGAACCAAAGGCATCGCATGAAGGGGCGCCTCGGATCTGAGATCAAGTCCAAGAGTAGGAAGAACCAAAGAAAGAGGAGGCGAGACCTTTGCCGCCGGAATTGGAGCGAAAGCCGAAGGAGGAGTGCTTCCGGAGGCGGCCGAGGCCGGTCTCGGGGCGAGGCCCGGCGAGGGTGTCGTCCCAGAGCTTGTCGAGAAGGCCCATAATCAGCCCCCGAAATCACGGAACTGCCCCTGAGGAGAGCTCAGTGGTGAGCAGCCCCGCCGATAATAGATCTCTAGTCGAGGAGGAGAGGGGCATTTATAGAGAGACTGCGTCAAGGCGATAGACCGATCTGCACCGTCGATTTAGATCAGGATAATGACGTGGCGTGAGGAAGAGACCACCGTACAGGATAAGATCGGCTGGTTCGTGGGTTTGTTCCTGTGGATTGCACGAAACACGCTATTCACAGTATAACTTATCGAACGAAGACGCGTCATCTGCAGATTCCGTGTCAGCTAGGCACGGGATGAGGACCAATGGGTAAGTTCGTGGGCGAGCTCGAGGGAAAGGGGGAGAGAGGAGAGAAGTGGCAGGGAGGTGGGGGCCAGTGGTCGTACGAGTTAGCATGTAGCATCACGTGATGAGAGGGATCGGATCTGATGCTCGGCTTCACCAGAAGAGAAGACAGCAAGTTTATCTTGACACGTGTTAAACTTTTTGCTTTTCTCTATGAGTTAAAATAAATGACATAATTGAATTTAAATTTAATAAAATAAATAAATAAGAAATAAAGGAAAGTTAAACTATCATGTTCTAATTTAAAAAAATCATTATATAAAAACTTTAACAGTTGATCGTAAGATCATAATTTTAAATCTCGAAAAGTTTTCTGTCTGTTACCCATTACAATAAAAAAAAAATATATATTTTTTTTGTATGAATACCAAATATACTTTTGTGCTCACGTCCAAATTCCCTTCATCGACTAGGTTTAAATTGGAACAGTGTTGGAGCACCTCACGATGGAATGGATTCACGGGCACAGTCACAGTCCGTATGTGCTAAGAATCCAACGTCCTTGGCGAGCAAAACACCTTAGTAAACAGGGAATAAGGATGGCTTCCACGAGAATAAAGGGAATGGATTCCCTACGGTGGCTGACACATCGCACCGAATTCTTCATCTTCACTGCATGATTGTGATGGTTCCATCGTCTTCCCCACGCCATCCAACTCTCTTGATGGGGGCAAATTATTATTACGCCAATTATGATATGATATATACATCACTTTTGTTGATTACTGTGGGGTGTTTACGTGCACTTCCGAAGCGAAGTGCGTAGGAAACGCTGCTAAGAATATATGCGATGTGGTGAGAAAGATGTTTCCAGGGTTGAAATTATTGGGTGTCGCAGTCTGTCTTCAGAGGTGTATGGCGTCTTGTTAGGCTGTGTCGTGAGATGCCAAGACATCAAGAAAGCAGCAGCACAAATTGTCTTTCGTATTAATTCAGATTATAATATGCTTCATGGTAAAAGTTCTCATGAAATCAGCCTCCAGGCTGTTGTCATACACCACCAAAAATTGGCCAAAAGGAACATATGATGATTCTAGAACTCATTAAACCAAAATGTTGATAGCGGAAATTAAAAAGGCTTAATCATATCAAAAACCAAATGACAGGATAACTTTTAAATACTTTGTTATTTTACAGTGACATCTGATACCTGTCACCAACAACTGGATCCAAAAAAGTGACATCTGCTGATTATTGATATGCAACTCAGGAACTAGTTAAAGAACACATTGTTCTTAGCAGTCCAGCTCTAAAGAGAATCATTTCCAAGTGAGCTAATGAACTACTCATGTTCATAAAATCGCTCTAGTTCATTTTCATCCCCATCTTCAGAAGAGCAATTGCAATTGAATGACAAATCTCATGGCAGACTGTTCCAGTGCAATGCCTCGATGGAAAGTAGCATCATAAAGCGGAAATACTCCTGGGATATACTCAGGAATAGACATCAAAGCAGCTTCACACCAGCATCTCGGACGGAATCTATGACAGCCTTGACCTTTCCATGGTATTTCTGTTCCCTCTTCAAGAACACAGAAACAGCAGGGATACCCTTAAGTAGCAGACGCTCGCCAAGAATCTTCCCAATCTTGCTAGCTGCTGCAACATCTCGTGTGGACTCCATGACTGGCCTCAGCAACTTTTCCTTTGAGCTTGCTGAGGCAGCAACAGTAGCCGTAGGGGTGTGGATGACCTGGGTGCTGACATATTTGTTAGAGAAATGCATCCTGAGCACATATGGCTTAAGGTACATGATGATCCTTGGTGGCCTAACTGGAGGAGGAATAACCATAATTGTAGTAGCTGATAACCTAAAAGGATAAAAAAGAAGCATTAGATTCTAAAACCCATACAGCACATACAAAAAAATAAAAGAAAAGAAAAAGGAGGGAATTTGTAAAATGGATGATCATCTGATCATTTAGTTGTGCACATCTCAAAGTACAGAAATGCAGTGAGATCTAATTTAATAGATCAACATGTAAAGAAGAGATGGAAAATAAAAGAGAGTTCCAAACAAACTTGACAAGGTTTCAAAGTCATGTTACTCTCAACGGTAATATTTTTTAGCATTATATTGCACTGATAAATGAGGTCGTGTAACTACAAATAGTAGGCTTAACAATGCTCTAGTTTCATGCTGAAGCTTTCAGATATTTAGTGCTATAAGATGTCACAAGACCTCATTAGGACTTCTGATGTATACCTAGTTTCATGCCGAAGCCTTCATATATTTGGTTCTATCAGATGTCACAAGAGCTCATTAGAACTTCTGATTGTAAACCTATTTTCATGCCGAAGCCTTCAATACCTGTCATCTGATATTTATTTGGGCAAAATAATGCATCACTCTCAGTCATAAGTAGTCGGAGAGATCATGGAAGAAAGAAAATCTAACTCACAAGCCAAAATGCATGTAGGTCTTAAACAATTCATGTGTTATCAGAATATTGACTTAAAATATTATCAGATATGGATACGCAACAAGTACGTTATATTTCTCAGCCCCTCATCATAGGCACCAGTGAGATAGCCATCATGATGCTTAATCTTGGCCAATCCTAGCGTTCAACCAGTTAATCAAGCCAGCTCCAGCTGCTTTTATGACTAATCCCAACTGATATCAAGCCAATTACATAGATTTGTCTGATCTCACTGGTACAAGAAATCTGCAAATGACCAGAGGACATGCCTACTGTTTCTAAAAGACTGGTGTAGTTAGACTTAAACCTCTCTGTATTTCAATTAAAAAGGGACTGGTCCATGGTTCAATTCAAGTAATGTGGATGAGTGTTGCTTTAAATCATATGACCAAAACCGATCCCAATCTTATCAACCTTGGTTGCAAACTTTAAAAAGAAGATACCAGAGAGAACATTCAAGACAGCTCTAAACATGGCTAGAATCAATGGTAAATTTTCAAGTAGAAACAACACTAACTCAGACCAACAACAAACTATCTTATTCACACACTCCATAGACAAATTAAACATAAGTTTAATTTTGATGAGGTCAATAAGTTTTTGCTATATGCACATGTGAGATTGCAATCATAATATTTGGAGGCATTGTTCCCCATGATTCAAGCCAACTATTTACAAAGTTACGATGCAAACCAATGCAGACTAGGAGCTCAAGCAAAGTAAAATCAGGTTAGCTTTAAGTTTAATATAATCTTAGTCTAAATTTAAGTTCTAGAAGAAGTAGTCTAATTTTTCTTGTTCTTCCCTTCCACTATTTTTTACTTTTTTTTACAATATAAACTTTATACTGCCATTTTGTGATTGGGGTCCAAACAGGTGGTTGACATAATCTCTAATCAGTAACCTTTAAACTTAACAAATTGACCTAAAAGTTAAACAGATGGGTATTATTAGTTTCATGAGATGCTGATTGAGTTTATGTCCAAGCGTCACATAGTCTCTAGCTTTGATGACCAAAGGTTTTTGGGAGATCATATGACAGTTTCAGCCATCGTCTATATTTTTCTTTCCCTTCTATCTTATGTTTCTTCCTTATGAACTTCTGTACTTTTTTCATGTACTAAATTGTGATAACAATAACTTAATTTTGCAACTACGGTTTCTTGCAAAGCTTTATGGTGTTAGATTCTCAAGGGTCAAAATTTATCCAAGTAAAAATAGTGGATGCCAAAAGTTTCATGCAAATTAGAAGCATGGATTATATCATCCAAAAACAATTTTATAAAGCTTTTTACTGAGGATATAAAGATTATCTTAAATATGCAAAGCTTATATGATGGTGACCTCAAATAGCAAGGCATAAAATACTGGCCGATACTGATTGGGATGAGCCGGTATTTATGGATCTGACAACCAATAGAGACATGGACTGGACAATTTTGCTCAATTTGGTTCAGTTGAACTGTATCGCTTGGTAAGCTTATGGTACCAAGCTTATCGGATAGAAAAAAAACCAGTACAGGATGGTAAGCCTACCGCTTGATACTGATATTCCCTTTAATACTAACAATAATCATGTAGTTTGTCTTTCTCTTTTTATTTGTCTCTCTCTTTCTCTCCTCAACCTCTTCCCTACGTCACCACCATGTCTTCCTAGAAATGTGCATCACCACATCCTCCTTCTCTAACTCTCCTTCCTCCTCCTCCCCCACCTCCTTGTCCTCCTTCAGATGGACCTGTACCGGTTGACATATGGGTGTACTGAAACATGGTATATCCAACCATCTTGGTATTGCACTGATCCACCCAAGAGTATTATCTTAATGGGATTCTTTACCAATATAAGAAAGCAACTAGCAACCATCCCATGCTAGAGTGTGACATTAGTTAGTAGTAGTGTAAAAGATGGGTTTCTTTTTTTTGTGAAAAAGATGGTTAAATGAAGAATAGCTAGCTTTGGCCAGGCTGGAAGACACAGATACAAAAAAGGCTTCAAAATATTAGTCTAGCTGCACACTATAAGATAAATCAATGTGACTTATGTATTTTCTCAACTCTCAAGAAAACTTGATGCACATAGATAGGTAAATGCACATTATAGATACAACCAACCTGCATGAGTCATAAGTGCTTTTAAGGAGATATATAAATTATCTGCAGATAGGTCAATGAAGATGGTAGTGCATATCAATTGTAGACTTGTGTTGGTAGAAAAAACAATAGCATATGCAATCAAATGCCAAGTTGTTAAAAATAAGGGATGTCCAACTGATAACGGAAACTTATGCAAAATGATTTTGTACCTGCTGTTATCAACTGAAAATGGAATATGTAAACACAAACTTATTATAACATAGTAGATGGTATATAAACCACATTAAACCTCAAATCAATCATATTAAACCAAGAAAAAAAACCATTAAAGATTTTAATTCTTCATATTTTCACGATGGACTTCTGTTCATGTATTCTTTTTGCTATAACTCATCTTTTCACAAACATGATTAACATGTTCTTCATAAATTTCCTATGTACTTTCGAGCTCTACGTCTATTATCAACTAATAATGGAATATGTAAAAACAAATTTATTATAACATAGTAGATGACATATAAGCCACATTAAACCTCAAATCAATCATATTAAATAAAGAAAAGAACCATTAAAGATTTTAACTCTTCATATTTTCACGATGGACTTCCGTTCATGTATTCTTTTCGCTAGAACTCATCTCCTCTAATACATGATTAACATGTTCTTCATAAATTGCCTATGTACTTTGGAGCTGTACTTCCCTTAAAGAGTTGACTGTCAAATTAGATGAAACCTTAGGAATATTTGCCAAAAGATTTCTCTACTCTCAAGTTGAAGTGATTATACCTTTTAAGGAAATAGCTATCAGACTGGATGAGTTCAAGAGTAGGTCATCTCTCATATCTGCATTAGATTTTAACTCAATTCCCATAAGAAATGTTTACGTCTTATTTTCCTATGTAAGGTTTTTGGAAACCCTTCTCCTTGATATCTCAAAGCTTCTAAATATCTCCAAATAACATTCTTAGCCTTCAAAGGGAGGGATATACATGTTCCTAAATTTGGTAAAGAGATTCCATCTTCAAGTCATGTTCTGTATCATGATCTACAAGATGATGAATAGAGAAGACCATCAGATAAGCCAGCATAAAAGGTTCTGATCCTTATAAAAGAATGCCACTTCTTTTCATTATTTTCATAGTGAAAATGCCTAATTGAACAGTAATACTAAATAATCAACAAAAGCAAATTCAACGAAGATGCTATGGCACAAGCTAAAAGTCCAGCGCCCTAAGCTCTGATGAAGGTAATAACATCTTCCAATGAAAAATGATTTACATAATTATCACTTGAAAGCAAGATGATTGTGGAACCAATAGAACTGAAGTGATAACAGCGATAACCCTATGCCGCAGCAAGTTGCCCCCCACAGTTCCAGTATTACGAGAACTGAAAAGGCTTAATAAAATTACTAAAAAAATAAGCCAAAAAATATAAGGGAACACAGTCGTGCTTCCTCAATTTACAAACCTATGGCTCAAGGAATCACAACTAGGGGTCAGTTCCAAACAAGTGAATTCAGACAATCACAAATCATCACAATGTCATTCCAGATTTCAAGCAACCACAACATAACAAGACGTACGAGAACGCCCAACAAAAGATCATCTGTGTCTAATCTCAATAAAAGAGATCATTTTGAGATCAATCTAGTGATGCAATGACTGAACTACACAAGATTTATAAGAATGAGAGAACACCTACGAAAGAAATCGGGCGGAGGGACAGGAGCGGAAGTAGCGGTCGGCGGCACCGGCAGCGAAGTCGAGGCGTGGGAAATTAGGGAAAACCTGCGCATGGAGTGAGGCCGACGCCGAAGGGGTGGCTTTTAAGAGATGGAGCCCGACCCGTTAGCCCTTTTAAGAGATGGAGAAGTAGTAGAATCGATTCGGTTCGGCTTCAGCCCGAGCCCAATGGCCCGATCCAATTAAACCGTACGGATCCAATTCGACCAAAATAACTCGTCCAATCCAATTAAAACCATACTCAAAACCGATTTGGGTGGATCTGATGGATCCAAATATTAAAAGAAAAATCTATCAGAAGACTCCCCTTTTCTTCTTCTTGTACGTTTGTGGCATTTGTTATTTCTCCAATTAAGAACTTCTTTTCTTGCTACAAGTTATTTCTTCTTTCTTGTTTCTCCATTAAGATCAAGCGGCCTAAGATCTGCTTCAACCCCCTCATCTCCGAAGCAGTCCCTTAAACTAGCTGGATGGGATGGAAAGGTCAAAAGCCATTGCCCGGTTTCTCCCCTTTCATCTCCTGCTTCGATCATGTGAATCTAAAAGTGTCCTTCCTCGTAATCTTTCACGTAAAAAAGCATCCAATTCCAAGGGGTTGAGTGCTTGGCAAACACACAGCAAGTATCCAGCCACAATCCAAGGAATGCAGGTGTATCGATTGCAAGCTGGTGTCATTTTGGTGGAACAATAATGACACCTTGAACACTCTCCATTGCTCTTGTGCTCGAATAGGGCAGTCCAAATCATGCAACCTTCTTTAACTCCATGCAGTGGAAAAATATTCAGTGACATGAATGCTTGCCTGCCCACTACCAACTATCCTCAAATGCTACAAAACACAGGAAGAACGTATGAAATATAACAAGAAAAGCTGTGTTTATGCTACAAAAATCCTTTTGTTGTATGGAAATATCATGCTAAATACAGATTGTATATGTGTTGCAAAAAAGCTTTTCACCTTCGTGGTAAACACACATGTGGGGGATGATGGATGATGTGATGTCCGTCATACTCCGGTGTTGGAGAACAGCCATAACTCAGCAACAGAAGTTACTCCGAGCCACATTTATATATATGTCTCTCTCTGTCTATATTTATATATATATAAATATATCTCTATCCATCCATCATTCTATGTGTCCATCATATGATCTTGTCCATACGGCTTGTGACTCACGCAACCCCACCGCTGTGTCTCTTGCAAACTCCTCCACAGCTCAATCCACAGTCCATTACTGACGCCAGAAAGAGAGGGAGAGAGAGAGAGAGAGAGAGTGTGTGTGTGTGTGTGTTAAGTACCTCACTCACGGCCTCTCTTTTCTTCCTTTTGTCCTCTTTTTATTGTTTCGATTCCTGCAATGATCATATATCCATTTGCAACCTCCATTTTCTTGCCAAAATCTATCATTTTTAACCATTATTAATTCTATTGTGAACATATATGAGAAGCATAACTAACTGAAACATGTATAAGGTTCCCTCAAACTTTAATTGTTTGTAAAGGATCATGACGACTGAGTTTGATCATTTAATACGTTCTTATTCTTTCAATTACTTCAGTATAATCTTCGACATATAATATATGTTATACTTGAGAGTAATTTGGTTGTTGGAAACTTTTTCCAAGGATGATGATGAAAATGTCGACGCAAAAAGACAACCAACTATGTTGCCTAGTTGTCTAAAGGTACCACTACATGATGGGTTAAACTAAGATAGATTCCAGAGATAATGTATTCTACTTTACCCTGTCCTACTTCTCGTTAACAGTTACTTTCTTGTCTTCTCTTTGTTTACAGATGAGCAAAGCTCAAAGCCATCATATGTGGAGCTTGTAATGCTGTCAACCTCAGCTTCATTGACATTGATCAACATATATCTAGTGTTTTGCATGATAACAATGTGTATTAATTACATATGTGGGTTGTTTACTTGTTTGTACATCTGACGTGCATGTATATATATATGTGTATGCTTTGTGGGGAAGAAGGTGAAGTGTCACTTGTTCTGTGGGAAGTATTCCTACAGACTTCAATTCTTCTATTAATATGGGAGTGAGGAATGGCCTACACACCATTCCCAGCACTACTCAATTGCTCCTCTCCGCCTCTTCCTGTAAGCAACCCCAATTCGAGAATCCATCTCTCTCTCTCTCTCTCCGCTTTCTTATAAATTGAGGTGCCTACTCTTTCCCTCGCCATCCCTCAAAGAGCCCCCAAAGCTGAACCAGGCTGCTTCTATGGTGAGGCAGCCCTTGTTGGAGAAGCAGGGCACGTGCAAAGCCTCTCTCTCTCTCTCTCTCTCTCGCTCTCTCGTCAAACTCTCCATCTTTGCACGTGCTCCCCTTCTCCAACATGGGTTTCTCACCTCCTCCATCTCCCGCAAACCAACTCGTCCTGCAGGTATGAGAAAGCGGCTTCTGTATTCAATCATTTATGTTCTTGACTTGTTATAGGGTGATCCATGGAATCCTCGAAAGTGTTCTTTCTCCTGTTCTCCATGGGAAGATCTTACCAACTCAAGAACATAAACAAAGACATGCATGTGCCTCTAAATCTCCTTCTTCTTCTTCTCTACCTTATTTGGCTTCTTGTGCCAAGGCAAATTAAGATGAATATATATGTATCGTATAACGTAGTTATATGTAGCCCATGTTTGAGTTGGTATCGAGCTTGAGACGAGTTTCCGAGCACTGCTCTGGGTAGTGGCCACACGTGTTACGTTGGCTGTCGTGGTTTTGACTGTTCCTGTGAAGCTTAAATGGGAGGAGGAGATGAACAGGGAGAAGTTATTACACTGGGAGAGGGAATAAAGAGGGGACGTGATGGTAGGTTGTGACGCACACGCAACGCACGCATCACGAGACAGAAGCTGTGGAGAAGAAGCAGCAGCAGGGGGAGAGAGGGTTTTCCGGGGGACAGTAGGGTTTTATTCCCGAAACAGGAGCGCGAGGGATTCTCGGGGGATTCGGTGCTGGTTTTGATGCACTGATGTCCTCAACACAGAGGGTGAGGTAAAACACCCCCAAAAGCTTTTCTCTGGCTTCATGAGGTGTGGCCGGTGATGAGATAAACACAACATTCCACTTCGTTAACCATGGCCCCGCTTCTGCTTGCAAGTCTGGGACCTCGGTGGCCAAAAGATCCAAAACCTGGGAAATAATTCCTCGGTACGAAGGACAAGCATTTGACAAGCAAGCTAGCTAGCTGGGCAACCCTGGTCGTGGTTGAGCCAACACTCCATCTGCTCGCCCAAAAGCACCAAATGACGATGCACCGACCAGATGTCCAACTGCTAGTGTCCTAAACCAACACCCAGCATCATTGCATGGGATACATTTCATGTGTGCCAGTTTGGTTTGGAGCTTGTTTCTATGCTATTGATCTTTGGCTCATCAGTCTCGATCTCTTCTCCTGCTGAAGAGGATCAACACAAGCTCATTAATGATAGCCCTTTGGTTTGTGATCAGTTACGATGATTGGTTGAAGGACAATTTGCTGCTCATCAGTCAATCCTCTCGGAGATATCCCCAGCCATGACGATTTGCAACGCTTTTTGACAGGATGTCAGGCCTATCAGATGCAAAACCGTGCACGGCATCGCAAAGAGTAGTAGTGGTCGTGCTTTCTTTCACATGTATACGTTGATAAAGATCATTTATTGGGTTTTAGGAAGAAATATCAAATGTATTTTTTTTTGCATGAGTTCTCCGCAGTTATGACTCTGCCATGAGAGATCTTTTCTTCAAGTTTCATGGTGGCCATGAAAACAAGTTAATCTCTAATATTTATCTTCTTTACCAGGAGTTCAATAAAAATTTATTGATCTCATTTATCGTGATCATATTCATTTATATAGATTATGAAAGAAAATTTTTGTAATTATATAATTAAATATATGATTATTTTTTAAATTATATATTGATTAAGGATTAAAGAATATAAGGAGCATAAAATAATCATTTCATATTTGTCTATGATATTTTATCATGCCCTCGTAAAATTAAATTAAGAAATATAAAGTTATTATTTTATATTTGTCTATATTATGTTCTTTTATCGTGCTTATGTAAGATTAAGCTTTCATTAAAAATATCAATCTTGGATCGATGCAATTGAAATATCCTTCGAACAAAAGGTTTCGTAAGAGAGCTTGCTAGTTGATTAGAAGTATGGACAAGAGAAATATGTAATTGACGTTTGACAACTTGATCTCTAACAAAATAGAAGTTGATGATAATTTGTTTCATATGTGAGTGGAATACCGGGTTGGCAGATAAGTAGGTAACACCGACATTATCATAGTATATTGTATGAGTGGATTGAGAGGCGATACCAAATTCGTGTAGTAGATTGATGACCCAATTGAGCTATGTAGCGGTGGAAGCGATGACTTAATATTCAACTTTAGTGATAGATCTTGCGATTGTGTTTTGTTTCTTGGAACTCCAAATTAGATTTGCTATAAGAAAGATAATGTAAGCTGATATGTTTTATCATCAAGGTTACTTGTCCAATCAACATCTATGAAGGAATAAAGATGAAGTGATAGTGTTTACGAATGAGAAGTATATGATTGAGAGTCCTTATAAGATATAATAAAACATGTTTTAATGTAAACTAATTGACGGTTAATGCATGAATTGTGATAATTTATTGACTGCAATAATTTGTTGACTGCAAATAAATTATCTAAACGTGTGAGAGATAAATACCGCAAGGAACCAAGTACTTGTTAGTACTATATCAGATTTGTAGTAGGGTTATCTATCATATAATTTGAGTGACTCAATAGTAGAGAGTGGGGTAATGACTTTTTTGATATTTTACATGTTTGTCTTTAATATTAGATCATGAATGTACTTTTGAGATAAAAAATCGAAAAATGTGAATATTGCTTTCGTTCTCAGAAAATAACTTAAGGTTTCTAAGTCTTTGATGGACAATCGATCTGTCAGTTACTTGATCTCCATAGAATTATTATATGTGATGATAATGTTATTCACATAAACTAGTAAATATACATAGTACATCCCTTTTATTATCGTAGGAATAAAAAAATATCAAACTTAAAGTTAATGAAGCTAGTTAAGATAAAAAACGAGCCAAGTTCAATATATTAGGCTATTAGAGCTTGGCGAAGTTCATAAAATAGTTTTTTATAATTTATAAATATGACTTGGATGCTCAGGGTGGATGAAGTCAACGAGTTGCTACAATAAAAACATATTAATATAAGGTCCTCTATAAGAAAACATCGTTAATATTTAGTTGTCGTATATGCCAGTCTTGAGTCATAGCCAAACTCAGGCTCAATCGAATTATTGTCATTTTAATAATTGGACTGAATTTTTTTATGAAATCAACATCTAGTCGTTGGTGAAACCCTTTAACCACTAGATGTGTTTTGTATTAGTTAATGAATTCATTTGGATTCTACTTAATTCAAAAAATCTTCTTATATATGATGATATTTTGTATGAGGTGAGATGGTACAAGAGTCCATGTGGTATTATAAAGTAGGGAATTATATTGCTCATACATCACTTTGCACTAGTATGGAGGTTTTTAGGCTTGGGAAATGGTTGTGGGTTCAATAGGCTCAGATGGAGAGTTCGTAGTAGCATGGAGATCAAGGATTTAAGGTTGTTTGAAGATGGCTTTTAGAACGTGTTGTCATATGTCCAAGCTTGATAGCATTATAGGGTTATGTTGAAGGTATAAGAATTAATGAAAAGTTAGTGATACATACTTGATCAGGTTGATGCACTTCGATGTCACTTGACCAAGGAGATAATAAAGATATCATTTGTGGTTTCGAGGACGTTTATTAAGCATTATAAAGTGAGTTGGTAGAGAGGAAGATAGAGAAGTTATAAAAGAAGTGAGGTGTTGCTAAACTGAAATAATAAAAGAGTATGGGTCTCGAGGAGAATTACTTATTGATACGATGAGAAGTGCGTTTGAGGAGGTTTGAAATGTACTCATGTTATTTGAGGAGGTTTGAAGTGTACTCATGTTATTGTAGTAGCTCAAATTATTGAATGAGTAAGATATTAGAAAGGAAAGATTGACTAAAAAATATATATATAACATGACGTCATAGAAAGATCTTTTGAGTTTAGGGATTATAGAATCGAAAAATATTATGTTCAAAGGAGTACCCAATAAATATACAAGGCTTAGATCTTAGTGTTAACTTGTATAAAATGTATGGGCATAATTAAGGATAACATAAACAACCAAATACTTTAAATTAATGTATGATATTTTATGAAATAATTTTTCAAATAGTGTTTAGTGTTATAGGATTGGGGTGAACATATTGTTAATGAGGTAGATTACAATTTGCGATGCTACTAACCAAAAGGTTAGTGACACAGAGACTTAGTGTAAGAGGGTGAGGCCAATCTCAACTATATGTCGATGCTTTTGTTTGGTGGAGCTAACTAGTTGAGATATGTGTAGTAGTGACTTAAAATATTATATATTACATGATGAGAGATAAATCATTATAGCTTGGTATTCATCTCCTCTATCAAAGTAAATTATTTTAATAGTAGATTAGAAGATGTTTTCGACTATCTTTCTAAAATGAGTAAAAACTATTACCACTTCATATCTATATTTGAGAGGATATAGACATATATATTTAATAAAATAATATATAAAAATGATATAAAATTTAAAATTATCAAAGGAATTGGTCAGAGTAGAGTTCTAAACATCAGTATAAATGATTTCAAGTGGTTTAAAGTAGGATATGGAAGATGTTTTAAAAGATAGTCTATGATTTTTATTATTAAGGCAAGTATCATAATAAGTTATAATTCTACTCGATTTAAAAGTTGGAAGCGAGAAATGAAAAATTAGCTATTATTAAATAAAGGATGATGGGTGACTAAGACGACGATACCACATGAGCAACAAGTAAAGCAAGAGTAGTTGGCTTAGTATTTTATGAAGCTAATGGTCACTCATATATTGTCTTTATTCTGATCTTAGACTAAGGATGTCCTTGGTCTAAGGTCAGAATAAAAATAATATAGAGATGTTATTTTATTTACAAAATTAAAAGATAAAAATAATATTTCTTTTAATATAAGGTGCATATAAAATATCATCGAGTATAAAAGTATTTATGTGTGAATTAGATGTTGTGGAACTAATATAAGTGATAGAGATTTCATTACCACCACTAATGATGATGCCTTCGTTGTTTTCATAGTTAATATGGATAGATAAAGTTTACAAATCAAAAGTGATATAACGAGAAGCACCAGAATCAACAATCCAATTACTTAGGTAAGCGGTCAAAGTAGTCATGATGTTTATTTAGGCCAATTGAGCATAGTAGTAGGCTTGCATCAAGATCAACATATTTTTACTATATGTCCAATTTTATCACAAAGGTGACAGATGACTTTTTGTTGATTATTATTATTAGAAAATCAAAACTACGGATAGTTAAAGTTATTTTTTGAGTTATTTAGGTTGAAGTTGCCATCATGGTTAAAGAGTTAATAATATAATGGAAGTAATGACTTTGTGCATTACCCATATGTCCAAAAGTATTTTGTTTGGTCTTTTATTAAAGTTCTTATTGCCTTAATTATCTTTTTTTCTAGATTTTTTATTTAATTAAGTTGTTATAATTGATCTTGTCTTCTTATCTTCTTGTTTCAGATACATTTCATGATCAATCAATTTATTATATAGTTTTTCAAATGATATTAGTGAGTTATTTACCTGAATTGCTACCACAGTTCCTTATATTCGTCTACTAGACCATTGAGTATATGAACGATGACTTTTTTATTACTTAAATGATGACTCATTAAAGGTAAATTATTTATAATAATTTTTAGATTTTGTATATAGTTAGTAATAGTACTTCTCTTTTATGTTATCTTCATCAAAGTAGATAAAAGACTTAGCTTTCAAGTCTGAGAGCAATTGGTAAAGGTTGTTTGTTAGTTAGACCAGACTACTTATGCAGTACAAAGAGACTAATGGTGCGATGGAGCCAATGACTAATACTTGAATGACTTGTAGAATAAGGCGATATTATCGTAGTCCTAACTTGTGATCAATATTTGCTATTAGGATGTGTTTTCTCGATATTTGGATCTTTTTTGGTGAACAACTAAGAGAGACATTAATGTAGCCTAATACAAGAGGAGATTGTTGAATTGTGCTTACTAAAATGCATAGTTATCATCTTTCAAGAGCTAAGGGATTAGAGTTGGTTTATTGATATATATAAGTCTTGTAGGTTGAGCTGAACTATAGTTTCTTGAGGAAATAATAATTGGAGCGTCAAATGCAAATGAGGAACACATGTTGAGAAGATGTTGTGATCCAATTAGGAAAATCTTGAACAACTAATAATATAGTTTGGATACACAAGTAGTGGGGATATAATCTATTGGAGAAGATAAGATATGAGAAATGCACAAGGGAGAATCTAATCTGATAAAAGACATTAGATCTAAGAAGTGCACAAGAGTGGATCTGATCTAAGATGTGTAGGAGAGGATGATCTCTTCCTTCCTCTCTTGAGTCATTCTCTCGATCACGAGTACTGATGACATAGTTGAAAGGATGGTGGAAGGCACTAGACTATCGTTGAGAGGTCAACCATGGATTCGAGGTGTTAGTGAGTTTGGCGATTAACGGGAAGTGGACGAGGACATCGATAAAGATGCTTGATAGTAGGTAAGAGTAGAGGGAACACCCACCAAGTATAACTACATAGCTATAGAGGATCATCAAAGAAGTCGATCGATCATTAAAGGAGGCTGATTAGATTACAAAGTGAAGTAAATTTACTACAAAAGAGTCACGCTAGGAGATTGATAAGGAGAAGTCACACGTCTTCATTTTCAATACAATGCTAGAATCCGAAAGCGAGAAACAAAAATCAAGAGTTGTAAGACAATAACAAAGAAGGCGAGAAAGATGAACAAGGAAGAGGGAGCCATGCTTGAAGCAAGAATGCTATGATACCATGAAAAATTTATTGTGAAAGAGATTATTTCATTACAAGGTTGTGAGGAAAAAAATTTCTTCAATCATGTACTCAAATTATGCACTCAAATATATAATTGATACTTCAATCATAGATTGATTGAGGATTAGAGTACCTAAGAAACGTGAAGTTATCATTCCGTACTTACCTATGTCATGATCTTTTATCAAATTATTTTAATGAGTAGGTGAATATGATTTTAAAAAATCTTCCTATAACCTCATCATAGATGTCAGATTGGTTCATACCCAACACATGAAATTGGAATTGATCAGGATTTACTTTTTTTTTTCCTAATGTGACTTGAATAAGATTTAAATATGGGATCCTTTATTTTAATACTATGATAATTTTTTTATCACTGTACCTTAAAATTCAAAGATAATAGATGATACATGATCTGATCTATATTCTAACAACACCTACTAATCAATAATTAGTTGAGAGTAACACATTAGTTAGTTAATAAGAACCATTTCAATTCATTCCCTCGTTAGTTAATCAATCTGATGAGGGACAAACTTGGCTACATGGCTGCCCATACTCCCATACGACAACACTGGTCTGACTAGTGGTCCATCTTCAAAATAGGCTAATTAGATTTTTATACTTCAAAAATTATATTAAAATCCTTATAATTATGAAAGTGAAACATTTAGTTTTAATTACAATAACGTTTTCAGTTTTACCGTCGAAAATACAAAAACGATGAACAAAATAATAATCTCAACATTCTAGTTATGTTTTTTATGATAACAGATGATAACATCATTGGAGACTGCTAGTAGTTGTTGTAGTTGAGGAAGAAGACTAACGACAAGAGGTGAGGCAAAAGGATAGGAGAAAGAGAACGATACAGATGTCGACGCTCTGTATCTACGTCAGCACCACTCGACAATTGTGTCGACATTGGCGCAGTTGTCGAGTGACGAAAGGATCGCTCGACATTTGCATCGACGTCAATGTAGATGTTGAGCGGCCATTTCACTACTCTACATCTTTATCAATATCACACCGCATCTGCATTAATACCGATGCAGATGCCAAGCGATCCTTTTGTCGCTCTTCATCTGTATCAGTGTTGATATAGTTGTCGAGCGGTGCCAACATAGTTGTCAAGTGGTGTCGACGTAAATGTAGAATAGCGAAAAAAACTGCTAGGCATCTGTATCGACGCTCACATTAATGCAGAGCGGCACCGCCCTTCCCCATATCATTGATAATGCCAAAATAAATGTAGAGCGACGTCGCTCTACATCTGCATCTATGTCAACACCGATACAGTTGTTGAGCAATGGCGACACAAATATAAAGTATCAGCATCTGCGTCATCCTCTTTCTCCTCTCTCTTTGCCTCACCTCTCACCATCGCTCTCATTTCTCATCCATAACAGTCACTCGCAGCTCTCAACGATATTATCGTCCATCACAATCGAAAACATAACTAGGATGTTAAAATTATATTTTTATCCATTATTTTTGTAACCGATGACGTTATGATAAATAAAGTTAGATGTATCATTTTCATAATTATATAAATTTTAATATAAATCTTTTAAGTCTAAAAATCTGATCTTAATTAGTCCCCTCTGAATAAACCTAAAAGAGACGTTTCAATTTTAACCTCATGCAACTCACTTTCTCTCTACAGTGTTGAGCTCTAAGCTTTTTAGTCTTCATTTTAAAACCTGAGGATCCCTACGCTCATCTCATACATATCTAGTATTAAGGAGTAGAAGAACCAAAATCTTATAGACGTCACAGTCATATCTCTACCATCTCGGAGGCATCTTTCTAGTGTTAAGAGTCATCTCACATCAATCGAAAAATAGAGAAACTAAGACCTTACAAGTGTTACAGTCACCTCTATCCTCAATATTATCTTTTGGGTCCATTCAAACGAGCAAAAACTGTATGAAGTCCATCCAAAATAAATAATTCTTTGTGAGTATTTGTTGAAGACAAATGATGCTTATCATCAGTAATATAGACTCTTCGAGAGTGAAGCCAACACTCTTTGGTCTAATCAGTTCACTGGAAGCAGCCCAAAACCTAGTCAACTAAGCTCAGTATTACTTATTGGTAGATGAACTTAGAATAAGATTCCTATTTCTATCATTAGAATCCTCTATTAAATCTGATCATACTTGTCTGGTTTTGGCTAAAGAACATGTCTAAATTCTCTACCAACTGATAAATACTGGGTGAACTTGTGGAATGAGGTAAGATATAAGGATTTGTGTGACTCTTTAGGCAAGGTTAACCTGATGAACTCAGTGACTCCATTGAAATCAGTGGTTAGTCATCAACACACACCACAAGTGCTGATATTTTTGCCATCACCAGTATTGTTGCTACTGAAATTAGTCTTGAGATTCTTGTGACATTAACATGACTGTAGGCAAGGGACTTCACATTGGTGATCTGGGAACTTAAAACAGTTTCTGATCTGCTACTTGTGCTTGAACATTCAACTGAGATAATTTGGAGAAACTGCAGCTGCTTCTCTCACAAGTGATTTCTGATGACTCCATCTATTTTCTCAACAAGTAGTATGAGATTGGTAGTGGACTATTGACCAAGCTGCATGCAACTTTTTTGCCAATAAATGGAGATACACCAACTATTCATCATCTTTGAGTAATGTAATTAACCAGAAGACCAAAAAAACCAATATATCATTATCCCATTAGACATCAGGTTGGTAATTTGCATATGAAACATGTGCCCCCAATAAATATACAGTAATTTCATCTGTGTTTCAAGGTCAAGGAGAACATCTAAACTTGCACACAATGTCTTATACAAGTATTCAGTTTTGTTGATTTCTGTTGATTCTGATCTCTCTGCAAACTCAGCATTGTCTCAGTGATACCAACTATTTCAAATGCTAAGCAAGTAAAAGACAGAAATATTGGTTGAAGCATTGATTGAGTGTCAGGAGATGAAAAAACAAACAACCTTTCGCAAGGAGAAATCAGATCAGCTTTTATAGCCTTTGATTTAACCCTTTATTTCAATAATACACCAAAGTATCCAAAAGGCTATTAACCACTTACCAAAGCTTAAAAAACTGATACTGCACCAGAACAATGAGCATAACATTTTCTGAGAACAGAGGAGGGCATGGCACCCACATGAGCATCAGAACATGACAAAAAGACAACATATAGGAGATTCTATTAATTCATTCAAAGCAAATATAACACCTGTATTAAACTCAAATTAGATGACAACACATGAGGACACCTGCTTCAAAACTAAAGGGAAAAAAAAATAAAGCAATAATGTCTCCAAAGGGACTTGTCTCACTGCAATGCAGGAATCTCTAGTAGCTTATACAGCAACCAGCAAAAGGACAATAATGGCCAAGTCATTTAGAACCTAAACCAATCAAGGCATGATCCTTCTCTTGCTGCGCTTCTACCAAATGGGATTCTTAGTCTGTAAATTTCCTGTATAGCACAAACCAGGTCCAAAAGAGAACTTTGAATCTTAGGAGGATCCCGTTCCAGTGGCTGTGGAAGTTGTGGATGGTTTAGCATCAGAGTGATCACCAAAGATACGTTTGTGAAAGTCGGAGACCATTAGAGGAAGACCCTGGCGGAGAGGGATCTTGGGCTCCCAGCCGAGCAGTTCCTTGGCCCTGGTGATGTCAGGCTTGCGCTTGTGAGGATCATCCTCTGTGTTGGGACGGAACTCGATTTTAGCATTGGGGTCAATGGTTTCCTGCACAACTTTAGCAAGCTCCAGCATTGTGAACTCTCCAGGGTTGCCCAGGTTGAATGGACCAATGTGTTCTCCTTCCATCAGCCTCATTAACCCCTCCACCTGTATTTTGTTGTTAAACACTAAGCAAATTTTGTAGAAGATTCTCACACATTGAATATGAGGACTCTCTGTCCCTTGGTCAAGCATGGACTACCGCTTTACCAATATCATTTTTGTTTATTTGTCCTTTTCTACCTACCTTTTGAAGAGACCACCAATGGATTCTTAAAATACATGAAGCCTCTTGTTCAACAAGTGTCTATGTATTTATTTTTGGAACTAGAGCTAATCCCTCGGTGTGTATCGGTCGGTACTTATTAAGTATAGAATAGATATGCTTCTCTTCATCTTAAGAATAAAATTGGTCAGAATCATATTCAGGAAAAGAACATTCTAGCAAGATTCATGGAATTAGAAATAATATTGCAACAAATATGTGGCAAACAACACTATGCTTTTATTAATGACCTCCAGGAATTGAAGCTTAATAAAGTATCTAAACTTTGATTGCTAGACTAACTAAAGGACCAACTGGGGTCTAAAAGGTGTGACCACTACTGGGCAAAAGGACAACAATGTGAAGCCAATGGAAAGGAGAACAATCTGTTTAGACATGGTAGGTTGATTCTGCACATGAATGTGCTGTTTTTGAATGTCCAAATAACACTTGGACCCATCCCCACCAACCACAAGAACTTGAGAAACCTAACTGGTCCATGTGGGCCTAATATGTACCAAAACCAGAGCTATTGGTTTGTTGTATGATCACAATTTCCAACATGAAAAACAAGCATATACATGACACAAGAAAGGACACAAAAGTTGAAGTTGGTAGAGCAATAGGAAGAAGACTTACAAGGTCAGAAACATATTGGAAACTCCTTGTCTGCTTTCCATCCCCATAAACCGTCATTGGCTCCTTCCTCAAGGCCTAAATCATGTATCAAATTCAAACAGTGGTGTTGCACTCATTAATCCAATGCATATCACTTTATTTATTGAAACTAAACAGAAATCTCGAAATCTCAGCAAAGTTGTCACACACCTGAGCAACAAAGTTGCTGACAACCCGGCCATCGTCAATGCACATGCGGGGCCCATAAGTGTTGAAGATTCGAGCAATCCTCACCTGTATCAAAGGAATTTAGCATATAATAAATACCAAAAGAGCCAATCAAGAAGCTAAATCAAGAGCAGACACATTATATTATGGATTAGTTAGAAGTTGTATGACCTCGACTTGGGCACCACGGTGGTAGTCCATGGTCAGTGTCTCCGCTGTACGCTTGCCTTCATCATAGCAGCTCCTAACCCCTGTGCCCATACCAACAGCTTGTTAGATTCTTTTATAGATTTTATATGACAAAGTAAGCATCTAACTAATACAAAAAAAGGGGTTAAAAACAGGACACTCACCAACTCTGGATCAAATTTATTACACTTGAGACTCTATGAGAGAAAAAGCTGAAAAAATGAGAGACATGATGATAGAGAGAGACGTATACCGATGGGATTAACATTGCCCCAGTAGGTCTCAACTTGAGGGTGCTGCAAGGGATCGCCATAGACCTCGCTGGTGCTGGTGAGGAGGAACCTGGCCCCCACTCGCTTGGCCAGGCCTAGCATGTTGAGAGTTCCCACAACGTTGGTCTTGTGCACTCCACAAAAAAAGCTCAATGAATCAAGGCTTTTAACAGGCAAAAGAAAGATTCTTGCTTTTCTTCCTTCTTATTCTATTCTAATCTTGATGAAAGACTAAGAACAACCACAGAAACCAAATCGAACATTTTGGAACAAGTAACAAGCAACAATTTGATCTCAAAAGGCCAACATTAAGATCTGTTCAACAACTACTAACTTTCAGAAGTTCAAATTACTGAAGACCAGGTAAAAAGGGACACTGTTTTCATCAAGTTGTAGACATGAGGAGACCACCACCAAGAATTAAAGAACCAAGATCACATAGAACAGTACTGAGCCAAAAAAACAGTCCTTTTTATCAATGATCAACGGAGTAGGACAAGGCTATAAGAATTAGTTTTAGGTGATGGAAGAGATACAGGAAGCCAATTTTAGGAGATCTAATGATAAGAACACAACAGAGACAGTCTACCACCAAAGACGAACAAAATTAGAAGACCTTTAGGGAATATAAATTACAGGAATAAAAAGCAAAAAAAATGCAAACTTGAAAATTATCTATAGAATGTATACGAAAAACCAGAAACTTCAGCCAACTTGGAAAAGAGCGATTTTTAGCACTAAAAAAATGCAGAAGAAGAGACTAATGAGAGAAGAAAGGAAAATTAGAGAGGAAAAAGGATATGATGGTCTTGACGGGGTTGAACTTGTAGTGGACGGGGGAGGCGGGGCAGGCGAGGTGGTAGATCTGGTCGACCTCGAGAAGCAGGGGCTCGACGACGTCATGGCGGATGAGCTCGAAGTTGGGGTTCCCGAAGTGGTGCATCACGTTCTCCTTCCGCCCCGTGAAGAAGTTGTCCACGACGATCACGCTGTCACCCCTGGCAATCAGCCGGTCCACCAGGTGGCTGCCCACGAACCCGGCCCCGCCCGTCACCACGATGCGGAGCCCTTTCCGCTTGATCCCTAGCGGCACCTTCCCCCCGACGAATCCCCTCGCCGCCGCCTCGAACGCCGCCCTATGGTGGTGCTGTTGTTGCTGGCGGTCCATCGCCGACCGGAGGGCGAGTTCGGACGCCACGGCGGAGGAGTAGGAGTAGGAGTTGGTGGAGGAAGATGAGGGAGCGAGGGCGAAGAGGAGGGAGGCGAGGGCCATGCCGACGAGCACGAATACAAGGCGCTGCTCCCGCAGAAGGTAGCGAAGCGGGCGCCAGAGCCAGAGGAGGTGTTTCTCCGGCTTCGGGGTGTACCCGCTGCCGCTCTCCGGCAGGTGGGCGTCGTGGCCGCCGCGGTAGATGAGCTCGGAGGCCATCGTCGATAGCCCGGGGATCTGGTTGCGAAGGTAGCAAGGGGACCTTCCACTTTGAAGAGTCGTCGGAGGGGGGACGGGGGCGTCTTGTAGAGAGGGAAACAAAGAGCCAAGGGCCTGCGCGTAATTTCGCCTAGCTTCCCCTTTCCCAAGGGTACAGATCGAATGCGTGCCAGGTGGACGGCGAGGATGCGCGCGGCCCTCCACGTTCTGCCGGGGCCCACGCAGGACGTGCTTCCGAGGGCTTGGCTACCTCACAAGCGACAAACTGGTGGGCCCCGCCCGCGTTTGACTCGGCTGCGGAAGGGTGGGTGGGGGAGGGGGCGGCCGTCGGTTGGCTGCTGAGCCTGGCGCCATGTGCCGCGCAGGACTTATCCCGGGGGGGCGGTACACGCTCCTCGCGGTTGGTAGATCGGTGGGGACGGGCGTCGGGGGTGGGCCTTTCCGGAGACGTTACTCAACCGAAGGTGACTTGGCCCGCACCACCGCATCGGCCCGTGGAAAGCACGTGGACTTTTAAGACGACTCGGTCCGAGTTAGGCGACGCAACAAGAAATCGTCCGCATCGGACCAAACCGAAGTCCCCATCCAACTGCTGCCCAAATTAGGCGACCCAAACAAATTTAGAGCTCCCAAAACACACGAAGAAGACGACGCAATCAACTTCAATTATAGAGTAATAACTATTTTATCCCGAAAAATGTCATATGGCTTTTGTTTTACCCCCATACAATCGATCACAATTTCTACTTGTTTTTCATTATATATTCTTTTTAACGCGACAAGTTTTAACATAATAATAAGATTGTTCTATAGAGATAAGATGGTATATATTAATACTTTCCTTATGCACTATTTTTTCACGATTAATAAAAATATGTTTTCGTAAACTCTTTTCAAACTATTATTTTTCTTTCTAAATTTTTGCGTTCGATTCGGAGTTTATTTCATGACTCAAGAAAAGATCTTGCACCTATCAAAATCAATGGAATCAAGAGCCAAAGATCCTAATTAGGTGGAGTGTCTTCATCAACCTACTAATTGTGAGTAGGCATTTCTAAAAGTCAAAAGGAGATAGATGCATGATGTCTTCGTCGAGAGTTGCTTGGAGATTGTTGCCGTTTCAAGAGCTTTTAGAATCTCTATGCGATTCATCATCAATATCAACCCAAAGTTCTTCCTTTGATGCTAATTATGTTACATTGGGTTTGCCTTTGTCAATCAAAGATTTGGTCCAAAAATGAAAGCCATGCAAGTAGTGTTTGGACTATGAGGAGGAGGAGGAATCTATTAGTGTTATGGTTATTTTCCTAGTCAAAGAGTTAGGTAATTAGTTCTTGTCACATACTTTCTTGATGATAAAATGAAGTTGACTGATTCCATGGCTCCAATGACATCAAAATGCTATGCATTGTATTGATGGATACATGTAACTAAAACCTTTGTAAACATTGAAACAAGTCGAGCACCTTCAAATCACTCATCGACAAGAGATTTTAAGTTATCAGAAATTAAGTCAGTCCTACTTTTCATTTGACAAGGTTAGGTTTGTGGATCTATCATGAAAGAATCTCGAGGACAGAGGTGTTCTTCATATATCAAATCTTCAAGGGCAAACATAAAAATATGTTTATACTTTTGGGTACTTTGTCTCTCTATATGAAAAATAAATAAAGGTGTTGTTAAGGTTGAAAAATAAAGGTCTCCTAAGGGGTATGTATGTTTGTGTTGTTCCCAATAAGAAATAAATTCATGTTAGTTTGATTAATAAATTTAGAAAGAAAGAATCTAAAGAGAGTTTTATACCTTTGGAAGTTTCTATTTATAAAGAAATAAATTTAATTATGAGATGATTGGCTAATTTCTGTATGATAGGGGATTGTGAGGTCCTAAGTCGATGATGAGATTGTTGGATATCGATGTGACACTGATTTGAGAGTTGACTTTGCTCCAATGATATATATATATATACTTCCCATTTATCATTTGGAAAGATGTTTCTAATTGAAAAGCATATCATATTACATATCGAATTTATGATTATTAGGTTTCAAAGAATTTCTTAACAATTTGATCCTTATATAAAAAGAATTAGACTAAATAATTCTTAGCATATGATAAAAATAATTACTTCATGGATTATTAGAAATGCATAAAAAATAATTACACTTTTCTATTCAAACTTTGACTAGTAGTCTTTTTTATTTTGATTGCAAACTTGGTGTTGATGTTGTAAGAGGAATACTTGTAGGAAAAGAAAAGGATGGGACATTCTCTTGTTTGGGTTCCTCCATTCTAAATCACCAACCATCATGCTCTTTTGTTCATCAATTTATCATTATTAGTTTTACATAGTTTACACCACCATAACATTCTGATCCATTCAAGTGACATGATGGTAGTGTTGCCAATCAACCATGCATGATTATTTATTTATTTAGATGGCACAACAACTCTTTCAAGGAACATTTGGTCCCAATGGCTTTCACAAGCATGATTAAATCCCATGTGATGCAGAGACTCTTTTGCCTCAATGAGACAAAAGGAAGCTTGAATCCCAAGCCATGATATGATATGATGATCAATGGCTGTGACACATCAAATACCCCACCTTTTGCCTGCAAAGTCAAAATCATTTAGACACACACTGCTGCTTCACCATCCAATGGCTTGCATGTCACTCAGCCAACTTCCCCACATTTAAATATTTGCTCAGCAACTTGAAAAATGACCATTCTTGATTGAGCCCAACAAATCAACACTAAGAAAAAAAGATTTATTGGCACATCGATTTCTGATGTAACAGTGTTAGTTAAGATGTTTGTGTTGGATAGGCCACAGCCAACGTTTACTACTGATATTTGATAGGCGAAAGGCAGTGCTGCTGCCTTTGTCCTCTCACACATCGTGGTGGACTTCGAAAGGTGCTCTTGAACTGCATCTCCATTTGAGCATTTCCCCATATCTTCATATCTTGTTGCATTAAGATCAGTTATATAAATTACATTGTCAGAGCCAACTTAGAATCTCGAGGCCAAGTCTCACTAGTTGTCGACATTGTCCTTTCTATTAAGGGTACGTTGACTTTGTTAGATTAATCCATAAGGCATTCCTTTTTTGAGCATCTCGTATATTTATTACATTGCTCCGTACAACCGACCCTATACGATTTAAGGGCCTTCATCTAATGACTTTCGATCTTACATATGGGCGGCCATGCAAATAATAATTATCATTATCGACACAAAAGTTTATCAAAAATTATAAAAATAATCAATTTTCTTAGGCATAAAAAGACTTTTTTTTTTTCTAAATAAGAAGAAAAACTAGATTATCTCAGTTGTTTTAACTAATGCTCTCTGTCTAAAGGTAGCTAACCAATGAGCATAATAGTTAGCTTCCCTGTCTAAACGTATACAGGAATCACTTCCCTATCTATATGTATACAGGAATCCTACCAGCATGGAACTTTGTCAAAACAATAAAAAAGATGTCGAATATAGCTGATAAAAGATCTTGAACAGTGTATAACCGCTTAAACTTGTTTTGCCTGTTCCGAATCCCTGTAAACATATTCAGAAGTGCCAGGACATTCTGAAGAATAACTGAAAACCATCTTAGCCGAAATTAGTATCTGCGGAATTCTTTTGGTGGCTTGAAGTTTAGCGGATGGGTTTCCGGAGTCGCACTTGGATCTTCTTTCCACATCTTGATAGTTTTGTCTGCTTCACAAGTAACAAGTCTTGAGCCGCTTATATCATACGAAAGAGCATAGATGCATGCTTCGCTGTCCAGGGACCCTGAAAAAAATTGTATATAATTACAAAAAGGAATTCGGGAAAATCAACATACCGTTGCAGGCATAGCCAGAGAGATAAACAAGGATACACAAGTGAAAGTACTGGATAACACTAACCAGGCTGGACAATTGTCTGGGCTTGCTGGAAGTTGTACCCGCTCTTCCAATCCCAAAACCAAAGGCTTCCATTGTCACCTTCACAAAACTTGCACATTGTCACTCCCAATAATTGGTTACATAAGGATTTTTCGACCATGTAGAAGCAGAATATTATGATGCACAACTAATGTAAATATGAAACATTATGCCATCCGATGGCATGCGATCACTGATACCACAAGTTGGTTTACAACATACCAGCAGTGGCCAATACACCATCTTCGTTAACTGCCATTGAGTTTATTATTGTTTTCTGCTGCAACCTGGACAACAAAATATCACAAGTAGCATTTCAGAGTCTGTTTCACAATATTATTATTGACAATTTTACAAAGAGTGAAATCTACGCAAACAATCCACAATTACAATTGCAAGACAAACTGAACTACTCATATCAAGCCACAAATTGCCCTCGATCATTCTGTGATGAAAATACGGGAGTAGTGAATAATCCACAAGCTCTGAAGCAAATTCATAATACTGCAACTGTCAGTTGGAACTTGCGATTCTCCAATAACTAACATCAAGCCAATTAAAAATCATGTGTTAGCTTATAATCCGGTTATTCATTCGACCACCAGATTGTCTTCCTCCCCCATGTCCTTTGAAATGTAAGTTCCATGACTGCTCATGTGATTCTAAAGGATTATCAGAACCATTGTCCATGATAAAGTGAAATATGTCGAACTAAGGACAATGAAGAAAACAACACTATAACTCCACTACTCCACAACGATTCACTGAGTACTCACAAACTTACTCAGTAGACTTAGATACAAAATACGCAATCTACCATATTTACCAATTGAAAACTGCAACCTCAAAACATAATGCAATTTTCAAGGGTATGCATCACCAGTAAGATGATCAATCATATCTACTAAGGATGAAAAACCCTATGAATTCAACTTTATCCATAGGAACAATTCATATGCTTTCAAATCTTTGAAACAATTCTATTATGATCAAGCTGTCTACTTCATAATATTTCAAATTACATAATTGCTTCACTGTTCCAATCCATAGATTGACAAACTACATGAAAATGTGCCTCAACTCAGCTCAACTAGATAATTCTGAGGTATGCCTCAAAAGCTTACATTATATATCAAGTCTGTTCATATGCATCTTCTTATCCTCCGTTTCTTTTTTTGTTATCCTCAAAATTTTAACTACAAGCTTGTAGAATTAAATATTTAAAGCTACAATAATGTATCAAAGTATTCAACATATTTGTCTTGCAATTTATGCATATAAAATAAAAAGGTTTTCCAAATTGTGAAATCTCTGAATTTAAGTCATTTTTGAGCGACCAACACAAACACATAGAAAGCATATTTTACTCGACCAAGATGTATAAAATAAAAATACAAGTAAATACCAAAGAGCAATACGCTTGCATCAAGATCGGAACAACAAGAGAAGAATACATGGTAACAGATAAATGAAACTTGACATGTGCTCATGGTCATCTGCAAGTGAGAGCACAGCTCATAACAAAAATAGCACACAAATTGATTGGTGACTTTCTTTCCAACCATGATGCGCTTAGACTTCCATTTAAAATTATGTAAGAACAAATACTCACAACATGTTGTGAAGAAATTCTCCTTTTGGAAGGTTAAACTTCTTTATATTGTCTGCTGATGCAGATGCAAATGCTCTCCTACAAGAACAGAAATTAAATAGCTCCATGGACAATTTGATAATAAAGAATAAGACATGGTTACCAAGCCATGGGTTATGAAGAAATACTCTTTTGGATGCAATGCCATAGCCCGAACAGATTTCTTATGATGGGTAAGTGTTGCCATTGTCTTTCCTGCAAATGAAATGTCTCTTCATTTATTTGAAGAACAATAGCAAACTTATGGATATCGAAAGTAGAACATTACCAGCTACAAGATCCCAAAACTTAATAGTACTGTCATGGGAGCCAGTTACCACTTGTGGATCCTGAAAAAAGGAAAGAAACAAGTTGCTGCTGTAGTAATGTGAGAAAAGATGGCCAGGCAGTATAATGTGAAACAATGGTTAAGAGATTCAGAACTGTCTGTATTTCTCCTTGAATATTAGCATATGCAGCAGAACCATGACAAATACTCAAACAGAATCAAAGAACCTTGCTAATGGGGCACTGAAAGTAAGTTGGACCAGAATATAAAACCAGAAGTTTCTGAATATAAAAATATAACTTTGGTACTGAGATCAATTCTAGCCAATCTTTGCATCCACTTCTGCTGAACTATACATCAGGATGCTGAATCCAAAGATGTCCCAGAGTGATGAAAGAAACAACTAGATCTGAGCCATCTAAAGATATGTAAAACAAGATAAATGTGATGATTGAACCAACTAGATCGTTCAAACTGTCACCAGCATGACACTGAGAGTGTGTATATAGATGGGAATCGACTAAAATTAACTATTGCTGTGGAAAATGAACTTCCCCAATTTTAATAGCTCTGACTAGTAAAAGCACATATTTTATATGTACATTACATAATTTAAAACAAAAAGTATTTCCAAAATATATCCCAAGTTTAAAAAAGAAAAGATAGTTGGGCAACTTAAGACAACAGCGCAAGCCATTGACTAGGCTAAGCCACTTACCAGCAATTCTAAGTCATGCCAACTCAATCAAGAACAATATCTAAGTCACGCTAGCAAGCCCAATAACTTGTGCACACCATGGCAGGCGCCCAACTCACCCAGCATGGCCACATTACACCTCTAGTTACCACGGACAAGAGACCAAATCATAGGAACTTGAATCCATCTACCCGCCTTAGAATTGCAATCCAAGATTCTCATCCTGATTCACATTGTTACTAATATAAATGGCTGTAATTGTGAATCGAGTCTCATTCGATGCCATTTACTTTTACTGGTATAATTATGACAAAATAAAATCCATATTCCCACACCAGAATCCAGTAAGAAATGCTCAAAACAAGAAAAAGAAAAAAAATCAGTGAATTAATAGCTTTCAGATTTTCTATTACCATTGCTTTTGTCTTGTTGTTTTTACTTATCAAGATTAAAAAATATTTTAGAAATCAAAGTAAATGGCTCAATATGTATGTACTACTATCCAAAATAACAATCCAACTAATCCTGACTTCCCATGTATCATGAACCAAGCGAAATAGCATCTGTTGTAATCAAACACACTGCATCCAAAACATTCAATGTACAATATAACTATAGCCCAAATGCTACAAATATGAATTGCATCCCTGTCAAACCATAAGTTTGGTTAGTTAGGACTACCCAGTTTAAGTATAATAAATAGTTATAATTTCCTCATGCTCCTCAAAGTTTAAATCAATTTGGTCTTGCAAATCCAGCAAGTATAATTTCCAACAGATCAAATATCTAAATTAATTGATACTTTGTTCGTTTGTCTCCATCTCAGCTTTACTTTGCCATACGAGGATTCAAATTTTGAAAATTAGATTCAAACAAACATAGACTCATTGAAAGACATGAGCTTATTATCAGATAGAGTCACATTACCAGATTACAAATAAATTGCAAAATCCACACTTGAGAAGAGGAAATAATTTTCTATACAACTTCAAGCAACTTAGGTCGAGGTGTGCAATGGCACTAAAAAAAAAAAGAAAACAGAAAATGGTAAAAAGGTTTCTCACTAAGCAAAACTTCTTTCTAAGACTCACTAAGCAAAACTGCCCAATGATATAATACTAGACAAGGTTTCTCACTTAGCAAACCTTCTAAGACTCGCAAAGCAAAACTGCACAATGTTATGATACTAGATTGTCTCTAGGGTAAGACTGCATGACCACAAGCAAATATCTTGAATAACAAACATGGTGCACAAATTCTGTCCGTTGTCATGTCTTCCAGAGTAAAAGTATATTTTCATACCGTTGGTCGAGCAAAAACCGAACAAACAGTGTTCTCATGGCCGGAGAGAGCCATAACCATTGCCTTTGTACGAATGTCCCAGACCTAGGTCAAAAACAAGACAAATAAAAAATATAGTTAGATTAAACCAATCTAACAAGAAGATGTCACTGAATTTCAATTTTTTCAAGGGACCTCAAATAAACTTTACAATTTACATAAACATATGCTACAAAATGAGTCTCATACCCGACAAACAGAATCTCGACCACCTGTTAGTAAAACATCAATGGTTGGGTGAAGAGACAAGCAATATACACCACTCAAATGTCCATGATAAGACCTAATAACCTTGAGATGATTAAGAAGATAGAAGTCCAACTAGCATGTTAGAGAGTTTCAAATGGTTAAAACTTTAAATAACAAAAGTTTACAGAAAATGAACCTTATTTTGTTCAAGGTCCCAACATTTAACTTGTTTATCATCACCAGCAGAGAACAAATAAGTGTGTCTTTGACTGACGGCAAGTCCTAGTCATTCAAGGGCATTTATATGAATACTACATAACTTACAGAAACATTATAAAAGAAAATTGGGAACAGAAGAGGAACCACAGATCTGTCAAATCAACTAACCACGTATTTGTTCAATATGTCCTGTCAGTGTTAGCTTCAATCTTCCAGATGCAACATCCCATATCTTTAAAAAAAAAAGGCAAACACATCAGATCTCAAGGACCTAGTCTGCTAATAATATACAAAATGAAGCTCACTCCTTTTCGACAACCATAGTAAGTGATGATTAATAAAATGACAAGAATAATAAAAATACATGAAGAGTAACAAAACAGATATATGCTCCTATTTGCCAACTTGGTGGATACCATTATACATTCTTATCATGTTATACCTTCATAAACTTTCTGTATACATCATGCTAAAACAGCAACCAAAAAGAATATTTACAAAGAAAGTGCTCAAAGGCACATTCAAGTTGGCAAGTTTCAGCAGAAATCCAGTAACATAAACATACTGATCCTAACTCATTTTTGCATTTCAAGGAAAATTCATCTTAACAAGTGTAGCTTACAGTTTGAATAATTTAATTCATGAAGGACGAACAACCACTCAACAAATTCCAAATGCACAACAAAACCAGGCAGAAACTAACAAACATACCCATTTCCTTTAAAATTTAAAAAAAATTATTGAAGTTGAAAGGTTGAAGATTATATTCCAGCTATCATGACTACTTTAAGCATATGTACAAGAAAACCCTTGCATAGTTGGACATGTCTGAGTCTTGTGGAATTCATAAAGGTTCAACATTGTACATATCTTGATATAAGACAAGTTGCACAGGGTTCTCGACTTCTTGTCAATGTCTAGGTTAGGCTTATTTGAGTCAAAATCCAAGTTCAAATTGTACTTTTATACGACTGAGTATTTTTTGATGTATCCATCTAATTAATTTTTAGTCATTCTAGATAATTCTAGTCTCTAGAATCTGATCTCAAGCCATATTGATGCTTTATTCTTCTTATATATATCATGGAATCAGAAGTTTGGACTTGGATTTGGAATGCTAGAGGACTTCATAGGTAGGATTTTGTTGGAATATGAATTCTTAAGAGAAAAAGGATTCTTCCACAAGTCCTCTAAGTTCACTCGGAAGCTAAGTGAACTCCATAAATAGCAGACTACACAACTAATTGTAGTAGGTTGTAATTCATAAAACCAGCTCAAAGCCACTTATTCGACAGATTTGACTACAATTCAAGCTCTATTCCAGGCAGATAAAACACAAACTTACTTTGAACTACCAAAACTGATAAAAACAAATTTAATTCAATCTGATCCCATTTCCACAGAAAGCTAACCTAAGTAAAATAGGACTAGGTTTAAAATTTGGATTTGATCATTTTAGAAGGGCCTACACCTTCTGCATGGCCACCATCTTTGGCAACAGAAGCTAATAATAACATATCGTTCACAATGCCAGCTGAAAAGAATGACAGATAGAAGGAACCTTTATCGTCCTGTCTGCTGAACCAGTACAGAACCATGTGTTGCTTGGATCAAATGCAATGGATCGAACCCATCCCAAGTGGCCACTGATAACCTGAATCAATTGGCAAACAATTTTGAGCAACAGCGAATGAGATGTCAAATAAAATCAACTAACAAGTTATGGATTCTGATGCAGCAAACCATACAGATAGCATACTTGTTCTGTAAAACAGGCTCGTCTCTAGGAAGATACCAAGCAGATGATGGTCATATTGGACAGAGATGAGAAATAGGAGACAGAGAATATACCCTATAATTCCTCCAAGGAGGATGCCATATGGGACGAGGCCACCTACTTGGAATTCTTTCCATAAGTGCAGACGTAGACTGATATCTGAAACAAACAGGCAGTACAAGTAGCAAAAAAGTCACACAAAAGTATTTATACCACACTCAGAAAAGGAGAGACAAAAAGTTTTAACCTGCATGAGCCAGTAATCCTTCAAAATGCACAATTTAGCCAAAAAAGATCTCCTATTGAATACTCAATGTAGCATTATATGAACTAAAGCTAGCAGGCAGGCAGCCCACTCGCTAATAACAGAGTCAAACATGTGCATCCAAAGGATTGGCAATTAATACCTTTCTATTTGTGAAGATTCAAGGCAAAATCATAGTATAGGATGTTGAAATCCAAACTATAACATCTACTGGAAGCAAAATTAACCTTAGTGTGCCTAAGACTAAGAGTATGGATTATGCCACAAATTGACTAATATAGAAAAGATCCAAGATTCAATCAATTTGTCCAGATTGACCCCTAGATCCTAAATGAGCCTCCTCGCCGGAGTCATACTGAGATTGAATCAAATGTGATTTTTTTTCTATCTTGATAAACAAAAACCCCTGATGGGATATATTCAAAATTTGGGAGACTCTCTGGTAGTTACTGCTTCGTTTTCAGGTTCCTAATGAGACTAGAAAAAAGTATTTCCTTAACATTTTAAACATAGATTCATCAACCTGTTCTTTCTGCTTTGTAGTCCTGATTGAACTAGTATGATGAGCCAGTAGATGCAATAAGTTTGACTAATTCAATCCAACATTCAGTTCCAACCACGACTAACAGAAAACCATACAATTAAGTTGATCTCTTTAAGAATACTTTATGTGAGGTCTTGTTTGATAAATTTTAAATTAAGGTTAATCTAAACAGCCGAGCTCAACAAGTCAAAAAGTACAGGTTATTTTGTTACAGTAGTTAAGTTATTGAGCATTGTTCACTTCAATAAGGCACGTTTAGTGATGTCATAATAACTGCATCTAGTCTTCATAGGAAAATTGATTCCTATCCTGTCTGCAATTTGTATACTGACTCCATTAAACACATAGTCTCTGAATGCTCTCATGCTCTTTCATTTTGGCATTTGTTGGAGACCCAATCTGCATTCGATTTTTGGATAATTGATTATTGACACAATGGTGCCTGGCTGGATGAAGGAAAAAGCCTGATACAAGATTCATTTAATTGGCTGCAATGCCACATTGCCAATTCTTTTTGGTAATGTAGCCCTTGTTAAGCATCATATGACTACTGCCTGCCGGCAATCATACAAGAGAGTTATTCTTCACTAGACCTATGAGTGCCACTTATGTCAAGTCACATCATATGGAAAAAGCAAGTGAAAGGTAATCTAGCAAGCACCATCATTGCATCTCTATTGCATATAAAAGAATATATATGAGACTAATTTATAGAAGTTTAAAGATACAAAAGCAAATTCTTGTAAATCATATCCAAAACAAGAACAATAGAAAATTATTACAGGCAAACATAATAGCAACCAAACAAACAAAAATGATCATATAAATAAAATAAAGATAGACCATATAAAAGGAATTAGAGTATCACCTGTCGGTAACTGAAACTACAGCACCTGTATTTCTGCTTGCAGGACCAATCTCACTGTAGAAAGAGAAAACATATACCAGTTGTACTTAAGCTAATCACTGAAATATCTGCAGAAACTGAAATCAATTCACAAAGGTGACGTGTAAAAACAGCAGACATACGGTCCCTTTGGGAGCATGGTATGTGCAGGAATAATTGCATTTTGGTTCCCATCATTTTGAGAAGCCTTGGCTTCTTGACTTCCTGCAAGAAAAATCAAATGATATTCAAAAGCAGGCTAAGACAAATATTCTAGTATAGTGGTATTCTAAATTTGTTTCTACGAATTAATTGCATGGTAAAGACATACAACAGAACCAAAGTTCAGATAAACATTTAAAACCCAACAGGAATTTACTAAGTTAAATGCAACAATTAGAGAAATAGAAGAGTATAATTTTCCAACTATAAATTAATTAGAGCAGGATACTGCAGTTAAACTAACATTTATAACTTAAATGTATAGTTAACATGTCAATAATTAGACCCATCTCAGCAGTGGACTAGACAGTGACCATTTAGATTGCTAGTTTCGAGGAGTATCAACATCAACATTAAGTGAAATATGCAACTAAAAGAAAACAGACAAACTCCATCTCCACAAACTGCTTTTTCTTGAAAAACAATAAAATAATTCCCACTGAAGCACATGTTTCTAGTTTTTGCTGATTAAAAAAGGTCGATAAGTTGATTGATCCAGTTGTCAATGTTACATTATACTGAAGCTATAAACAAGAAAAACTACAAATCGGTAGACCCAATGGTCAGTATTAAATTATGTTCAAACTTCAAACCAATAAACAGGTGAATATTAAAATACATTACAGTTTTGCATCTGATTCATCAAATATGTGCATACAAATTATACAACTTTTTAGCGTTGAAAAATTAACAATTTCCATCTTATGAAGTACAGGAGGTGAGTGAGAAAATAGAATAAGACGATATTCAGATGATGGAATGCACATATTGTAGCTGAAAACAAATATATTTAAAGGCATACCTGGGAGAGCCAATGCCATAGATGTTGAAGTTTGATCTCCTTTTCCCTGCTCACCAATAACGTTTTGCTCACCAGCTTGCTGACCAGCCAAGTTTGTTACTGAACCATATTCAGCTTGCACCTCCAAGATTCAAAGTCATCAAGCAAATGCACGAAGTTAGAACTTCTCGCAAGACTTTTTCTTTCCCCCTTCCTTGTATCACCAAACTATGGCAACCTCCCCCTTGTTTGCATTATAATAGAATAACTGGACGAAAACCATGAACAGAGAGGTCGCAACATGCAGAAGAAAAAAACGAAGGTACGACCCCCAATTGCAACTTTCATATCCATATGAAATTCTTTTTCTTTTCGGTAAACCGAGAAAGAAGTCGTGAGAAACAACAGAAATCGAGATAATGTCACCAACCTTGTAGCTGATACGAATCCGCTTGCTGCGAAGAGAAGGGGCAAAGAAGAAAAAACACCAGAAAGAGAACACACAAGTCAAGCCAAAAAGAGAAGATTTAGCGAAGGGACAAAATTGAATGAGAAGCGTAGAGAGGGGGAGGGTTAGGTTTAGGGTTAGGGTTTAAAAGGGGGCACCGACCTCTGGGGATCAGGAGGGGAGCAATGGCCGTGGATCGGCGAGAAGAGGTCGAGGGCGCGCTTGAGGGACTTGAGACTAAGCTTCTTGAGCGACTGCGGCTCCACCGGGAGCTCCATTGCGGCTGCGGGATGCGGAGCCGCCATGGCACCGGGCATCGACCGATCACCCAACTTCCTCACGCCCTTGCTCGCTCGTTAACTCCCGCCCCCTCTTCCTTCCCAACCTTCTTCTTCCCGATGTTTCGCTCGTCGTTCGCCGTTCTTTTCTCCTCTCTGGTGCCGAATCCTTGCGCCGGCATCGTCTTGTATATACTTTTTGGATTCGGGTAAGGATTCGTGCAAAATTAAGCCCGACCCGACTATACCAGGGGTGTACCATCGAGAAGATCCGTATCCACTATGAACGCGAAAGTTGAAACGAAGTTAGCGGGTTCGGATGAAGTCAAACGGACTTTGGATCAAACAAGTTCGATCCAATTAACTTTAGCAGCTTGCCGCAAAGATATTAATTTAGTGAGAGACAGGTCACACAGCAAAAAAGACAGAATTATTAGGGTTGGCTGAACCACATACGTAGGTAACGCGAGGTAGATGATTCACTTATTACAGTCATTCAACTCATCATACGACGATAACACCTGCAACAAAACCGCCATCATCGCTAGGCATGCAGGCAAACCTCGGGCTTTAGCGGCGTCACATTAAGCAGTGAGAGATCTGCCTCAGCTTCTCAGCATGCTCTTCAAACAACGCGACAACAACATTTAAACCCCCATCCTGCTCCAAACCCGGGACGAAGATGACCAAACCCTCGAAAGGCACCCAAGTCGGAAGGAAAGCACACAACTTCCCTCCGCCACCGAAGTCCACCTCCTGGAAACGAAACCTTAGCCAGCTATCCACCTCCAGGTTGGGCGATAACACGTCTCCATCTGTATCATAAACGGGCACGAGGTCATCCTCTCCGTGCATTGCCCCGAAATCTATAATCGACTGGAAATAGCTCTCGTCGATCCTGCGAATGGCGTCATGGATGATCTTGGCAGCCCGCTCTAAGCCTCCCTGGAGGAGTAGCTTCACGTTCGACTCGGGATACGCGTTCAAGACCAGATTGCCAACAAACTCATTTGGAACAGGAGGTCTCATTCGTGGTCGGCCGTTCACCGTAACACGGATCATGGTATGCCTCCTGTCATCGAGGCCACGAGCCATGGTTATCTTCCTCCAAAGGTGGGCTAACACAGTCTCAAAGGTCGTGTACTTCCCTTTCGTCTTGGGCTTCAGCTTAGTGGTTATGAACTCGGATGAGTAGCGCAGCAATATGTTTGTGATTTTGCTGGGATCCTCGTCCTGATGATTCGAAGTTGAACCATTACGATAAGGTGGGACGCGCACGAACTCGAGATCCCAGTGCTGGAACTCGCACTTCGGTGGGGATCGCGGCTTGATCCATGATTGATCGTACACAGGAAGTGAGGTGACGGGCGTGCCACGTATCGTCTCTCCCCATGCAACGAAGAAGGTGCTCATGGACTGGCCATCGGCCACCCTGTGGTGAGTGATCGTGGCCACCACGAGGCCGCCGCACTTGAACCGGTTGAGTTGGACTTGGAACAAGTGGTGGGTTTCTTCCGTCGGAGGGTGCAGCAGATGGAAGTCCGCCGAGGGTTCGAGTGGCAGGAAGTCCGACAGGTCCGCGTCCACCGTTGCTTCCACCACCAGTGCGCCGCCGCCTTTGCCTCCGACTACAAGGCAGGGGCGACGTCGGAGGCGGCTGTAATCGAGCTGAGCCGTGAGCAGGGGGAAGTGCACCAATGTCTTCGACAAGCCCTCGATGATCTCGGTGTTGGAGGGGGTCGGCGCGGTGAAGGCGAAGAGCACCGCGATGTTGATGTTGGAGGCGAAGAGATCGAATATGGTGAGTGGAACTTCCTTGAGGGGATGGGCATGAGGAGCTAAGATGGTGGATCTTTGAACTTGGACCTCCATATGGTTTCACTGCTCCTGAGCTTGCTGTAGAGAGTTTGTAATACTTGTATTGAGAAGGTTGATGCGTGCGAGTGACACGATGAGTCATGAAAGAGTCCAAGAAGATGCAGTAGGTTTGCTTTGGAATTGTATCCTCTTCTCGAATTAACAACAATGAGGAGTGGCTGCATGGGCGGTTGTACTCGATGTGTTTCGTCTGAAAGGAGACACCTGGATTTGTGGATTGACGTTTGACATTTCTGAGGAAGAGATGTTTCAATACCTGTTTGGAGTTTTCCTAGTCAGGAATGGACGAGGGTGATGGGGGGATGACGTTGTGCAAACGTAAGAGGACGAAGCTTGCGGTTACACGTCAGCGATTTTACTTATTTTGGCTGTTGACTTGCTACGACACTTTCAAGACGCTTCTGGTCAACCCTGGCGACTTGCCGGTGACGCGATCTCTAATCTGCGCCGTCGATTTTTGGTGCCTGTCGATGAGGAGGGAACGTCGAGTTCAATTATTGACGTCAGCACGGCGTCATGGCTGCTACGCTCCGGTACACTGAAGAACTGATCCTCGACAGAGGGAGAAAATGATGAATTGATGCATATGATCCAGGTTGGTAGACAATAGTAGATGTTTTGGAGGGAAAATGAATGCCAAGTTGTGCATATGAAAAGTTTCATACCTTTTGATATATTATGCAAAAACAGCTTTCAGAAATTAATCAATGACAGTGTAAGCAGACAATCCGGATGTTAATTGATCATCGGCACTTCCAGAAAATTACAAATTATGAGCTGGAAATTTAACAGGATGAGGTATCAGCATCAGTATCCAGGTTGACGACCACACGATCACATATGGGTGTAGTAATTGAACTACAGTATTTACCTGCAGAAAAAGATGGTAAAACCCATAACAAAGCACTAGACAAAGATAAATTGCAGCGATTTATCACGTGTACTTTAAACAAGAAATGATGCTCAAATTGCAAGCAACCGATCATCAAATTGATCACTAGCTGAAGCCTGCCGGTTGACATTCTCCTTGTAACATTACTTCTTTGCAGAGATAAAATCGAAGGCACACAATTCGAAATTATCAAAGACAAGGATCATCTATAGTTATAGGTAACTTGTCACACGAGTATCGTTTTCCCTGATTTGCTTGCTTTCAATGCCAGTCTTACAAATATAGGTCTATCAACCACCAGACCTATCAGCACCAAGTCATGTTCCTTCGTGAATGATCAACCTATCTCTCTCTTATATTGTGCAAGTAACATCCTCTTTGATTTATATGGAAACTCAGATTGTTAATAGAATTCTTCATTACCAACTTGAAGGAACCTCCATGAACCCTGCAGAGTCACCAAGAAGCCGCTTAGATGATTTATGTCCTGATTAAGGGGAAAAAAACATTTGAGATGTTCAAATGGATTGAAAATAAAGACAAAGCAAACTGTCTAAGCATGCATTTAAAAGCTTAATATGTCATGCTGATAACAGCATCCTGTATCAAAAACTTCATATTTCATGCTGATAGCAACACTTCAGCTGCTTCAAGCATTTACAGGCAACACATGAAAATGAACATTCGATGAAATGGGATCAGTAACCCAAGATAGCATTAGATAAATCTCTTATGTATGAGCATGCATTAAAAAGTAAGATACATCATGTGCATGGGAGCATGGAACAATATGTTTTGCCATTTGCGAACTTAAACGCATCAATAAGAAATAGATATGCATGACGAATCAGAACACACTACTTCAGCATGTTCTTCTAACTTCCACCAGCCAACATCAGTAGCAGATTAATGTTCCTAGAAATTCCATAAGATACACTGGAATTATGAAACAAAATTGTGCTCCCAATGAGAAGGTTTAAGACAAAAGCATTTCAATTGGTTTCCAATTATTCCTTCCCTTTTATTATACTATATACAATGATCTTCATGGACAACCAGAGCCAACAGTAGAATATATAAAATATTTATGACATTACTGGTTTATTCTAGCAACAGGTAGAACATGGCACTGCTTTCTATAAAAAATTTGAGTGTTACTACCATTCCTGGGAGTTTTGAACATTTGAGGGTGATGTATCGAAAAAGAACTGTTTAGTTCCTGTTGAAGCATGAAATCCAGATACAATTCCTAAAGCAAGTTTATAACATCAGCCGTATTATATCATAAACAAAAGCTACAAATACCTAGGATTTAGTTTTCTGCATCTGTGCCTCAATTTGCTTCATTCTCACTCTACTTTTATTTGATAAAGAAAATCAGTTAATAGTTTTTACGGTGTTCTTTGTGAACAAGAAAGAACATGGGACGAGAAAGACAATGTTGCCTTGACTCTCTTCATGGGAACAATCTTGAGAACATACAACATCCCCTTCAGATTGGAAACTAAAGCTTCTTGTACAGAAGACTTAACAAAAACTCTCTACCATTAGCTTCTCAAAAATAAATATACAATGGATAGAATTTGTAGGGTCAACAAGATTCATCTCCAATATATATCTTTCACTTTATATTTGTTTGTTCACCTAGATTTCACAACAATACAAGTATCCCTAAAAGTAGATGCTACTCCTGTCCAAAAGGGTAATGTAAGATCAATATAATTCTCATGGTTTTATGGAATCCTAAAATGAAAAATAATAATGATCACATGTTGTCTAGTGAAATTCAAGAAAATAGAGGTATCAAAAGTCAAAAATTCATATGGATGGAATTAAATCAAAGATCAAAGCAGTTCTTATTAGTCAAGAGGAATATCTTCTATAAATAGCACCATGACATGCTAGATGTTTTCTTAAATACCACTAACCATTAATGTTTCCCTATATACAAGGATACAGCACAAACCCATCAGCATTTCTAACTTTCTTCACAAATACAGAAGTGAGCATTTCAACTGTTGTAAGCTTATATGTGTACTACAGACTGGTGGAATGCAGAATATCTCTAAGGACTTATTTATAATTGTTTTCATCCTTCTCTTTACCTTGTGTTTTGAAAGATCAAAATCAAGATTTAGTGCATCAATACTACCACATGAAGAGTTGAGTCAGTGCCCAACTATCAAATCAGGGAATAAATTCGAGATCTCTATCCTTAGCTTAAGCAGTGGAGACCACAAATACACTCTTGAGTTGACTTTGAAATCTCATTGACAATTGTCCATAAGATGGTGCTAAGAAAAAACATGCATATACATTTGCACAATTAGTGTTTCCACATGATTTGTGTTTACCAAGATTAAATAGTTTCCAACTGACAGAAAATATGAAGAAGAGAGAAAATGAAGAAAGCAATTTACCTCACTAGACCATCAAGCAACTTGAAGATTCCGAAGTTTATCACAGTATGGTGTGGGATAACTCCTGGACCACTGACGTCTTTGCAGTTCAATACGACAATATCGGCTGAGTATGCTTCTATAGTCTCTAAAAACATTGTATTCAAGAGTCTCTCTTGAAGAACTTCCTAGAGGAAACTCTCGTTCAAAATCTGCTGACTTAACAAAATACTGTACTCCATCTTTCGCAGTAACCTTAGGAATCTCATATACAGGAGTCTTCTGCAAAGAATAATGTGGCTCCGGGAAAGGGAAATACAAAAACAGGAAAAAAAGCAAGATTGGCAATATCTGAAACAAGGCTATGAAACTAAACCCTCCACCTCCTCCTTGAACATTATGTTCCCTGAAATGCTGGCCCATTCCTCTTGCCCTGTAAGCTCGTTGGGTGCGAAACGCATTGCCTTGAGTACCAAAGAAGAAAGACCTAAAGATTTCATCCGGGTCGAAATCCTCATCCAAGAAGTCATTCTTTGTGGTTCTCCTCCTCCTTCGCCTCCTCATGTTAACGTTTTGCAGGTTGTACTCGGAATCTTCGGCCACACCAATCTGATCATAATTTCGCCTTAATTGCTCATCACTCAGACACTTGAACGCCTTGCAAACGGACTTGAAGGCCTCCTCCGCTCCCGGTGCCTTGTTCTTGTCAGGATGCACCTTAAGCGACAACTTCCTATAAGCCTTCCTGATTTCCTCGACCGAGCAATTCTTCTCGACCCCGAGAACGGCATAGTAATCCTTGGTCATTTTGATCTGACGAATCAGCCTAAGATGATCTTCCGTGTAGTCATGTCCTTCACCTGCAGTCTCCGCCGCCTTGGAGCACGATGGCTCTTCGCGAACTCGATCTGCTGCTACCTCTTCCTTGCGGTTCAAAGCATCGGAACCATCTAACTTCTCGCAAGCAACAACCAAACCATCCAGAGGAAGAGAATGATCCAATCTTCGCGCGATTCTGATGAGTTTTAGAGCCCGCTGCTTATCTCCGGATGCTAAAGCGGACTTAGCTATCTTGACGCATCTTGCAGCTTCATCCTTGTTGCCATCCATAGTTCATCAAATCCCTCCGTATTCTACAATCAAATATTCAAAGAACAAAAATCCCCAAATCTGAATTGCTATCAGAATCTCCACTCACAAATTCATAAGGGCCTCACGAAACAAAGTAATGAACATACATACATCCCAAAATCCCCGAATCGAGGGCTCGGATCAAGAACAAAGGAGGTCAAAATCAAACAAATAACCTCAAGAATTGAGTTCGTCGCAATGATATAGGATAGGGGATTTGAGAACCTCGGAATCCAATCCAATACAGGATGAATGGATCGGCCGCACAAAGCCCTAGAAAGAAATCGATCCCCCGGCAGATCGGGAGTCCGTTTGGGATGACTGACCGGAGTGATGAAGTTTAGCACGAGAGAGGGGCGGGTGAGGTTTCCACACGCGGCTTTGTGTAAGGGGCGTGTGGAAAGGGCCTCATCATTTGCCACGTAAGGATGGTCTTATATATGAACCGTAGAAACCCGTCTCTAGCGAGAATGCTCCCCGCACTCGAGGCACCGGCGCTTCGGGACAGGCACGCAGTTATATGATTAATATCGAAATTGTCATCAGACCTCGATCGGTTTGCGTTGACGCGATGTGTGTATGATCGGCGGCCTGCGCCGCCTTTGATGAATTTCGAGATTCGTGACAGGTCATGATGAATGGTGTTGATGCGATGAGGATATGTTTTGCGGGCTGCGCATCCTGTGATGAATATCGATATTCACGTCAGGCCTTGATGGACGGCGATGATGCGGCATGGGTATGATCTGCTCGTTGCACGTCCTATGATTTGCGTCAGCCCTTGACGGCATCATATGACTAATATCGAGATTCGCTTTAGGCATCGATGGATGGTGTTGATGCGGCGTGGATATGATCTGCGGGCTGTGCATCCTATGACAAACATCGAGATTCGCATCATCCTTGATGGATGGCGTTGATGCAGTGTGGTTATAATCTGTAGAAGGGATCAAGACTAAAATTAGTTTATAAGAATATGATGAGTATATTATTATCAATTTTAGTTTAATTATTTTAATCATTAGTTTAGGTTAAATAAAATTAATGTGTTAATTAGTCTATCTTGGGTCGTGAGCTAATTTAGTATTTGATCATAGTGAAGAGGTGTAAGTAGAAAATAATTTCATCCATGTTATATTGGGTCTCGACGACAACATTAAGCTCTTGAATAGAAAAAAATATAATATTTTGATTAGTTTTATATTAGAAGTGCATAAGACTAAAATTAATTTATAAGAGTTTGATAAGTATATTAATCATAGCGACAAAAGGTTAACATTTTTAGGTGATTAACTACGAAAGTGATTAAGGGTAGAATCATTATTTAAAAATAAAAATTTTGAAAATTGAGTTGCTCTATGAAAATTTTTCATAATTAACAATTTATTAGAATCCACCTAAAATATTATAAATTTTATAAAAAAAATCTTACAATTGAATAATATCTCCTTATTTATCATTATTCTTTCATAATTAATGAACCCGAAGAGATAAGTCTAGATACTAAGTGACGAAAGAAATTTTTCATCGTTTATATTGAAATGTATTAAAGTTATTTTTTATTCCCATCCAAAATCACGTATATTATTGTATAAATCATTTTATAAAACCTCAATACATATAATAAATTCGATAACTAAGGTTGGTATAAGTTTGAACTAATTAAATCTCAGTTATACTATTTTTATTTAGTAACAAAAAAAAACACTATCACTAGATAATGTCTCTTTTTTTTTATCATAATAACTTAACACAAATATTTAAAAAAATTAAAATACGTAAACCAAAATATAAAGTGACATGTCATCTTTTATTTTGGCATATACTAAAATAATTTTAATTTCGATACAAAATCATCCTTAAACTTTCAAGTAATCATTTTATAGAACATCAAAATGTACAATAAAATTGATAATTAAGGTCGTTAGGGTTGAACAAACTTATCAAATGATTATAGTGTTTTTTAATGTAATTTTTTACATATGATATGATTTTTCGCTATACATCAAATTTAATGCGATTATATAGGAATCATTATTAAAATAGAAAAGGGAAAGTTGCAACAAATGAAGTGTAGAACACTAAACTACAAAAAAAATATTATGGATTCTCTTCCCTTTGAATCTAGAAAGATTACTACACAAGTGATAAAGTGAGTATCGATTAGTTTCCTATGCTTTTGTGCTTTGAAGAGCTGAGCTTTATTTATTTATTTGAATATAGAGCATTAATTTTATTACACAACCGAGATAATTTTTTTTTCTCTCCGAAAAAAAAAAGACTAAAAAGAAGGAAAATTCATAAAGCAAAGGAAGAAAAAGAAGAATAGTATATCACAGCAAGCGAAATGTCAACAAACTCCAATGCCTTCATTTCTTTGTTTTCCCTGTGCAGTGAAATGCTTTTGTTTTGGGCTCCGGCGAGGTCTCGCCAAGGTAGAGGTTTGCACTGCACTGCAATCCTCGAACGAGATAGAAGAACCCCTGAAGTTGGAGTCTCGATTCACTTTCGTTTACGTTGGCTCGTGTTATGCACGTTCTCCTCCATTCTCTCCTCGACTATACCAACCACTTGTTATCCTGCACAACCTTATCAGTCCTGTCATCTCGGAGATGGCGGACGCACAGGTGGTTTTCTGGAAACCATGAGCACTCACTCTCGCTCTCTTTCTCCCATCGCATTCCGCGGTATGCTCACAGCGTCTACCACACGTTCCCCCGGATGCTCTCCGCCACCCTTTTGCAAGTGGTCCAACGAACAACATGATGCATGAGTCGAGAGAGAGAGAGAGATAAGATAGAGAGGTGTCTTCCATCTCCGTTCTGTCCCGCGAGGACTGTGGGCGGCTCTCAGCCGCAGGTTCTGCTCCTCCGTTGTCTTGTCCCGTAGCTTGTATTATTGGAGGCATGTATTCTATCCTTAGTGGGAATCTGTTTGTATACTACTTACTACATTGAGGTTTGTCCCGAGGCTAGTGAAAGGAAAGAGAGACTCTGTCATCTCTGTTCTATGCTTTCATGAACACTGACACATTCCTCTTCATGTTCATGGCAGATTTTTCTGTGCCGCCACTGTCGATTGTGCAAATCTTTCAAATCCTTATCGGTCGATTGTCCCAGAAAATATTTCTTTTAGATTTTTTGTCGAGTGACATCTCTTTCAAAATTTTAAACAGTGATTTTTAATTTAAAATTCCAAAAAATACCTTAAAAAATTATTATGCATTTTTAATCTAAATTTTATTTTATTTTACCATAATTATATATATATATATATATTATATAGTATTTTTGAAACAACACTACATAGTATTTTTATTTTAAAAATACTATATACTATTTTTAAAACAAAAACGTGTTTTGTGTGGATAAAAACCAAACCGTAAAAATAATAGTTTTTTTGAAATATATTTTTGGAAGATTAAAAATAGAGGATCACTGTTTGATAATTTTGAAAAGATGATATTTTTTTCGAGCAATTGCTCATATTTATTTATCTACTAAATATATATAATACAAATATTATATATTTAGTAATATTATCATGTATTAGATTGTTTCGAATAATTTAATTTTCTAGATATTAAATCTTAAGATGATATCAAAATATGTCATGAGTCTAAAGTCTATCATTTTTTTTAATGTTTAATTAATAATATTTAACAAATAAAGATTTGACAGATCATTATAAGATGCTAATTAACTCAGTTAAATTTAACAGATCATTATCTAAGGTTCTTGTCTGGATTCTCCCACTTACCTTTGTAAAGAATTATCCATGAAGTATGGATTATTTATTTAGTCTAATCTTTTTTTTATCACCAATAATTTATGTTCTAATTGGCTTAAAACAAAAAAAAAAGTAAAATCGAACCGTCCGTCCATCTTTTCTATATTTTTAATATCAAATTAAACCTACAAAATTTAGTAAATATATTTGTTAGAGATTAAGGCTCTGCCTACACCTATCTTTTTTTTTTTTGCTTCCAATGGTAATTGTTTTTTATGTTTTAAAATATATTAGATAACATTATATCTTTTGATTATTTTATATTATAAGTTATAAATGCAATTTTTTTGTTTTTTTTATTTTTTTCTATCAAATTGCTAACAATATGGATAAAGGAAAAAGAAATTCTAAAACATACAATTTAGAGTGGAACACAACAGTCATTCATGTGTTCACAATTGTTTATTTTTATCACTTTTTTCCCATTGCCTTTTTTTTATGTAATCTCAAAAGCCAAACAAAGAAGTATTACTCCCCCCTTAAAAATAATTGAAAATATATTAAATAAAAAAAAGGAAAAAAAATCTAAGAAAAACAATATAGAAAAAAAGAGAAAATAAAGAAAAATCGAATAAGAATAATGAAGAGAAAAATAGAAAATAAATAGGACTCTTTTCATTATCCAACTATTCCTTAAAAATAATATAAAAAAGAAATACACAATATATATTGAGCTCATCTCTTGGTTCCCTCCTCCTCCCCTCAATTTTGCTGTCATCCCTTGTTCCCAAAAAGATCTCATTTTTATCGCTCCGATGACGTTACCCTCCTCGTCCGCCTCCTCCACCGCGGCCACCCCAACCACCGACTCAGGCGGAGCCTCTTCCCCTTTCGCGCTCCTCTCCGACGACATCGTCCTCAACATCCTCGCCAAGCTCGAGGTCGATCCCCGCGACTGGGCCCGCCTCGCCTGCGTCTCTGCCCGCCTCTCCTACCTCGTTCGCAACGTCTGCTACCGCTCCCGCTGCTCCCGTTCTCTCCCCTCCGATCTCCTCCCCTCCGCCGCTGCCTCCTCCGCCGCTTGGCCGTCCCTGCACAAGATCTCCGTCTGCTGTCCCGGTCTCCTCCGCGCCGGCATCCTCCTCGAGCACTCTGACTTCGGCCTCGAGCGTGACATCGGACCCCATATCTTCGTCCCCCCCCTCTCCTCCTCATCCTCCTCCTCCTCGTCTTCCACCTCCAGCGATCCCCCAAACCCCCTCCCTCTGATCCCTTCCGAGGCCGCCGATTCTTGTTGGTCCCTCTTTGATGACCTCTACTTCGACACCGTCTACGATCATTCCGAGTCCCAAGATGCCACCTTGACGCCGATCGATCCGTCTCCGGGTGAACCTCCCGTCAGAGTCGGCTCGGTTGCTCCCAAGAAGAGGAAGAAGCAGAGGGTTGGGCCGGTAGGCTCCCATTTGGCTTCTGGGCCTTGGTCTCTTAGCCGTGAGCAGGGGAACAAACTGCTCGCCAGCCGTTTTAGGGGAGATTGTCTCTACATATGTGACTGGCCTGGATGCATTCACGCGGAGGAGAAGCGGAAATACATGCTATTTAGAGGGGTTTTCAAGAACTTTAAGCGATCAAGAGTGTGGAAGACGATAAGCGACTCGAACAGGGGCAAGATTGCGTTGGACTGTGCATTCTGTGCTTGCAGGGAGACCTGGGATCTTCACTCCGCATTTTGCTTGAGGAGGGTCTTTGGGTTTCATGATGACGGGGAGCCAGTTGTCCGGGCATATGTTTGCGAGAATGGGCATGTCTCAGGGGCATGGACTGAGAGGCCATTGTATGCTTAAAGATGGAATTCTTTTGAGTTCAAAGTGCGTGTTTTGGCTGGTCGATTTGGTTTTCAAGAAGTTTTATATTGTTTATCTAAGATTCTGCTAGTACTGATGGTGTTGGGATTTGGTATTATTATGTCAATTTGACTGAAAGTGGATAACTTCCCCTGGTTTCTTTGAAAGTTCGGATGTTTAAGCTCCAATAATTGTTTCATTTCTGGATAATGCTTGGTATTTTAATTTGTCATTGGATGAAGAAGGACCTTTTATTGCTTTGTTAGTTAGTGCCAAGAAGTATGTTTGTTGTGACGACAATAATCCATAAACATCGCCATGCAACAACCTGTGAAGTTATGGCCATTTTACTGTCACCTAATTTCTTATTGCTTTGGTTGTCATTATTTGAATGTATTTAGTAAGGTGTAGTTTGAGGGGATATTCGATCATCCGGCTGCATCTTTCTGTATCTTATGTATGCTCTTTTTCTGGTTCTTAGTCTCCTACATTCATCAACTTATGTATCTTTATTTTATGGTAGTAGGCAATTTTTAAACCTATAAAGTTCATTTATGCTCATTCTTGCAGAACGGAATCTTGCTATGGGATAACAGAGGCAGTACCGATACAGTAAAATATGCTAGGTTTGGAGGAACATGTGCTAGGTAAGCATCCCTTTGCAACTTTCTTTGTACTGAAGGAACTTTTTTACTGCTGCTTAAAAACTAATCCAGAATTTCGTTGTAGGAGCTGCAATTGCTTCACTTATTTGATAGCTGTACTTTACAAATTCAGCTGTGTTTTTCTGTTTTGACTATTCCATTTGAAAGTAATTTGTGTTCTCAATTTCAACAAATTATATTTCAACAAAGTAGTTTACAATGTGCAGGGATCATATTTCAACAAATTATCTGGATCCAAATTTTGATGGTTCTTAAAGATTTCCCACCCAGTTGTACTGCAAATCCAGTGTTCTATATTGCAGTTTCAATTAGGAGGGCTTCTGTATTTCGTTGATGGATTTTCTGGGGGAACACCTACATAGCAATTCTAACTCGAGACAATTTTCTTATGAACAGCATTCAATGTGACAAGTTCCACCCATGCATCTATGTTTGGCATATTTTTTTTATTTTTCGCTATCCTTGTTTGCATCTTCCATCTTACCTTCAACAGTTCATTCTTTAATGGGAAATTTATCTCTGCTTTAGTGAAACTATTTTATTGAGGCTCAGGGAAATTCAGTGGTGTCAAAGTAGGGTATCATGTTGCAGTTAAAGCGTTTGTAGGGTAAATGGTCATTTCTGCTTCAGATTCAAACAACAATAAAATGGCTACTGAATGACTAACATCTGGTTACAATCTGAGTTTAAGATTTTGTTATGGTGAAGAGTTGTCTTAATTATTATTATTGTGGAGATATGGAAAATTAGCTTAAAATTGTTGGCCTATGGATCCGACAGAAGTTTTGTTGAAGATGGCATGTAGTTCTCTCTCTATTGTTTTAAATGACAATCCAAGTTTGGAAGTGCGTGCTAGAAATCTGGTAACTTGCAGATCATTGTTAGAAAACTGGTTGCCTTTCTCATGTTTTTCTTCTTTCTTTCCATATTTTTCTGTATGCACTTTTACAGAAAAAAAATACTTTCTTTGTTTCTATTTAATTTTATCATGCTATTTTCATTCATGATAAATATCTAATTATTTGAATAGCATCTTTCCTAATGGTTTAACATTCTAGCTCATAGACCACAAAAGAACTTAATATATCTGAAGTTGTCTATCTCAGGGGAAGTTGGTGAACACTTAGCAATTCTAATGTCCCTCAGCGTTACAATTCTGCTTTTACCCCACAAAGAATATCTTCTTCAATCTACATTATAATTGGCACCAATGTTACATCCTAGTAATGTTCAAAAGCTAATTTGGTTTGATTTGCTTCTGGGAAGAACATAATTTAAAAAGAAAAACTCTAAAATACAGCAACGATAGGACAGCTGTTTTCTCAAGTGGATTTTTTTTAAATATTGGTGCCATGGTTTGGAGGACCAAGTTATCAATTCTTTCCATGTGCTTAGTGACATAGTAAAATGATTCCTTTTGAAGAGTATTGTGGCTGTGACATCATCAAAATGTGCTAACATTGATGTCTTGATTTAAAACATAGAATTGCTGGACATCTTCTGGGTCACTAACCTCCATTTGTATAAGTTTTTCTCTACACATCACGGCGGATCTTCTTACCCTTCAGTTATTTTTCCCTTCAGTCTTCAAACTACAGTGTTGAGAAATCTCTATAAGTAGCATCCTGATAAAGATTTGGTTTTTGATTCGTCTGAGATCAACCTGACACTTGAAAAGAAAAATCACTATTTTTATGGGGTTCAGAATTTAATGTACATTATGTGTGGAACATATGCATTTGCCTTTTCTTGTAGATAAATTAAAATGATGATTCCAGAGTTTATGCCAAGAAAAAGCATGGTTCTGTGAAGATATGGTTCTCTTTATGAGCGTTTATTGATATCACAGACTTCTACATAGATATTGTGCTCTTTATAGCTGTTTTTGGAGTTATACATCTTCAGGCAGGTTGATAGAATTGAAGTTTGACAGATTTAGGTAAATATGTAGGGAAATATAGTCACCTGCATCTTTAGCTGCAATGCGGAAACAAGTTCTCTACTTGTAGGGATAGGACTGCATATATCCAGATGTGCATTAACAGGAGCCTCATGTACTGGGTTCATCCTTCTACATCTTTAGCTGCCATGGTTGTTTGGAGGCTTGTGGTAGTGATAGATTGGGCAGACATTCAGTTATGCTTTTTGAGCAATGATGTTAGTAGCGGGAGAAATAGCAACAGTACTTTAAGAGGTTCGCTATCATGATAGATTAGATTAGGTAGATGATTTCTTTCTTATTCTACTTTATTTCTGTGTATTTGCTACTAATATTTCTTTCTTTAGATTAGGTAGATGATTTCTTTCTTTTCATTTTTGTGTATTTACTACTAATATTTTCCAGTTTCTCTTTAGTTCTGTTTATACATTCTTGGTAACAGTGACGATTGCAGTGCTAGTCCTGTTGTCTTTGGTATAGTATCTTGATTGTTTGGTGCTTAACTGGAAATTGGACTGTATTGTTTGTTCTATCTTCTTACTTTTGGGGAAAGCTTAAGTTTTGGATACCATGTTGTTTGTTCATACATAAGTTATGAGAGAGATTCTTCGGTTGCCGCTTGTTCAACTGTAGGAACTTTTTCTGCAAGACACAGTTAGTAATCCCAAGTTCAATTTGTTCCATCTTTATTAAGAAGGTGATATGAAATATGAAATACCAAAACTTCAACAGGTTTTGATTTTTTTTAATACTGCCTTTCCAGCATACTGTCTTCATTTGTAAAAGAAGTGAGAAAGATAAATGCTTCTTGAATTGTCTTGTCCAACACTAACCCTTTTCAAGTTGTGTAATTGAATCTCTTTTCATCTTTTACCTTCTTCCACCCATCTCATTTTGATCCTTGATAGACTTGTTAGACAACTATGTTAAGATCTAGTGTTCCTTTCTGCACCAGAGAATTCCTTGGCATTCTCAATGAACTGGCCCCCCATGTAAATTTGTCTATTATACATATAAGGCAACACCAAAAAGTTTTCCTATGCTGAACTATTAATACCGGTGTTTCTGGTCTTAGTTTTCTTTGTATGTGTTCTTCTTGACATTATGCACCTGAGTTAGCTCAAGTTATCTACCATGTGCTCCCAAAAATATGTTTGTAGAAAAGTCCAACCAAATTAAAGTCGAATGAAGTGTCATGCTTAACTTGATGTTAAAATGCTGTGGTAGACTAATTGATGATTTTTATGACCACCATGGCAACTTTTCCTGTTCAAGTAGCCTTCCTGTTGTCAGTGCATGCATCACTTAATACAATTTCTGTGACTTCCATTGAGAATAAGATTTGTGGTATGCTCTTCATCCAAATAAGTTAATCTACATTTTGGCTTCTTCTTCCTGTCTGACCGGTGCAGGTCACACATGAGACAACCAGGAAAGAGAAAACAACCATTGGAAGAGACTGTCATGTTTTGGCTGGCATGATCTTTCCCAGAAGTCTCCAATCCCAGTATTAAATCAACTGTAGATGCCACTCTCTCTCTTTGGCTGCTTCTTAATGCAATAGTAATAATTATGGTTATCATGACCATCAAATTAGGTCCTTTTTTAAAGTTATGTAGAGCTTTACTAGTGACTAATAACCATAGTGATATCATTTTTGTTTTGGAAAAGTTTGAATTGATTGAGGCACTGAAAAGTGCTAAAAAGAGCTTGTAACATATAATTCACAAACACAAACTGATATATTATTTTAGGTGTGTGTTAGTCTAATCGATAAAGATCTTGACAATTTATCATAAGACTCTACTCAAATCATATTTTTATTATTTATTTTTTAAGAAAATAATACACAACTCTGTTCATGAATGTACTACTAACTATTCTCATAAAAAAATTAGATGCTCATGAGGAATTGTTTGTTTTGTTGTCTACTTCTTGATTGTGATGTAGCACTAACTATTACTAAAAATCAATAAACAATGAGGAATTCTATACTCCAAAAAAAAAATGTAGCACTAAAATAGTATCCCTTCCATTTTTCACTTAGCCCACAAAATTCCACCTTTATCATCTTCATGAAGAGAATCTTTGTGTGCGCCATGCTCAAATAAAATACTTACAGGAGGCCCGCACTGCACGACTGCTAGCGCAGCTTTGACCGCTTCCTCCTCCTCCTCCTCCTCACCTTCGTGATCTCAGGAGACTCGAGCGAAAGGAGATGAGGGAAGGGAGACCAGCCTGGTTGCTCATCCCAGGAGTGGCACTCCTGCTGTTTTTGTCTTCGTCAGAAGAGGGTTCGGGGCAGCTGACGGAGCCCAGCTTCAGCAGAGCTGACTTCCCTTTAGACTTCGACTTCGGAGCTGGGACGTCGTCTTATCAGGCAAATCTCTGCGCACTGGCTTCTCATCTCGTTCCATAGTGGGGGTGTTAAATCCTCGATCACCGTCCATGACCTGTTCTTTATAGATCCTTAATAAGGATGTTTTCTCCCTTTGATGATGCTTACTGGGTATCACTCAGTGCACTCTCACATGCTTTACTGCAAATCTTACCTAATTATGTGTGAGACTGCCCCCATCACTCCATCTATTCATCATCTTCTTGAGTTTTTCTTGATATGAGATATAGCAGAGAGAACATGAGAGATTGCAGAGAGAAAAGTGGTGAAGGGCGATGAAGATGAAAAAGGTATATAACTGAGATTGCGTATGTAGGTGGAGGGAGCAGTATCTGAGGATGGAAGAAAACCAAGCATTTGGGATACCTATACTCATGCAGGTGAACATTCCTTGTTTCCTCTTCAATTACTTCACTCGGTATTATTATTTACCAAACTAATAAATAATATGTTAAAATAATTTATGCACAAAGAGTTTGAAATCTGGAACTCTTGTAATTTGTTGTTATTTTTGGGATGAATAACTTGGGGATTTGACTGGGGATGATGAATGTTTCAGGGCGAATGCTGGACAAGAGCACAGGAGATGTGGCTTCCGATGGCTACCACAAATACAAGGTCTGCAACTTCTGCCTTAATCTATGGAAAAAAAAAGAAAAGAAAAGAAAACAGAATTCTTCATTTAAAGGTGTCAAAAAATTACTTGTTCCAATCTAGACCCTTCTTGTTCCTTGTTCTATTGTGCCAAATTGTCTGGACAAAACATGTTTCTGGCTCCAACACTGTGGTAAAAGGAAGAAGGATTTATCCATAGAAATCAAAACATGTCCCATGTTAATGCCATCTATGAAGACAAACATAAAATAGAACAGTAATGTATAGAGCAACTTTTTCTTAAGTTATGCATAGGACATACAAAAAGTTTTAATCATACCTAAGTGCTTTTATTTTCACAGGGAGCAAAATGGCCATGACTCAGATTCTTGACAACTGTGTGATAGATAGGGGATCTAAATTTCTTTATGAACCTTTTTCTCCAAAGCCTACTCATCATAGATTTCTCTGACTGGTAAACTTTTAGTCTCTACATGGCCTGACCAGTTCTTGGATCGGAAATTGACCATGATGCAATAACCTTTTTTTTCACCTACAACTCGGTTTCAAGAAAATATGCACTTATGCTGTCCCACAAAAGTCAAAGAAGAGACACTTTTGATCACAATATTAGAAATTTTAAGCATACTTACATTTCTTAGTAATGTTTACTTTCCATGTTTGTCCAATTATAATTGTCAATGAGATATATATGACATAGCTAGCATTTCTAAAGTCCTCTATGTTTAAATATTAATAATGTGGGTTTTTCCCCTGTTGAAACTTGAAAAAAAAAAAAAGTAGAATTCTGAGTTTTCCTGGTGATTAATTTGGTGAATTTTCATCGAAATCCATTCATTGAATTCTTAGGAGTACAAATGCAGTCATCAGAAACTTGTTCTGAAACTTTGCCCTTTTCCTTCTCTGAATATGGGATATATGAAGAATAGTTGCACTATTTAATAAAGCAATTTCAGGATGAAAAAAGATTGTTTTGTTAAAATATGTGATATGTTGAAGGAATACCACCAAAGTTTATAAATATATGATCAGTTGATTCTTCAAGTTCTCAAACTCATCAACAAGGAAAAAAGAAGGAAAAAAAAAAAAGTCTTGCTCTAGCTATACCAATATCGACATTTTTGCAAGTTTATTAGCTACCAGTTCTATCAACTTTTTTGTTTATTTATGATCCAAGAAATCTTCTCTGATATATATAGACCACGGCCTAGTGTAATTTAAGCTACAAATAGGTCACCACTAAGTTTAAGATTATTAAGCACACGTAAGGAGTATCCAGATAAAAAAATTTCAGACATAGGCTTATTCATCAGGGGTGAGTCTTTTTTACAAGTGAGGTAATATTTCAGGAAGATGTCAAGCTAATGGCTGAAACAGGACTGGACTCCTACAGATTCTCCATCTCTTGGTCCAGACTTATCCCAAGTATGACTCGATCGAAACTTTTAGATCTCATACAAAAGTGGTGTTGTTTATGTGATGTTACTTGTTCTGCAGATGGTAGAGGAGCTGTTAATCCTAAAGGCTTACAATTTTACAACAACTTGATTGATGAGCTAGTAAAATATGGTGAGTCTTTCTTTTAAGTGTGTTTTCAGTATGTGTGATTATGCAATTATAATCTGCCTCTCAACTGGAACAGCCAACCAATTAGACGACAAATCAACACTACTGATGAATGATCATGTATGAAAAATGCTTAAACCTCTCTTCTTGGAAATTATACCTTTAGTGAGGCAATCATTTCTTGAACTAGATTGGAATGAACTATGAAACTATCCAATAAGCTTCAAACTGTATCTGTTCATAGCTAAATCATTCCCGAGTGTTACTCTCCGAATATTAAATTTAACTGGCAAACTCTATAATTAAAACTAAATCAATCTCTTGCAAAGAAGCTCGATGAATGATAAATGAGGGAAAATCATAAGAGATAAAAAAAGAGAATGTACATTTTGCATACTCATAGAGATAAGGCATTCTTTTGTGCATGATCCAAATAGATAATCTATACTTGATAATTATATGTTTCGCAATCATGTAAACACATAATAGCTGCAAGAAAGATTGAAAAAACAAAAACAAGATACAATTATTTTCAGAAGTAGCAGTAAGCAATGTGATACATAAGATTTGAATTTAATTTCTGTTTGAGAATGGATTTTTATGATAGTCAATATCCAATCCTTGTTCATAAATTTATTCCTTTCCTGAATGCTGCAGGAATCAAACCTCATGTGTCACTGTACCATCTTGACCATCCCCAAGCACTTGAAGATAAGTATTCAGGATGGTTGAGTCCCAAAATGGTGTAAGATGTCCTTCGATGACTAGCATACTTCAATATCATTACTCATTAGTACACTTTCTCAATCCCAAAACTAATTTTGATAATCTCAGCCAATTAAGCTGATATGTATAGATGTGTTTCAGGGATGATTTCACAGCATTTGCAGATGTTTGCTTCAAGAATTTTGGTGACAGAGTTCCTCGATGGACGACTATTGTCGAACCTAATATAATGTCACTGGGTGCATTTGACATGGGAACACTTCCACCAAATCGGTGCTCTTATCCATTTGGCATCAATTGCACAGTCGGAAATTCGACGACAGAGCCCTACATTGCGATTCACAATGTCCTATTAGCCCATGCATCGATCGTCAAATTATATAAAAGCAAATATCAAGTAAGTCATTTGCCTTCTTCACTTTGTATTATCCACTATTTTACCATGTCAACATTGATTTTATACATTTACCATTTATATAGGCAGAGCAAAATGGGTGGATAGGCATCAATGTCTACACTTTCTGGTATTATCCATTCACAAACTCTTCTGCAGACATTGAGGCAACCCAAAGAATACTTGAGTTTTATGTTGGCTGGTATTCTATTTAATTTAGTGTGCGCTATCTTCTAGTCTCACACGATTGTGTTCTAACGAGCCATCCACTATTAGGATCCTAAATCCATTGGTGTTTGGAGACTATCCTGAGGTCATGAAGAAGTTCATTGGCTCGCGACTCCCATCCTTCACCAAATCTCAGTCTGAACAGATAAAGGGCTTATTTGATTTCATTGGCGTGAATCACTATTCTTCAATATATGTCAAAGATAACATCAATGCTTCTGAGATGGGTCTTCGCGACTTTGTAATGGATTCCTTAGCCTTGGTGACAAGTAAGTTATTCTCTTGCTCTTTTGATTCAGATTTGCATTGTGTTTTAAGCTGTAGTGAGCTGCTTACTACTGATGCTTCGATGTAGGTTCAAGGAATGCGACACCTGGTCAGGTAAAAAGAGTAGAGTTAGTCTTCCTACGATGATGTAGTTTCTTCACCGTGAATACTTGAAATGGGCTAACATCTGCTGCAACATAAACAGTATGACCCTACGGCACCTTCATCATTCGATCCTCAGGGGCTGCAATACATGTTGGAGTATCTCAGAGATGCCTACGGAAATCCTCCTCTTTTTGTTGAAGAAAATGGTCAGTTTAAGTGTTCAACCACTCCTTTTCATCATGGATTAAAAAGATGTTTTGTTTTTCATCAAGTACCATAATTTCTATTAGGCTATGGCATAGGAAGGAGAGAGAGTGATGACCTTAATGACACCGATAGGATCAATTACCTGAATGGCTTCATCGGTAGCACGCTCGATGCTATCAGGTCGATATTGATGTCTTGATTACAAGCATATGATAAGCCTCCAAACGTAGGAAGTATTGCTTTAGATTTACCATCAAGATTTTTTGAGCTTTTATTAAAAATATAAATAAACACTTAAACAATCTTAATATAATTAAAAATATGAATTTTTTAGAGCTTAATGATAGTAAAAGATCGATATAGCCAACCCCAAATAGTTGAAACATTATGACAATTTTATCGTTGTTAATACTTATAGGAGGATCTTTTGTTTGCAGAAACGGAGCGAATGTGAAAGGTTACTTCGTTTGGTCGTTCATAGATGTCTTTGAGTTTTTGACTGGGTATCAATCTCGTTGCGGATTGTACCATGTGGATTTTGATGATAAAAACCGGAAAAGAAAGCCGAAGCTCTCTGCTGGTTGGTACTCTAAGCTTCTTGAAAGAAAGGATGACATGAAACTGAACAAAACTGCAATGGATACAGAATACCATGCTCGGTGGTAACATTCCTCCGCACAATTCCTGTGTTAAAAGATTTAGATCACACGAGTCAGTTTTCTCGTCTTGAGCAAATACAGGTACTCGAATTAGCTCAATAAAAAAAGGGATCTAAAACTGGTAGGACTGCGAAAATAAAGTGGTCTACTCCTTCATATTAAGTGTTTTTGTATGAGTTCAAGCATGTCGTTCAAAAGTTCCTGCAGTGGTTTGAGTTATATTTCACCTCATCCACAAAAACTGGAGTATTGTTATTGGACGATCTATAATGCAGCACTTCTTGAAAGAAAGATTTTACCAAAAAAAGGGATGATAATGAACCTCGATACTAGTTGTGATGGATGTGGATATCATCTCCTTGAATCTGCTATTCCTGTTTTCTTCAAGTGCCAGCAAGCCAAACTTTCATAGTGCACGTATCCTGTCACTTTCGCATTCAGCGACCAACAACTGGATATGGTATTTGTAACAGTTAACCTGCAGTTCCATTGAGACAAGCCTATGAATTGGTTTCTGATGGCGAGCACGAATCTTTAACCACCCCACTCCATTAAACAGGCATGAGATTGTTCTGCAAGCTGCATGCATAAGTTGGTTGGCACAATTAAACTAAGACTGCTTGTCACTTGTGTTAGAGATGCTTGCAAAAAGTGTGGCAGGGAAATCATACCTCTTATTGTTGGAGATGCTCTGAACTTAATGTAATCCGTCTCCAATTGCATCTCTTTTCTTTCTCTGGAAAGAAAAAAAAGAGGTCAGAATGGATCTGAAAGAACGTAATAATTAGATAGCCTAACTCATTATTCCCGGGAGAAAGAACTACTGCAACTGTGGTTTCTTGTAAACAGCATGAAATCACAGCGGATGATAAGTTAGAAAGATAGTGTACAACTGAAATTTCCAACACCAGAAGATTAACCAAAAGTTTAAACACAAATGCAACTGTGCCAATCAGGGGAAAAACTCAGAGGAAGTGCTGAGTAGTACATAGATCAAACAAGAAACCAGTCTCAAAGAATTGAAAAGCTCCAATGCAAAGAAAAAAAAAAATCAAGGTGTGGCAGATGTTCGAGAAAGTATGACATAAAAAATATAGATCAATTTTAAATGCATTGCATTTACACTTAAATGGACAAACTCTTCTTATGGACAAAAAAAAAAAAAAAAAAAAGGCTCCCAAAAGTGGTCCCGGAGACATCCAACGCCCACCTCATGTGACAAGTGTGACTTGATATAACTGTTGCATATATATATATATATATATATATATATATATATATATATATATATATATATATATATATATATATATATATATATTGTGATGTCTTTGGATTTATGTAATGGGAATCAGATCGTGATGAGATTACGATAATGAGATCGATTCACCATTAAACATATATCCTAAATAATCCCGGTCATAGGTTACTCGAGAGGGATATTGTGATAATCGGACAGACCAGTGTGCTATATACCCGTCCATATAGGTTTGGTTGTCCCAGATCTAGTACAGTTGGTCATTGGGAGTAGTAGTCGACCTTACGAGGGCTATTGAGTGTCGATAGAGGATCATCCACTCTCGACGTCATGAGAGGAATATCCCATGTGTTCTTACTCAGACAAATCCCTAGCTAGGGTCATTCGGGTTAAGAGAGAAAGAGTTCTCCGGGAGAATCCGATTAGAACGAGACTCGAGTAGAAACCATATGGGTCTGACAGCACCATACTCGATATACGGTCTTTGAGATATTAAATGGATGAGGGACTATATGTACACGATAACTGAGGACAGACAGATCCAATGGATTGGATTCCCCTGTATCGTCCGGGGACTACGGCGATGTGGCATAGTATGTCCGTAGTTGATGAGTTGAGTGAATTATTACAGAGATAATAATTTACTGAGTTAGAAGGAGTTCTGACAGGTATGACTCACGGTCAGCTCGATATTGGGCCTAGAGGGTCACACACATATGGTAGGCATTGCGATGAGTAGAGGTTCGGATATGAGATATCCGACGGAGCCCTTGTCTTATTGGATATCCAATAAGCCCCTGAATTATTGGATCCCATGGACGAGATCTAATAAGAGCCCATGAGAGATTATTGGATAGAGATCCACTAATCTAAAAGGCTTGGGTTATTGGATGCAGATCCAATACCCACTAGGGGAGAATCCATTAGGGTTTGACCTTTATAAATAGGAGGGATTCAGAGCCTCATAGGCTAGAGTCTTTGCTTGCCTCTCATATTCTCCTTCCCCTCTTCATCTCAGAGCAGGCTTGGAGTTTTGAGGAGCATCGTCGTAGCCCTACTGTGTGGATCACCGTTAGAGAGGAGGACGCTTGACCTTCTTCACCCTCTCATAAAGATCTGCAAGGAAACAGGGATATACGATCTCCCTATGTAACACAATCCACTCTATACGTAGTTTTTCAATTTCGCGGATTTTGCGCACTAATCTTCGCACGACGACGAACATCTCTTTGGGAATTGGGGATTTTGTTTTCTTGTTCTTCCGCTGCGTATGTGATGTCGCACCCAAGATTTCCCAACAGTGGTATCAGAGCTAGGTTGTTCATGTGATATATTAGTTTTGAACTACGTGTGTTGTGTTTTGAAGAAACTTTTGACGTCAAAATCGTTAACACAAAAGTGAGAAAGGGCAGCAACAGTTGCAGCCCTCAATCTACGTGTGTGCAATGCAGCAGTAGGTAGGCGGCACAGGGGCTGCTGCAGCAACCGGCAGGCGGCCTACTTGCAGCAGGCTTGCGTCCGGCGGGGTTGGCAACCCGCGGGCAGAGGCGCTTGCGGTCGCTTCTCCCGTGGGGTGAGGCACCCAGAGGGCGACGACGCCGCCTTCTTTGCTCCATGGCAAAACCCCCCCAGTAGGGGCGGCCACCCGGGGGACAACGCCTTCTGCGGGCGTTGCCCTGTGGGCAGAACCCTCCCATGAGGTTTCCACCCAGCCGGTGGCAGTGCTGCTAGGCAAGGCCACCACTGGCGAGGGAGGGCCCTCGCCCCATCGATATAGGCCGCCAGCCAGCCAGGTGACGATGATAGTGGTAGTAGGGGAGTAGGGCATTCTTGGGCAAAAGATAGTTTTACCCCTATGAATTTTTAAAATTTAAATTCTGTCCTTTAATCCAAATTACGAAAATACCTCTATGAATTTAAAAATTCCCTATATGTCCCTGATTTCATAAAATACTAATTAATTAAAAGATTTAGTTGATTATTATTTTTATCATTATCTAGTAGTCCTACATGTTGATGATTATTTATATATGTAATGTATGATGTGTGGACGGATGATCATGGACCGTGTGATGTGTGTACTTATGATTATTGTCGGGCCTGCGTGCCTATGATTAAGTTGTAATCACATGAGGAGGCGTAGTGGGAGCGTGGATGTGATAGCGGGACCCACGAGACGGACGATCGCGATACATGAAGATGCATTGAGATGTCGACGGAACCGACGAGGATAAGATGGATGATCACAGGGCATAGAGATGCACCGCTGCACACATATATCTTGATGTAAGTGATTAGGCCTACTGGCTCGGGCCTAATCACATTAGGTTGTGGTCCATGATCATCTAGTGTGATTGCTTATACACATACTACATATGTATATATATTTGCATGCGATGTAGATATATATTAAATATGTATATGTGTGACATGTCATATTAGGAGATCAAATCATAGAAACATCTCTCTCGATAATATTAAGTCGGTAAACGTGAGGCAATTAGATTGACCCACGTGGCCTTCCATCGTTATAAGTAGGAACCGATTCCCGATGTAGGTTGAGTTGGTCGAGTCCCTCGAGACTCACCTATATCACGATTCACTATCTTGCTTATGACATAGAGATGTCACCGGTGACCTGAGGACATGGTATGCTTGGTCGAGTCCCTCGAGGGTATATTATCAAATCAGACTCATCTTGTAACGAAGGTGTTGACTTAACCAAGCATCATGGTTGGTCGAGTCCCTCGAGACCATGGTGATTCGAAGGCCGAACAGGATGAGAAGTTGTGATCGGCAAGAGTTGCCTACCTTTTAGGCTTAGTGTGATTGGTCGAGTCCCTCGAGGTTACACTAAGACGCTGATTGGATCCTAATCCCCACTAGAAGTTTGCCGGAGACTTCCGTTTCACGTGCTGAGGGTGTCGCGTGACTCGTTAGTAAAATAGTGGGAGCATATTAATATAGAAGTCCATATCTTGATAGTTTATTTCTTGCAAAATCTGCATGTTATTCATTTCTGCTGCATCTTTATTATCATAAAATATCGCTTTCAAATCCCTTACGTGGCATACTTGATGTCAACTGCCCCACTAGTCCAAATTATATAGATTGGCTCCGTAACTTGAGAATTGTTCTCACGACGGAGAAAATCATGTACGTCCTTGATACAATGATGCCTACGCCCGAAGAAGGGGCAAGCGAGGATGAGATCGCTTGCTACGTGAAGTACATTGATGACTCCACTCTTGCTCGGTGCTATATATTGGGCTCTATGACTCTTGAGTTACAGAGACAACATGAAAAGATGGATGCCAGATCCATTCTCCTACATGTCCGCAAATTGTTTGAGAAACAGGGAAGGACTCAGCGATATGAGATATCCAAGAGCCTCTTTCGCGCTAGGATGACTGAGGGGACACCGGTTCAGAACCATGTCCTAAAGATGATTGAGTGGATAGAGAAACTCACAGGTCTAGAAATGGTCCTAGAGGATAACTTATGTATGGACATTGTGCTTCAGTCCCTACCAGATTCCTTTTCACAGTTCATAATGAAGTTTAATATGAACAAGCTTGAGGTGACTCTCCCAAAGCTCCTCAATATGTTGGGGGAGGTAGAGAGTACTATTAAGAAAGAGAAGCCAGTTCTCTACACTAGTGAGACCATAAAGAAAAGGAAAGCAGAAAGGTCCCTTAAGAAGGGAAAGGGCAAGGGCAGACCAGGTAAAGCAAATGTTGCTAAGAAAGACCCAACAAAGGACAAAGGCCAGTGCTTCCATTATGGCAAAGATGAGCACCGGAAGAGGAACTGCAAAAAGTACCTTGCAGAGAGGGCGAAATAGAAGCTTGGAGAAGCTTTAGGTACATTCATGATCAATCTCCAATTGTCAGATTTTTGTGATAGTGCATTGGTATTGGATACCAGTATTGCTTATCACATCTACAATTTATTGTAAATTCTAACAAAGCCGAGGGGAGATTGGCGAGAGGAATATTGCATAAAGGTTTGTTTATGCTAGACACTACTCAACATATCATGAATGTAAGTGTGTCTAAGAGGAAACGAGATGAGGTGAACAGTGCATGCCTATGGTATTGTAGACTAGATCACATCCATGAGAGAATGATTCAAAAGTTGCTAAATAATGGATATCTAAATCCATTCGACTATGAGTCATATGCAACTTGCGAGCCTTGCTTTCGTGGAAAACTGACCAACTCTCCATTTAGTGGAACTGGAGAGAGAGCCATTGAGTTGTTGGAACTCATACATAGTGATGTATGTGGACCCATGTCAACTCATGCCATTGGTGGTTACTCCTACTTCATTACCTTTACTGATGATTTCTCAATGTATGGATATGTGTACTTAATGAAGTACAAGTCCGAGGCCTTTGAGAAATTCAGAGAGTATAAGAATGAGGTGGAGAACCAGACTGGAAAGAGTATCAAAACTCTTCGATCAGATCGAGGAGGTAAGTATTTAAGTATAGAGTTTACTCAGTTCCTCAAGGACTATGAGATATTATCCCAATGGACACCTCCTTAAACACCTAAGCTCAATGGTGTCTTTGAAAGGAGAAATCGTATGCTATTAGACATGGTATGGTCCATGATGAGTTTCGTTGACCTACCCATCTCATTTTGGGTATATGCCCTAGAAACCGCAGCTTACCTTCTGAACAGAGTTCCAACTAAGTCGGTAGTGTCTATACCATATGAGATATGGAAAGGAAAGAAGCCTGATCTTAAGGTTGTTAAGATTTGGGGCTGCCCTGCCCACGTTAAAAGACACAACCCCGATAAGTTAGAATCAAAGACAGAGTAATACAAATTTGTGGGATACCCCAAGGAAACTTGTGGGTATTATTTCTATCATCTCGAGGACCAAAAGGTCTTTGTAGCTAAGAGAGCAGTGTTCCTTGAGAAGGAACACATTCTTCGCAGAGATAGTGGGAGAATGATAGAGTTGAGCGAGGTTGGAGTACTAAGTTCAAGCACCACTCTACAGCCCGAGTCTGTTCAGGTACATAATACACAAGTTTTAACTTTACGTAGGTCTGATAAAGTATCTCATCCTCCTAAGAAATATGTGGGACATATTATAGGAGAGGATATTGATCCTCAGACCTACGAGGAGGCTATTATGAGTATAGACTCTAGGAAGTGGCAAGAAGCCATGAATTCTGAGATGGATTCTATGTACTCCAATAAGGTTTAGAACATAGTTGATGAGCCCAAAGGTATTGTACCCATCGTTTGCAAGTGGATTTTTAAGAAAAATATTGGAGTAGATGGAAAAGTAGAGACCTATAAAGCAAGGCTAGTGGCTAAGGGGTATCGTCAAAGGCAAGGTGTTGACTACGACGAAACCTTCTCACCCGTAGCAATGCTAAATTCTATCAGAATTCTATTGGCTATTGCAGCACACTATGAGATCTGGCAGATGGATGTGAAAACTGCATTCCTCAATGGGAACCTCGAGGAGGAGGTGTATATGATGCAACCTGAGGGATTCGTGTCCAAGAACTGCCCAGATAAGGTGTGTAGGTTGCTTAGATCCATTTATGGACTAAAGCAAGCTTCTCGAAGTTGGAACATAAGATTTGATGAGGCAATCAAATCTTATGACTTCGTTAAGAACGAAGATGAGCCTTGTGTGTATAGGAAGGTAAGTGGGAGGGCTATCACCTTTTTGGTGTTATATGTGGATGACATCCTGATAATTGGGAATGACGTATGAATGCTATTCACAGTAAAAGCTTGGTTATCTAGACACTTCTCCATGAACGACTTAGGGGAAGCATCCTATATCTTAGGGATTAGAATCTATAGAGATAGATCCAAGAGGATGCTTGGCTTGTCCCAGTTCAGGTACATAGAAACCATTGTCAAAAGGTTTGGTATGGAAAATTTCTAGAGAAGTCTCGTACCGATGAGACATGAGATATCGCTTTATACGAGTATGTCCCCAAAGACTCCAGAAGAAAGGGCGAACATGGATATGATACCTTATGCCTCAGCAATAGGGTCTATCATGTATGTCATGCTATGCACTAGGCCTGATATAGCGCATGCTTTGAGTGTCACGAGCAGGTATCAAGCAGATCCAGGCTTGGAGCACTGGAAAGCAATAAAGTGTATCCTTAAGTACGTGAGAAGGACTAAGGATCTTTTACTAGTATATGGAGGTAGTAGCCTTAAGGTTGAAGGCTACACAGACTCAAGTTTTCGGTCTGATGTCGATGATAGCAAGTCGAATTCGGGGTACGTGTACACCTTGAATGGAGGAGCAGTGTGCTAGAAGAGTTCCAAGTAAGATACTACTGCTGACTCGACCACAGAGGCGGAGTACATTGTTGCATCAGATGCAGCAAAGGAGGGAGTCTAGGTGAAGAAGTTCATCACAGATTTGGGAGTCGTGCCGGGTAGTGAGGAGCCGATCTCCTTATATTGCGACAACAATGGGGCGATTGCTCAAGCGAAGGAACCTAGGTCTCGTCAGAAATCTAAGCATGTTCTGAGGAGGTTCCACCTTATCAGAGAGATCGTAACCTGAGGAGATGTAGTAGTGGAAAGAGTTCTATCCGAAGATAACATTGCAGATCCACTGACAAAGCTGTTATCTCATATTGTCTTTGAGCGTCACAGGGGTCTGATGGGGATCAGACACATAAGTGATTGGCTTTAGGTCAAGTGGGAGATTACTAGTCATAGGTGCCTAGCAAGCCAATCATGTGAGTGATGACACGTGTGACTTGATACAGAATCTTTTTGCTTATTATATTTTAGCATATATCACTTTATAACTATTGCATATATATATATATATATATATATATATATATATATATATATATATATATATATATATATATATATATATATAGCATAGATTTGTGCAATAGGAATCGGATCGTGATGAGATCACGATGATAAGATCGATTCACCTTTAAACACAGATCCTAAATAATGCTGGTCATAGGTTACTCGAGAGGGATATCGTGATAACCGGACAGACTGGTGTGCTGTATACCCATCCATATGATGGATGCACCTGGTCTCATAGCTATTCGTGTAGGGACACTAGGGATACAATATAGGTGCTCATTGGAGAATGAGTTCACTAATTGATCCGCTTACGAAATGCTGGATGGTTGATGATGCCTTATTGTCAGACAGTAATTCCGTAGTTCTAGTGGTGTATTTGGTCTTTAGACTTGAGACACTAAGGATGTCCTGTATGAGTGCTCTACTCTTTGATACCAGATTTATGGGTTTGACTGTCCCAAATCTAGTACAGTTGGTCATTGGGAGTGGTAGTCGACCTTACGAGGGCTATTGAGTGTCGATAGAGGATCATCCACTCTCGGCGTCATGAGAGGAATATCCCATGTGTTCTTGCTCAGACAAGTCCCTAGCCAGGGTCATTCGGGTTGAGAGAGAAAGAGTTCTCCGGGAGAATCCGATTAGAGCGAGACTCGAGTAGAAACCATATGGGTCTGACAACACCATGCTCGATATACGGTCTCTGGGATATTAGATGGATGGGGGACTATATGTATACGATAACTGAGGACAAATAGATCCAATGGATTGGATTTCCCTGTATCGTTTGGGGATTACGGCGTTGTGGCCTAGTACGTTCGTAGTCGATGAGTTGAGTGAATTATTATAGAGATAATAATTCACTAAGTTAGAAGGAGTTCTGATAGGTATGACTCACAGTCAGCTCGATATTGGGCCTAAAGAGTCACACACATATGGTAGGCATTGCGATGAGTAGAGGTTCGGATATGAGATATTCGACGGAGCCCTTGCCTTATTAGATATCCAATAAGCCCCTGAATTATTGGATCCCATGGACGAGATCCAATAAGAGCCCATGAGAGATTATTGGATAGAGATCCACTAATCTAAAAGGCTTGGGTTATTGGATGCAGATCCAATACCCACTAGGGGAGGATCCATTAGGGTTTGACAGGGGACCTCTATAAATATGAGGGATTCAGAGCCTCATAGACTAGAGCCTTTGCTTGCCTCTCCTATTCTCCTTCCTCTCTCCATCTCAGAGCAAGTTTGGAGTTTTGAGGAGCGTCGTTGCAGCCCTACTATGTGGATCACCGCTAGAGAGGAGGACGCTTGATCTCCTTCACCCTCTCTTAAAGATCTGCAAGGAAACAGGGATATACGATCTCCCTAGATAACACAATCTACTCTATATGCAGTTTTTCAGTTTCGCGGATTTTGCGCACCAATTTTCGCATGACGATGAACATCTCTTTGGGAATCGAGGATTTTGTTTTCTTGTTCTTCCGCTGCACATGTGATGTCGCCCCCAAGATTTCCCAACACAAACAACCGGATAATTTATTTGGATCACTGTTGAAGACACAAATACTTCTCTTCCTCACTCAGAGAAAGAGCAATGCAAGTAATACAAGAAAGTAAGGGAACTTTATTTGAGCCAAGAATTAAGTCCTTCAAATGTACAGCTTCAAGTATATCTTCCATCTCCAATCAACCTGTGATAATGGAGTACATCAGTCGAGGAGTTCATATGAAGATGCCTACCAAAAACCATTGATACTTCTCTCCGGCAGGAACATAGATCAGACATCATATTCATCCCATTCATTTAGAAGACTGTAGATCATAGATATTAAAAAGTTATTTAGGCTCTCAAAGAAGAATAACCGTAAGGTTTAAGAGATAAGGAATTCACATTGAATTGTTAGCCATCCATCAGCTTCTCTCAGTCGATAAGTTTATGCATACCTATGATTTTTGATAGGGCACATTTTGATATCACCCACGTGGACCCAGACAAGCAGACACGCCGATGCATACATAGAACTTCTAAGTCCGATGTGGTGCACGATACACACATGGCGGGCAGCTGCTCATCGCCCCCTCCGTACGAACGACATCATCACAGTACAGTTGTCCCGGATGGCACCATGCATCGTTGATCCGTGTCGAGATCCATGCAGGTCAATCAGTGCTTGTACAGAAGCTTAAGCCGACCGTAGTTAATTGATCCCGTATGACCAACTCATCCTCGTAGGTATAAAAGCTAACTATCCTTGATCAGAAGGGAGTGGGTGGGGCGGCGGACTTTCGCACATTTAACTCACTCTTATTCCCCTCAACATTAACATAAGCTTCGGAAGGATCGAGTCAAAAAATCCTCCTCCCGACCTCGACCTATGTGCAGGGGCTAGCCACGAAGAAGTAGGCAACAAGAGTCAAAGCTCAACTCGACCCGATGTGCACTTCCGTTGCTCGAGTCTCCGCATGGGTGACCTTGCACATTTGGGATCAGATCAAGCTGTGCTAATTCCTCGGCCATGGCGTAGAGGTTCACCAATATTTTGACACTAGAAGGAGGGTCTAATATCACAAAAGCAACCCCAACTGAGCAATCTGGGAGAGCGCCCCGAAGAAGAGCCAGCCCCAACTCACCCGATCTTCAAGTTTTGAGGCCAACTCCCACATCCTCCGAGCCTAGAAGGGAATACCTCGGTCGCGACCCTGGGCCACTATTGACGACAGTTCAATAATCCAGGGTTGTCGCCTCTCGAGGCCATTATGGGGCAATCTATTGTCTCGATCGAGGTGTTCCTCAACCTCACCCACTAGGTGTAAGCGTTAGCCGGGATGATGAAGACAATCGCACCCCTTGTACCCCAGCTAGCTTAGCAAATGGTTCTCCCCCCATAACCATCACTCGTGATCCAACCTACGCTCATCCCTATACCTCACAATGCCACCCCCGGCCGACCAGCCACCTCTAGCTCCAGATGCCCACCCCCCAACTTGGGAGCGATTGGGACACTTGAGGCCAACGGCAAAGCGCAACATCCTTGTGCCCAAACACGTAGCCTCGACCTTCCCCGAAGCCAACACCCTATCGTCCGACTCATTTCGGGCACAGTTGTGATTGATGAATCGATGCTTGGACGAGGTTCAAATGGAATTCCATAAATCCAAGGAGGAGCTCGAGGAAAGTACCTCGGTTGGGTTCCCCTTTGCCTAAGAAATTCAAAACAAGCTTATCCCCCTCAACTTTTGCCTCCCAACACTGGAGGCGTATGATGGAGCTCTGATCCAGCGAAGTACGTTGCCACTTTTTGAGTCTAGATGGCCTTATATGACACTTTTGACACTCTGATGTGTCGGGTATTTGCTACCACCCTCCGAGGCCTGGCTCGGATGTGGTACAACTATTGAGGCCATCATCGATCTTGTCTTTTGATTAGCTTATAAGGGAACTCGAGCTTTAATTCTTAGCCAATGAGCAACCTAAACCGTCCGCAGCCATGCTCCTCGGGCCAAGGCAGAAGGAGAATGAATCTCTCTCTCTCTCTCTCTCTCTCTCTCTCTCTCTCTCTTCATCGCTCACTTCGCTATTGAGATCTGAGGGGTTCCAGATGCCCTCCCCTCTTTGGTTATGCAAGCGTTCTTGATGGGCCTACAACCTTTAAGGTTCTTTTGGTCGCTGGTCGAGAGACCACCAGTGACCATTCCCGAGATGCTCCAGCGGGCCAACTAGCATGTTGCTACAGAGGCATTAGTGGCAAAAAAACATGAGGAGTCGCACAAGAGGCCCCGCCATGAGCTATCCATGTAAGTAGATCAGGGAAAGAAGAAGGCCCGCCATGGCGAGGTCGGAAGAAGATGAATCCAAGGTGTGCATATTGAAAGAAAAAGGGGCTTGCTATAGTGGAGCATGTGTTGGGAAATCCTTGGGGGCGACATCATATGCGCAGCGGAAGAACAAGAAAAACAAAATCCCCGATTCCCAAAGAGATGTTCGTCGTCGTGCGAAGATTGGTACGCAAAAATCCGCGAAACATGAAACTGCGTATAGAGTAGATTGTGTTACCTAGGGAGATCGTATATCCCTGTTTCCTTGCAGATCCTTAGGAGAGGGTGAAGGAGGTCAAGCGTCCTCCTCTCTAGCGGTGATCCACACGGCAGGGTTGCGACGACGCTCCTCAAAACTCCAGACCTACTTTGAGGTGGAGATGGAGAGGAGAATAGGAAAAAAGGCAAACAAAAGCTCTCTAGCCCATGGGGCTCTGAATCCCTCCTATTTATATAGGTCCCCTGTCAAACCCTAATGGGTCCTCCCCTAGTGGGTATTGGATCTGCATCCAATAAGATAGGGGCTCCGTGGGATATCTCATATCCGAACCTCTATTCATCACAATGCCTACCATATGTGTGTGACCCTCTAGGCCCAATATCGAAGCTGGGCCGTGAGTTATACCTATCGAGACACCTTTAACTCGGTGAATTATTATCTCTGTAATAATTCACTTGACTCATCGACTTCACGGACGTACTAGGCCACTACGTGCGTAGTCCCCAGACGATATCTGGGGAATCCAATCCATTGGACACCGTCTGTCCTCGCCATCGTGTACCTATAGTCCCTCATCCATCTAATATACCGGAGACCGTATATCGAAAGCATGGTGTTGTCGCGGACCCACACGGTTTCTTCTCGAAGTCTCGCTCTAATCGGATTCTCAGGAGAACTCTTTTCTCTCAACCCGAATGACTCGGCTAGGGATTTGTTTGAGCAAGAACACATGGGATATTCCTCTCATGACGCAGAGAGTGGATGATCCTCTATCGACACTCAATAGCCCTCGTAAGGTCGACTACCACTCCCAATGACCATTTGTACTAAATGGGGAGCCAAACCTATAAGTCTGGTATCAAAGAGTGGAGCACTCATACAGGACATCCTTGGTGTCTCAGGTCTAAGGACTAGATACACCACTAGGACTACGGAATCGCTGTCTGACAATAAGGCATCATCAACCATCCAGCATTCCATAAGCGGATCAATCAGTGAACTCATTCTCCAATGAGCACTTGTACTGTATCCCTAGTGTCCCTACACAAGCAGCTATAAGACCAGCTGCATCCATCATATGGACGGGTATACAGCACACTAGTCTGTCCGGTTATGACGATATCCCTCTCGAGTAACCTATGACCGGGATTATTTAGGATATGTGTTTAAAGGTGAATCGATCTCACTATCGTGATCTCATCACGATCCGATTTCCATTGCACAAATCCAAGGACATCACAATATATGTATGCATTTATGCAATAGTTATAAAGTGATATATGCCAAAATATAATAAGTAAAAATATTCTATATTAAGTCACACGTGCCATCACTCACGTGATTGGCTTGTTGGGCACCTATGACTAGCAATCTCCCACTTGACCTAAAGCCAATCACCTATGTGTCTGATCCGATCAGACCCTGTGACGCTCAAAACAAATCTGAGACAATGGCTTTGTTAGTGGATCTGCAATGTTATCTTCGGATGGAACTCTTTCCACTACTACATCTCCTCGGGTTACGATCTCTCTGATAAGGTGGAACCTTCTCAGAACATGCTTAGATTTCTGATGAGACCTAAGTTCCTTTGCTTGAGCAATCGTCCCGTTGTTGTCGCAATATAGGGAGATCGGCTCTTCGCTACCCGGCACGACTCCTAAATCTGTGATGAACTTCTTCACCCAAACTCCCTCCTTTGCTGCATCTGATGCAGCAATGTACTCCGCCTCTGTGGTCGAGTCAGTAGTGGTATCTTGCTTGGAACTCTTCCAGCACACTGCTCCTCCATTCAAGGTGTACACATACCCAGAATTCGACTTGCTATCATCGACATCAGACTGAAAACTTGAGTCAGTGTAGCCTTCAACCTTAAGGCTATTACCTCCATATACTAGTAAAAGATCCTTAGTCCTTCTCAAGTACTTAAGGATACACTTTACTGCTTTCCAGTGCTCCAAGCCTGGATCCGCCTGATACCTGCTCGTGACACTCAGAGCATGCGCTATATCAGGCCTAGTACATAGCATGACATACATGATAGACCCTATTGCTGAGGCATAAGGTATCATATCCATGTTCGCCCTTTCTTCTGGAGTCTTTGGGGACATACTCATAGAAAGCGATATCCCATGTCTCATCGATATGAGACCTCTCTTGGAATTTTCCATGCCAAACCTTTTGACAATGGTTTCTATGTACCTGGACTGGGACAAGCCAAGCATCCTCTTGGATCTATCTCTATAGATTTTAATCCCCAAAATATAGGATGCTTCCCCTAAGTCCTTCATGGAAAAGTGTCTAGATAACCAAGCCTTTACTGTGGATAGCATTCCTACGTCATTCCCAATGATCAGGATGTCATCCACAAATAACACCAAAAAGGTGATAGCGCTCCCACTTACCTTTCTGTACACACAAGGCTCATCTTCGTTCTTAACGAAGTCATAAGATCTGATTGCCTCATCAAATCTTATGTTCCAACTTCTGGAAGCTTGCTTTAATCCATAAATGGATCTAAGCAACCTACACACCTTATCTGGACAGTTCTTGGACACATATCCCTCAGGTTGCATCATATATACCTCCTCCTCGAGGTTCCCATTGAGGAATGCAGTTTTCACATCCATCTGCCAGATCTCATAATCATAGTGTGCTGCAATAGCCAATAGAATTATGATGGATTTTAGCATTGCTCCGGGTGAGAAGGTTTCGTCATAATCAATACCTTGCCTTTGACGATACCCCTTAGCCACTAGCCTTGCTTTATAGGTCTCTACCTTTCCATCTACTCTGATCTTTTTCTTAAAGATCCACTTGCAACCGATGAGTACAATACCTTCGGGCGCATCAACTAGGTTCCAAACCTTATTGGAGTACATAGAATCCATCTCAGAATTCATGGCTTCTTGCCACTTCCCGGAGTCAATACTCATAATAGCCTCCTCGTAGGTCTGAGGATCAATATCCTCTGCATCCTCTCCTCTAATATGTCCCACATATCTCTCAGGAGGATGGGATACTCTATCAGACCTGCGTAAAGTTGAAACTTGTGTATTAGGTACCTGAATAGACTCGGGCTGTAGAGTGGTGCTTGAGCTTGGTTCTCCAACCTCGCTCAATTCTATCATTTTCCCACTATCTCCGCCAAGAATGTGTTCCTTCTCAAGGAACACTGCTCTCTTAACTACAAAGACCTTTTGGTCCTCGAGATGATAGAAATAATACCCACAAGTTTCCTTGGGGTATCCCACAAATTTGCATCGCTGTGTCCTTGATTCCAACTTATCGGGGTTGTGTCTTTTAACATGTGCAAGACAGCCCCAAATCTTAACAACCTTAAGATCAGGCTTCTTCCCGTTCCATATCTTATATGGTGTAGACACTACCGACTTAGTTGGAACTCTGTTCAGAAGGTAAGCTACGGTTTCTAGGGCATATCCCCAGAATGAGATGGGTAGGTCAGCGAAACTCATCATGGACCGTACCATATCTAATAATGTACGATTTCTCCTTTCAGAGATACCATTGAGCTGAGGTGTATAAGGAGGTGTCCATTGGGATAATATCCCATGGTCCTTGAGGAACTGAGTGAACTCTGTACTTAAGTACTCACCTCCTTGATCTGATCGAAGAGTTTTGATACTCTTTCCAGTCTGGTTCTCCACCTCATTCTTATACTCTCTGAATTTCTCAAAGGCCTCGGACTTGTACTTCATTAAGTACACATATCCATACCTTGAGAAATCATCAGTAAATGTAATGAAGTAGGAGTAACCTCCAATGGCATGAGTTGACATGGGTCCACATACATCACTATGTATGAGTTCCAACAACTCAATGGCTCTCTCTCCAATTCCACTAAATGGAGAGTTGGTCAGTTTTCCACGAATGCAAGGCTCACAAGTTGCATATGACACATAGTCGAATGGATCTGATATCCATCATTTAGCAACTTTTGAATCCTTCTTTCATGGATGTGACCTAGCCTACAATGTCACAGTTATGCACTATTTAACTCATCTCGTTTCCTTTTGGACACATTTACATTCATGATATGTGGAGTGGTGTCTAATATAAATAAACCATTATGCAATGTTCCTTTCATGATGATCTTATCATCTAATAATATCGAACAATCATTGTTCTCAAAAACAAATTTATATCCACTAACTGTTAAATATGAAATGGAGATAATATTTTTGATAATAGAAGGAACAAAATAACATGCATCTAATGCAATGAAAGCTCTACTAGGCAGATGTAGGGCGACCTCGCCAATAGCTACTACAGCAACCTTTGCTCCATTACCCATCTTGAGGTCCATCTCGCCTCTCTCTAGTCTCCTAGGCCTTGCCAGAACCTACAACGAATTGCATATATGATAAGCACTACCGGTATCTGTTGAATCTCGGATTTTGATGATGAAACTAATTGATTGTGTTTAGATGTTTAACTGCATTTTGAGTGATGCAGGTCTACTCGATCAGAATTCGACAGTTAACGCAGGAGGAATTGACGTTGCGCCGGAGGAGATCACGTCAGGATATTGGACGGCAGAAGGCTACGAACGTCGGGCATCGGGCCAAGAAGAGCGGAATTGCACCAAGGATATCGGGGTTGCGGAGGTCAACCGTCGATTGGGCAACAAGCCGCAAGAGAGGACGATGTGCTAAAGAATCGCACGGCGCCAACCAATGGCGTGCGGGCAACAGCAGAATGTCAATTGGCGTTGTAATAACTGTCTAGATCGGAGTAGAGTTTTGGTTTTGCATGTGCAGGATTAACTACGATAACGATGAAGGCATAAAGTGAAACAAAGTGTGGAGTCAAGAATGAAGGATTCGTTGGGAGTTCAAGAGTTCGACGGAAGTCCGAAGGATCATCGGGAACGCCGGAACTAGCCGAGAATGAGTAGGGAGCTTGTAGAAGGGTTTTTGGAAGCTCGCCGGAAGGTTCGTGGGAAGTTCGCAGAGTTTGCCGAGAGAGATCGGAGCTTGTCGAAGAAGCTCATTGGAACTCGCCAAGATCAAATCGTGAAGTTTAAGAGCTTGCCGGGAGTCCAGTAGATTGGTTTTAGAGTTTATGGAAGACCGCCGAAAAGTTCCTTGGGAAGCTTCTTGGGAAGAAGTCTTGACTTATGGACTTTGTAATAGCTTATATAATGTCTTTAAAATTCGTAGTTAGCATGTTAATTAGGGTTAGGATTAGGTATTAATCCTATAACCCAAGTATGGGCCTATAACATCAGAGGGTGAAAAAAACACTATAGGTGGTGGGCTGAAAACATGAAGCGGGCTGAAAAACATGTAGGGGGTGGCACCAGCACCCGAAAGTCTTTGGGCGGTGACATTCTTGGCTGGCGGTGGCACCACTAGCACTAACTGCTGCTTGGTGGCACCGCCAAAGATCGGGAACCCAAAGAGAATTTGAATTTTGGAGCTCAAATTTTGGAGCCCAAATTTGAATCCTCTTGAGGCCTATAAATACCCCTCAAATCTCAGTGAGAACACAACCTTTTGAGCAGCAAGAGTTTGAGAGAAAAATCTTAGAAAAGTGTTAGCTTTCTTTCTTTTCAATTTGCTAGTGTTCACCTCATCTCTTCTCGAAAATCTGTAAGAGAGTGAACCGCTTGTAAAGAGTTGTAAGAGGGTATTTACCCTTCCATTTCAAGAAGCTTGCTAGTGGAAGGTGGGAGCCTCATCAAGAGGGGCCTCGCAAGTGGAGTAGGTCATTTGACCGAACCACTCTAAAATCGGCGATGATCTGTGGTTTTGCGTTTCATTACTGTTATTTATATTATTGCAAATCTTCTTATATACTCTGGTTCCTTATTACTTTTGCTGCGCATATTTAAGAATACGCTTTCAAGATTAAAACTTGTCAAGTTCCGCTCTCTTCATACGAAAGATTTTTTATAAAACCGAAGTTTTTATCCGCTGCACTAATTCACCCCCCCCTCTTAGTGCTGCTCCGATCCTAACAATTGGTATCAGAGCCCGGTATTTCTCATTTGGATTTACACCCAGAGAAATGGCTCTTCATGGCTTTCAAGAGGGCTTATGGTTTTTAGATCCACCGTTGTTTAACGGATTGGACTACACTTATTGGAAAACTCGAATGAGAGTTTTCTTGATTTCTATGAATTTGGATATATGGAATATTGTTGAAAATGGTTTTCAACTTCCCTCTAAACCGATGAACTAATGGTCGGATTTGGAGAAGAAGTATTTTTCTTTAAACGCAAAGGCTATGAATGCCTTATTTTTGCTTTTAGACAAAAATGAGTTCAATCGGATTTCTACGTCATGAAACAGCTTTTGATATTTGGCGAACACTTGAAATCACACGAGGGAACTAGTAGAGTCAAAGACTCGAAAGTTAACATTTTAATGCATGATTTCGAGCTTTTTTTCAAATGAAATGAAGTTTGAAACCATTGTTGACATGTACACCCGTTTTCTGGATGTCGTCAATGGTTTACAAACTCTTGGCAAATGTTTCTCGAATTTTGAACTTGTTAGTAAAGTTTTACGATCACTTTCTAAAGTTTGGGAATCAAAAGTTACGGCAATACAAGAAATAAAAGATTTAAATATTTTTCCACTTGAAGAACTTATCGGCTCATTGATGACATATGAAATGGTGCGCAATGCACATGATGAACACAATGAACACTTGAACCACCTTCCAAAGAATAGGAAGGATTTGGAACTCCGGACAAATAAATACCACTTGAGCGATGACTCAAGTGATGAGGACAATGATGAACTTGAACTTCGAACACGAACTCTTAATAAGTTCATTAAACAAAAATCTAAAATGAACAATGAACTTGAACGGAGAAAGAGGCCAAAGAAAAGGAAGGCACCCAAGGATGAATCAAGAACTTCCAAAGATGAAACGCTTAATTGGGCTTTGATGGGCTTGACTACAAGGTAACTAACTCAACTCTCTTGAATTATTTTGAAATTACTTGAAGTTTTTCATGAGTGCTTAATTTAGATAGTAGGAATAGGAAAAAAAAAAAATTATTTTTCAAAAAAATTATATCATGTTTTTCTTTTTAGCATCTTTGAAAAAAAAAAAAATTTGATCAATGAAAAGTATATTGCTAAGGTTTCATGCATGTTATGTTTTGAAATATTGAATGATGTATGCAACATTATGGATTATAGTTATATGATATGTGATAATGCTTAGGATTAATCCATGCATGTGTATTTTGATGATTTTATGCCATGCATGAGTTTTTTGAAGTAAATGTTGATTTGATACTCTCATTTTGGATTAACATGTTTTTGGTTTAATCATTTTTATGACTAATTAAGATGACATAGTGCATGTACATCTATGTATGAATTTCTTGATAGTCTTTTGATGATAGATGTGATATCATGATTTTTTTTTTTTGATGTGTTTGGGCTTGGCGGCTTTATGACTAAACTTATGTTTTGACTTTAAATGATAATACAATGTTTTCACAAAAAAGACTTGAACACTCTCACATGAAATCAATTGTATGAAATGGAAATGAATTTTCTATTCTATTGAGATTAATGAATTTATTTTACTAATCTTATGAATCTCATGAAAATAAACATGATGAATATTTTATAAATGAGTTGTCTTATAAGATTTTGCCTTTACATCTTGAACTTTAATGCTTATATTGATTTGACATATAAAGACTAAGGCATGCTCATAAGAAGCAAATCACATGAATAGAAATTTATAAAAATGAAATGTAATCCTTTATCTTATTGATTTCTACCTAAGAGACCAATAAAACTATCTATGCCATTTTGAATCTCTTGAAAGAAATGTTGAGATTTTGATGATTTGGATGATTTGAATTTGAATGAGTTTTATTCAAAATCATGATCTTGATTCGTGATATTTACAAATTAAGATTTATTATGAATCAAGATTTTTTCATTAATCGATCTCCTAAGATTTTTCCTTGATTATTTAAGAGGAGATTTTTCAAAACAAAATGTGTCTTCTATTATTATCTTTTCATGATATGATTTTTATACAATTCCTTGTATTCATGAAATGTTTATCGCATCACCCAATTACTTTCTTCTTGATATTCCTTATGTGGTGATTAAAATTATGCATGAAATACTCTTGATATTATTTTGATGTATACAAATGAAAAGTTATAATCATGAATGATCGGATGAAATTTGACAAGTTAATATCTTCATGATTTGAAATATTTATACTTTGAAATTATGCATGCAATTGCTTTGTATTGTGATGATATATGCATCATGAATACTTTATTATCATACATGAAAATAGTGATAAACATTTTGAAAATAAATATTTGTATCATGTTAGATAATTTTACATCATGTGCATGATGAGTTATAGTGATGATTGAAACAATGATTGAAATGATATGAATGATGATTTGGAATCATGCATATAATGATGAGTTAATATGTTTTGAATATATGATGATTTGGTATTATGCATGTAATAATGATATATAATGATGAAATACTTATGACAAAATTATTATTTTGATATTCATGACTTGAATCTTCCTTTCTTTTGCCAATGACAATGGGGAGAAAGTTACTAATGTGCTATCTTGAATTGATGTAAAGGGTCATCTCAAACAAAAATTAGCTACCTTGCACAAGTCAAGAAAATACAAAACTTCCTTACCTTCTTGCACATCTAAAGAGAAGATGCAAATGTAACACTTGCCAAATTGTTTGCTTGCCTCATGTAAAACATTGTCTCTTGTTAGGTTGACATTTTGCTAAGGAAGCAAAAAATTGACACTTCTCAAAAAAAGAAGAAAGTGCTTGCTTTCTTGAACATCTTTAATTTGCTAGCTAGCATAATGTACAATTTGCTATCTTAAACATTACAAAGAAATGCTATCATGCACATCGCAAAGAAAAGCAAATATGCTAACTTGCAAATCTTTAAATTTGCTAGCTTATATGTAGTAAAACTTGCATATCGTAAAAGTTGTTAGCTCATAGAGAAGCAAAAGAATTGCTATCTCGAAAGAAGTAAAAAATTGCAAAACTTAGAAAACTTGCAACAAAATTGCTCTTGCCATGCTTTGTATAAAAAATATGTTGATATCCTTAAAAGCATCAATGAATTTTTAGTGTATCGTAATGTATCACATGTATCACAAATTAATTTTTTTAGACTATTATCATATCATGATGTATCGCATAATGATATCATGATTTTGTGATTGTTTCATGTGATCCTTAGTGAATTTTCACATTGGTATCCTTCGTGAAATGATTTCATTACATTATTGTCTTGTATGCATCATGTGATGATTGAAATATTGATTGATGCAAAGTTGATGTAAAAAGTCTAAATCATTGGTTCCTCTCCTTCTTTTTTGACATTGACAAAGGGGAGAAAGTTATTGCTAGCTTGCCTATCTTAAGTAGCAAAGATTACTAACTTGCTTATTTCAAGAAGCAAAAGTTGTCTTCTTGAACATCACTATCTTGCCTATCTCAAGAAGCAAGACTTGCAACCTACACATTACAATAGGAAGCAAGAATCGATAGCTTACACACTCCAACAAGAAAGCTATCTTGTATTTGCTTTCGAAATTTTGCTAGCTTCTATGTTGCAAAACTTGCTCACTTTTTCAAACACTTTGCTAGCTTGCACTTTGTAAAGGAAGCGAAAATAGCACTTCTCAAAAGAGAAGAAAGAACTTACTATCTTGAAACATCACAAAAGTTTGCTACCTCGCATGATATAAAATTTGCTATATCAAACATCATAAATATTGTTACTTGCAAAGAAAAGCAAAGTGTAATCTTGCACAAAAATTCAAGTATTGAATTGCCATGCTTTTGTGCCTATATGTTGTGATGAAAATCTAGCTTCATGTTGTAAAAACTTGCATATCTTTTAAAACAGCTAGAGCTACTTCTCCTTTTTGTTGATGACATAGGGGGAGAAGTATATTGATGACTTCATGCATTGAATTGAATATTTTATATATTTGCATGATGGTTTAAATATTTTTTCATAACATGTGATGAATGTCACTTGGATTTGGGATAATCCAAGTGTTCTATCAATGGCATATTGATAGGGGAGTTTGGTTAAACTCGGGGAGTTTAGGTTAACTCCGTTAGTCATCAATTATTTGTTGTCATCAAAAAAAGGGGAGATTGTTGAATCTTGGATTTTGATGATGAAACTAATTGATTGTGTTTAGATGTTTAACTGCATTTTGAGTGATGCAGGTCTACTCGATCAGAATTGACAGATTAACGCAGGAGGAATTGACGCGTTGCGCCGGAGGAGATCACGTCGGATATTGGACGGCAGAGAAGGCTACTAACGTCGGGCATCGGGCCAAGAAGAGCGGAATTGCGCCAAGGATATCGGGTTATGGAGGTCAACCGCCGATTGGGCAACAAGCCGCAAGAGAGGACGATGTGCTAAAGAATCGAACGAAGCGCCAACCAATGACGTGTTTCGCAAATGAATGTCAATTCGCGTTTGTAATAACCTTGTCTAGATCGGAGTAGAGTTTTGGTTTGCATGTGCAGGATTAACTACGATAACGATGAAGGCATAAAGTGAAACAAAGTGTGGAGTCAAGAATGAAGGATTCGTTGGGAGTTCAAGAGTTCGACGGAAGTCCGAAGGATCATCGGGAACGCTGCCGGAACTAGCCGAGAATGAGTAGGGAGCTTGCCGAAGGGTTTTTTGGAAGCTCGCCGGAAGGTTCGTGGGAAGTTCGCAGAGTTTGCCGAGAGAGATCGGAGCTTGTCAAGAAGCTCATTGGAACTCGCCAAGATCAAATCGTGAAGTTTAAGAGCTTGCCGGAGTCAGTAGATTGGTTTCGAGAGTTTATCGGGAAGACCCACGAAAAGTTCATGGGAAGCTCAAGCATGGGAAGAAGTCTTGACTTATGGACTTTGTAATAGCTTATATAATGTCTTTAAAATTGATAGTTAGCATGTTAATTAGGGTTAGGATTAGGTATTAATCCTATAACCCAAGTATGGGCCTATAACACCGAGGGTCGAAAACACTATAAGGCGGTGGGTGAAAAAAACATCAGAAGGGGCTGAAAACACTGTAGGCGGTGGCACCGCTTGGCTGACAGTGGCACCGCCCAGCACCCAGTGCTGGGCGGTGACACCTCTGGGTTAAGCGGGGCACCGCCCAAAGCACCAACGGGCTGGGCGGTGGCACCGCTATGGGCGGTGGGCACCGCCAAAGATCGGGAACCCAAAGAGAATTTGAATTTTGGAGCTCAAATTTTGGAGCCCAAATTTGAATCCTCTTGAGGTCTATAAATACCCTCAAATCTCAGCTGAGAACACAACCTTTTGAGCAGCAAGAGTTTGAGAGAAAAATCTTAGAAAAGTGTTAGCTTTCTTTCTTTTCAATTTGCTAGTGTTCACCTCATCCCTTCTCTAAAAAATCTGTAAGAGAGTGAACCGCTTGTAAAGAGTTGTAAGAGGGTATTTACCCTTCCATTTCAAGAAGCTTGCTAGTGGAAGGTGGGAGCCTCATCGAAGAGGGGCCTCATCAAGTGGAGTAGGTCATTTGACCGAACCACTCTAAAATCGACGTGATCTGTGGTTTGCGTTTCATTACTGTTATTTATATTATTGCAAATCTTCTTATATGCTCTGGTTCCTTATTACTTTTGCTGCGCATATTTAAGAATACGCTTTCAAGATTAAACTTGTCAAGTTCCGCTCTCTTCATACGAAAGATTTTTTATAAAACCGAAGTTTTTATCCGCTGCACTAATTCACCCCCCCCTCTTAGTGCTGCTCCGATCCTAACAGTATCCAATACCCATATGTTATCATAAGAGTCTGACAAATAGAGACTGATCATGAATGTACCTGAAGCTTCATCAAGCTTTTGTTTCGCCCTTTCTGCAAGGTACTCTTTGCAGTTTCTCTTCCAGTGCCCATCTTTACCACAGTGGAAGCACTGGCCTTTGTCCTTTGCTGGGTCTTTCTTAGCAACCTTTGCTTTTACCTGGTTTGACCTTGCCTTTCCCTTCTTAAGGGACCTTTCGCTTTCCTTTTCCTTTTGGTCTCACCAGTGTAGAGAGAACTGGCTTCTCTTTCTTGACAAGATCTCTCGCCTCCCTCAACATATTGAGAAGCTTTGGGAGAGTCACTTCAAGCTTGTTCATATTAAAATTCATTATGAACTGTGAAAAGGAATCTGGTAGGGACTGAAGCATAATGTCCACACATAAGTTATCCTCTAGGATCATTCCTAGACCTGTGAGTTTCTCTATCCACTCAATCATCTTTAGGATATGGTTTTGAACCAGTGTCCCTTCAGTCATCCTAGCGCGGAAGAGGCTCTTAGATATCTCATATCGCTGAGTCCTTCCCTGTTCCTCAAATAATTTGCAGACATATAGGAGAATGGATCTGGCATCCATCTTTTCATGTTGTTTTTGTAACTCAGGAGTCATAGAGCCCAACATATAGCACTGAGCAAGAGTGGAGTCATCAATGTACTTCACATAGCGAGCGATCTCATCCTCGTTTGCCCCTTCTTTGGGCACAGGCATCACTGTATCAAGGACATACACGATTTTCTCCGCCGTGAGAATAATTCTTAAGTTACGGAGCCAATCCGTATAATTTGGACCAGTGAGGCGGTTGACATCAAGTATGCCACGTAAGAGATTTGAAAGCGACATTTTCTGAAAATAAAGATGCAGATTTGGATAACATGCAGATTTTGTAAGAAATAAACTATCAAGATATGAAATTCTATCTTAATATGCTCCCACTATTTTACTAACGAGTCACGCGACACCCTCAGCATGTAAAACGGAAGTCTCCGGCAGACTTCTAGTGGGGATCAGGATTCAATCAGCGTCTCAGTGTAACCTCGAGGGATTCGACTAATCACACTAAGCCTAAAAGGTAGGCAACTCTTGTCGATCACAACTCCTTGTGATTCCTGTCCTGTTCGACCTCCGAATCACCATGGCCTCGAGGGAATCGACCAATCATGATGCTCGGTTAAGTCAACACCTTCGTTACAAGATGAGTCTGATTTGATGATATACCCTCGAGGGACTCGACCAAGTATATCATGCCCTCAGGTCACCGGTGACATCTCTATGTCATAAGCAAGATAGCGAATCGCGATATAGGTGAGTCTCGAGGGACTCGACCAACTCAACCTACACCGGGAATCGGTTCCTACTTATAACGATGGAAGGCCACGTGGGTCAATCTAATTGCCTCACGTTTACCGACTTAATATTATCGAGAGATGTTTCTATAATTTGGTCTCATAATATGACATGTCACACATATACATATTTAATATATATCTACATCGCATGCAAATATATATACATATCTAGTATGTGTATAAGCAATTACACCAGATGATCATGGACCACAACCTAATATGATTAGGCCCGAGCGAAGAGGGGCCTAATCACTCACATCAAGATCTATGTGTGCAACGGTGCATCTCCATGCCCCTGTGATCGTTCATTTCGCCCTTGTCGGTGCCTCGTCAACATCTTGATGCATCTTCATGCATCACGATCGTCAAATCTCGTGGGCCCCGCTTATCGCGATCCACGCCTCCATTGTGCCTCCTCATGTGATTACAACTTAATCATAGGCACGCAGCCGAACAATAAACGAGAAATATAATGAAGGTTCGCGATACCTCAATAATAATAATCGCAGTACACACATCACACGGCCCATAATCATCCGTCCCACATCATACATCACATGTATAAATAATCATTATCATGTAGGACTACTAGATAATAATAATAAAAAATAATAATCAACTAAACCTTTTAATTAATTAATATTTTTCAAATCGGGGACATTATAGGGATTTTCGAATTCATAGGGGTATTTTCATAATTTGGACAAAACACGTAAACCGGAATTTTCAAAATTCGAGGGGCAAAACTATCTTTTGCCCAGAAAACCCTAATGCCCTTTCCCTTTTCGCCATCGTCGCCGCCACCCTGCCACCTGCATGGCGGCGCAGGCGAGGCGAGGGCATCGCCCTCGCTGCAGGCCATCCCACGCCCGGTGTATTGCGCTGCTGCTTGGGTGGGCGCCTCGGGCGCCGCCGCCTCGGCAGCGGTCTTGTCCCCACCAGCGATCGCCCCTGGGGGTTTTAGCTGGGAGGCCGGCGACGGCGGCCGCCGCTTTACGGTGCCTCGCCGGGGGTGGGTTGCCCGCCGGCTGCGCAAGCAAACCTGCTGCAAACAGGCCCCGATCGACTGCAGCAGACGCAGCCCTGTGGTAAGCCCTGCCCGCTGCGCGTTGCATGCACGCAAATCGAGGGCAGCAATCGTTGTCGCCCTTCCTTGTTTTTCGTCAATAATTTTGACATCAAAATTCTTCCTAAACACAACACACGCAGGTTCAAAACCAATCATTCGCGACGAGCAACCCGGCTCGATACCATTGTTGGGAAATCCTTGGGGCTTACATCATATGCGCAGCGGAAGAACAAGAAAAACAAAATCCCCGATTCCCAAAGAGATGTTCGTCGTCGGATAAGATTGGTATGCAAAAATCCATGAAACATGAAACCGCGATAGAGTTGATTGTGTTACCTAGGGAGATCATATATCCCCTGTTTCCTTGCAGATCCTTAGGAGATGGTGAAGGAGGTCAAGCGCCCTCCTCTCCAGCAGTGATCCATCCGCAGTGGGGTTGCGACGACGCCTCCTCAAAACTCTAGACCTACTCGAGGTGGAGATGGAGAGGAGAATAGGAAAAGGCAAACAAAGCTCTCTAGCCCATGGGGCTCAATCCCTCCTATTTATAGAGGTCCCCTGTCAAACCCTAATGGGTCCTCCCCTAGTGGGTATTGGATCTGTATCCAATAAGACAAGGGCTCCGTCGAATATCTCATATCCGAACCTCTATTCATCACAATGCCTACCATATGTGTGTGACCCTCTAGGCCCAATATTGAGCTGGCCGTGAGTCATACCTGTCAGAACTCCTTCTAACTCAGTGAATTATTATCTCTGTAATAATTCACTCGACTCATCGACCACTGGACGTACTAGGCCACTACCGTAGTAGTCCCCGTGACGATCTGGGAATCCAATCCATTGGACCTTGTCGTCCTTAGTTACCGTGTACCTATAGTCCCTCATCCATCTAATATACCGAGACCGTATATCGAAAGCATGGTGTTGTCGGACCCACATGGTTTCTTTCTCGAGTCTTGCTCTAATCGGTTCTCTCAGGAGAACTCTTTCTCTCAACTCGAATGACCCCGGCCAGGATTTTGTCGAGCAAGAACACATGGGATATTCCTCTTATGACGCCAGAGAGTGGATGATCCTCTATCGACACTCAATAGCCCTCGTCGAAGGTCGACTACCACTCCCAATGACCATTTGTACTAGATCCGGGACAACCAAACCTATAAGTCCGGTATCAAAGAGTAGAGCACTCATACAGGACATCCTTGTTGTCTCAAGTCTAAGGACCAGATACACCACTAGGACTACGGAATCGTTTGTCCGACAATAAGGCATCATCAACCATCCAAGCATTTCGTAAGCGGATCAATCAAGTGAACTCATTCTCCAATGAGCACCTGCATTGTATCCCTAGTGTCCCTACACAAGCAGCTATGAGACCACTGCATCCATCATATGGACGGGTATACAAAGACACCGATCTGTCCGGTTATCACGATATCTCTCTCGAGTAACCTATGACCGGGATTATTTAGGATATGTGTTTAAAGGTGAATCGATCTCACTATCGTGATCTCATCACGATCCGATTCTCATTGCACAAATCCAAGGACATCACAATATATGTATGCATTTATATAAAGTGATATATGTCAAAATATAATAAGCAAAAAGATTCTATATTAAGTCACACGTGTCATCACTCACTTGATTGGCTTGCTGGGCACCTATGACTAGCAGCATGTGCCTGAGTCATGCATCTCGGCCAAATAATGCCCGAGTTGTGCACCTCGACCAAACAGTGCTCGAATGGTGCACTTCGGCCAAATAGTACCCAAGTTGTGTACCTCGACCAAATAGTGCTCGAATGGTGCACCTCAACTAAATAATGCCCGAGTCACGCACCTCGACCAAATAGTCCAAGTTGTGCACCTCGGCCAAATAATGCTCGAGTCATGCACCACGGCCAAATGGTGCTCAAGTTGTGTACCTCGACCAAATAGTACTCGAATGGTACACCTCGACCAAATAGTGCTTGAGTTGTGCACCTCGACTAAATAGTGCTCGAATGATGCACCTTAGTCAAATAGTGCCCAAGTCATATACCTCGACTAAATAGTGCACCTCGGCCAAATAATGCCCGAGTTGTGCACCTTGGCCAAATAATCCTCAAATGGTGCACCTCAGCCAAACAATGTCCAAGTTGTGCACCTTAGTCAAACAGTGCCTGAGTTGTGCACCTCAGTTAAACAATTCCTGAATGGTGCATCTCAGCCAAACAATGCCCGAATGGTGCACCTTGTCCAAACAGTGCCCGAGTCATGCACCTCGGCCAAATAGTGTCCGAGTCATGCACCTTGACCAAACAATGCCCGAGTCATGCACCTCAACCAAACAATGATCGAGTTGTGCACATCGACCAATAGTGCTCGAATGGTGCACCTCAACCAAACAATGACCGAGTTGTGCACATCGACCAATAGTGCTCGAATGGTGCACCTCAACCAAACAATGACCGAGTTGTGCACCTAGGTAAACAGTGCCCAATTTGTGCACCTCGACCAAATAGTGCTCAAATGGTGCACCTTGGCCAAATAATGCTCAAGTCATATACCTCGACCAAACAATCCCCGAGTCATGCACCTCGGCCAAATAATGGCTGAGTCATGCATCTCGACCAAACAATGCACGAGTCATGCACCTCGACCAAACAGTGCCTGAGTTGTGCATCTCGGCCAAACAATGCCCGAGTTGTGCACCTTGGCTAAATAGTGCTCAAATGGTGCACCTTAGCCAAACAATGCCCGAGTTGTGCACGTCGGTCAAATAGTGCCCGAATGATGCACCTTAGTCAAACAGTGCCTGAATGATGCACCTCGGCCAAACAGTGCTTGAATAGTGAACCTCAACCAAACAATGCTCGAGTTGTGCACCTCAACCAGTGCTTGAATGATGCACCTCGGCCAAACAATGCTCGAGCTGTGCACCTCAACCAAACAGTGCTCGTGATGTGCACCTCGGCCAAATAGTGCTCGAATGGTGCATCTCGACCAAATAGTGCCCAAATGGTGCACCTCGACCAAACAATGCTTGAGTCATGCATTTCGACCAAATAGTGCTCGAATGGTGCACCTCGGCCAAACAATGCCAAAGTTGTGCACCTTGGTCAAATAGTGCTTAAATGGTACACCTCGGCGAAATAATACCCAAGTTATGCACCTCAGCCAAACAGTGCCCGAGTTGTGCACCTCGGCTAAACAGTGCCCGAGTCATGCACCTCGACCAAATAGTGCTCGAATGGTGCATCTCAGCTAAACAATGCTCGAATAGTGCACCTCGATTAAACAATGCCTGAGTTGTGTGCCTCGGCCAAACAATGCTTGAGTTGTGCACCTTGGCCAAACAGTGCCCGAGTCTTGCACCTCAGCCAAACAGTGCCCTTGCCACACACCTCGACCAATCAATGCTTGAGTTGTGCTTCTCGACCAAACAATGTTTGTATCACGTCTCAACTAGTCCAATACATGAGCTACGCCTCGCGGCCAGTCTAATGTCTGAGTCACATCTCGGCCAGTTCAATGCCTAAGTCACACCTCATGGCTAGTCCAATGCCTGAGCCATGCCTCGTGGCCAGTCCAATGCCCGAGCCATGCCTCGTGGCCAGTCCAATGTCCGAGTCACGTCTCAGCCAGTCCAATGCCCGAGCCATGCCTCGTAGCCAATGCAATGTTCATGCCTCGCCTCGCGGCCAACCCAATGTCCAAGTCATGTCTCGGCTAGTCTAATGCCCGAGCCATGCCTCACGGCTAGTTCGATACTCGAGCCACGCCTTACGACTAGTCCAATGGCTGAGTCATGTGTCGGCCAGTCTTGCACCCAAGTAGTATAGCTCGACCAATCCAGCTCCCAAATAGAAGCTCCCGATCAACTAATGATCAAACCACTAGCCCCAGCATGACAACCAACCCAACCAGCAAAAGGCACCAAGCCATGCCCCAATCCCTCCCACCAGGAACTCGAGGCATGCCTCCTTTGGGGGGGAGAGGGGGAGAGAAAGGGAGAATGATATGTCACATTTCAGTATCGCCCACGTGGACCCAAGCAAGCAAACACGACGATACAGACATGAAACTTCAAGTTCGATGTGGCATGCAACACACACATGATGGGCAGCTGCTCGTTGCCCCTTTCGTAGAATGACGTCATCATGGTACAATCGTCTCGGAAGGCTCGGGGCGATGCCGATCCATGTAGGTCGATCGATGCTTGCATAGAAGCTTAAGTCGGTTGCCCGAGAAGTCGGCCATAGTTAATTGACCTCATATGACCAACTCATCCTCGCAAGTATAAAAGCTAACCCTCCTTGATTAGGAGGAGGGAAGACTTTCGTACATTCAACTCACTCTTATTCTACTCGACATTAATTTAAGCTTCGGATGAGTCGAGTCGAAAAATTTTCCTTCCAATCTCGACCTGTGTATAAGGGTTGGTGACGAAGTAGGCAATAAGATTCATAGCTCAACTCGACCCGATGCGCACTTCCACTGCCCGAGTTTCCGTATGTACAACTTTGCACATTCGAGGTCAGACTGATCTACGCTGACTCCTCGGCCACGACGTAAAGGTTCACCAACAATTTTGTTGATGAGATGCTTCTCATGAGAATAACTGTTTTGCAGACAATAGCTTAGATTTATTAAGCTCGCCGAATGGCAGTGAAGATTATATAGTCGATTTCACGATCCTTTGAGGACCAAAAATGAACCTAAAAGAACAAAAATAACATACATGACAATGGATAAGAAGCATAAACATGCTAAACCAGTGGCTAAATGAATAGGGAGTCTGCCAGAAGTTTTCCTTGTCTAAAATACTCTCTCAGATATGACAGTTGCTGTGCAAGAAAGAAGTACAACTTCCCATTCAGACGGCAAGCATCGGAAAAAAGAAAATGAAGAGTCCTGTTTGACAAACACCAGCAGAGATTTTATCATCATTTGCAAAAACCCTCACTTACATAAAAGGAGAATTATTTACAATTAGCATACATGTATCGCCTAAAATTTATTGTATATGAGCTTACATACCTGGAAATAGCCACTGATAAATACTGCAGAGTAGATAATCCTTAGAATCATATCTTATTCACAGTTAAAGAAAAAGTTATTACTGTTTTCTAAAAGATTATAGACGATGCTTGTTCTTTAAACACAGATGGCAAAAGATTACGCTACAACATGGTCTAAGTGGTATATTGATGCACTCAATCTAGTTATATATGTTAGCATAAAATATGTAATTATAATGTAAATTTTTTTTTTTTGCTAGGATTGAAATCAAATAAAATTAGATCTAACAATATTACGATGCATATCTTTTATTGGTGTTCAGAAGAATAAACCTGAGTTGATCTACGAGTGCCTCATCGTCGGATTAAGATATCAATATGCAAAGAGAACATGATCACCTAGATTGATGGTTAGGGAGAAAGGTTGAGAGAGAGATTATAAAGATCCTCAACTGAATCCATGCTTCTTTTGTTTAACTCTTAAAAGTCTTGTTTATTTATAGACAAGAACAGAGGGTCTAGGATAAATTATTCTGAGAGTTTTTCTAATATAAGGTTATCTCTTAAGGAATCTTATATTAACATAAATTTTTTTTTTATCGACCAATAATCATAATCAAAATATAATTATATCTATAATATATCTTACCTAATTAAATATGATCACATATTCACTAATAAATTTTTCATATTGAATATATCATATCATTAATAAAATTTAAAATCTTATCTAATAAATTTTAACAGTACTTTACTTTAGGAGGATGTCAATAAAATCAAAATCAAAATTAATACAAAAATATGCGGTGTTCATCGCTATTCTCGCTTCATTCATGAACAAAGCCTTTCTCGCTACCAGAGCTGTGGTATGGTCTTCATCCAATAAGTCGATCTACATTTTGGCTTCTTCTTCGTGTCTGACCGGCGCAGGTCATACATGAGACAACCATGAAAGAGCAAACCACCATTAAAAGAGACTTTCATGTTCTGGCTGACATGATGTTTCCCACAAGTCTCCAATCCAATCTTAAATCAAGTGTAGATGCCGACTGCTTAACGCAATGGGAATAATTATGGTTCTCATGACCATCAAATTAGGTCTTTTTTCTTAAAGTTATGTAGAGCTTTACTAATACCTAATAGCCATAGTGATATTAATTTTCCAAAAAACAGTTTGAATTCATTGAGGGATTGAAAAGTGCTAAAAAGAGATAGTGATATATAATGCACAAATATAAACATTAATTGTGGTTTGAAACCTCAACTAACATATTTTAAAAGATGTTTGCGACTCTAATTAATAAAGATATTGATAGTTTATCGTAACATTTTGAGTTTTGAGTTCAAATTTTATTTTTATTATTTATTATTTTAAAAATAATATATAACTATTCTCATAAAGAATTAGATGCTCATAAGGAATTGTTTGTTTTGTTGTCTACTTCTTGATTGTGAATATAGTACTAATTATGTATCAATAAACAATGAGGAGTTGTTATACTCAAAAAATAATAAAAAATGTAGGACCAAAATATTATCCCTTCCATTTTTGACTTCGCCCACAAAATTCCACATTATCATCTTCATGAAGGCCATCTTTTTGCGCGCCATGCTCAAATAAAATACTAACCGCACAACGGGGGCGCCGGCACCGGACGACTACTTGCGCGGCTTTGACCGCTTCTTCTTCCTCCTCCTCCTCCTCACCTTCGTGCTCTCTGGAGATTCGAGCGAGAGGAGATGAGCGAAGGGAGACCAGCCTGGTTGCTAATCCTAGGAGTGGGACTCCTGCTGTTTTTGTCTTCGTTAGCAGAGGGTTCGGGGCAACTGACGGAGCCGAGCTTCGGCAGAGCTGACTTCCCTTCAGACTTCATCTTCGGAGCTGGGACGTCGTCTTATCAGGCAAATCTCTGCGCACTGGCTTCTCATCTCGTTCCATAGTGGGGGTGTTAAATCCTCGATCACCGTCCATGACCTGTTCTTTATAGATTCTTAGTAAGGATGTTTTCCCCCTTTGATGATGCTTACTGGGTATCACTCAGTGCACTCTCACATGCTTTACTGCCAATCTTACCTAGTTATGTGTGAGACTGCCTATCACTACTCTATCTATTCATCATCTTCTTGAGTTTTTCTTGATATGAGATGTAGCAGAGAGAACATGATAGATTGTGGAGAGAAAAGAGGTGAAGGGGGATGGAGATGAAAAAGGTATATAACTGAGATTGCATATGTAGGTGGAGGGAGCAGTATCTGAGGATGGAAGGAAACCAAGCATTTGGGATACCTTTACTCATGCAGGTGAACATTCCTTGTTTCCTCTTCAATTACTTCACTCGGTATTATTATTTACCAAACTAATAAATAGTATGTTAAAAATAATTTCCATGCACAAAGAGTTTGAAATCTGGAACTCTTGTAATTTGTTGTTATTTTTGGGATGAATAACTTGGGGATTTGAATGGGGATGATGAATGTTTCAGGGCGAATGCTGGACAAGAGCACAGGAGATGTGGCTTCCGATGGCTACCACAAATACAAGGTCTGCAACTTCTACCTTAATCTATGGGAAAAAAAAGAAAAAGAAAATAGAATTCTACATTTAAAGGTGTCACAAAATTACTAGTTCGAATTCCTTGTTCTATCGTGCCAAATTGTCTTGACAAACCATGTTTCTGGCTCCAACACTGTGGAAAAAGGAAGAAGGATTTATCCATAGAAATCACAACATGTCCCATGTTAATGCCATCTACGAAGACAAACATAAAATAGAACAGTAATATATGTAGTAATTTCTTGTTAAGTTGTAAAAGTAAATATATAGTAGGTTGGTTCGTTCATGGTTATGCATAGGACACATCCAAAAGGTTTTAATCATACCTAAGTGCTTATATTTTCACTGGAAGCAAAATGGCCATGACTCAAATTCTCGTTCTGTACAACTGTGTGGTAGATAGGGAGCCCTTTGGGAATATATGATCACAAGAAGAAGGGGATCTAAATGTCCTTATAAACCTTTTTCTTTGAAGCCTACTCATCATAGATTTCTCTGCCTGGTAAACTTTTAGCCTCTACACGGCCTGACCAGTTCTTGGATCGGAAATTGACCATGATGCAATAACCTGTTTTTTCACCTACAACTCGGTTTCAAGAAAATATGCACTTATGCTGTCCCATAAAAGTCAAAGAAGAGACACTTTCGATCACAATATTAGAAGCTTTAAGCATACTTTCATGCATCCCTCAGTAATGTTTACACCCCATGTTTGTCCAATTATGATTGCCAATGAGATATATATGACATAGCCAGCATTTCTACGTCCTCTATGTTTAAATATTAATAAGGTGGGTTTTTTCCCTGTTGAAACTGGAAAAAAAAGAGTAGAATTTTGAATTTTCTTGATGATTGCTTTGGTGACTTTTCATCGAAAACCATTTATTGAATTCTTAGGAGGACAAATGCAGTCATCAGAAACTTATTCTGAAACTTTGCCCTTTTCCTTATCTGAATATGGGATATATGAAGAATAGTTACACTATTTCAGTAAAGCAATTTCAGGATGAAAAAAGATTGTTTTGTTAAAATATGTGATATGTTGAAGGAACACCACCAAAGTTTATAAATGTGTGATCAGTTGGTTCTTCAAGTTCTCAAACTCATCAATACAAGAAAAAAGAAGGAAAAAGAAAAATTCTTGCTCTAGCTATACCAATATTGACATTTCCCCCTATTGTAAGTTTATTAGCTACCAGATCTATTATTAACATTTTTGCTTATTTATGATCCAAGAAGTCTTCTCTGATATATATAAACCATGGCCTACTGCAATTTAAGATACAAATTTTCTTATAAGCCACCACTAAGCTTAAGATTATTAAGCTCGTGTAACGAGTATCCAGATAAAAGATTTTCGAAGACATAGGCTTAATCATCAGGGGTGAGTCTTTTTTACAAGTGAGGTAATATTTCAGGAAGATGTCAAGCTGATGGCTGAAACAGGACTGGACTCCTACAGATTCTCCATCTCCTGGTCCAGACTTATCCCAAGTATGACTTGATCGAAACTTTTAGATCTCATACAAAAGTGGTGTTGTTTATGTGATGTTACTTGTTCTGCAGATGGTAGAGGAGCTGTTAATCTTAAAGGCTTACAGTTTTACAACAACTTGATTGATGAGCTAGTAAAATATGGTGAGTCTTTCTTTTAAGTGTGTTTTCAGTATGTGTGATTATGCAATTATAATCTGCCTCTCAACTGGAACAGCCAACCAATTAGATGACAAATCAACACTACTGATGAATGATCGTGTATGAAAAATGCTTAAACCTCTCTTCTTGGAAATTATACCTTTAGTGAGGCAATCATTTCTTGAACTAGATTGGAATGAACTGTGAAACTATCCAATAAGCTTCAAACTGTATCTGTTCATAGCTAAATCATTCCCGAGTGTTACTCTCCGAATATTAAATTTAACTGGCAAACTCTATAATTAAAACTAAATCAATCTTTTGCAAAGAAGCTAGATGAATGATAAACGAGGGAGAATAATAAGAGATAAAAAAAAAGAGAATGTATATTTTGCATACTCAAAGAGATAAGACATTCTTTTGTGCATGATCCAAGTAGATAATTCATACTTGATAATTATATGTTTCACAATTATATAAACACATAATAGCTGCAAGAAAGATTAAAAAACAAAAACAAGAAACAATTATTTCCAGAAGAAGTAGCAGTAAGCAATGTGATATTTAAGATTTGAATTTAATTTCTGTTTGAGAATAGATTTTTATGATAGTCAATATCCAATCCTTGTTCATAAATTTATTCTGAATGCTGTAGGAATCAAACCTCATGTATCACTATACCATCTTGACCATCCCCAAGCACTTGAAGATGAGTATTCAGGATGGTTGAGCCCCAAAATGGTGTAAGATGTCCTTCGATGACTAGCATACTTCATTGTTATTACTCATTAGTAAACTTCCTCAATCCCCAAAGTAATTGTGATAATCTCAGCCAATTAAGCTGATATGTAAAGATATGCTTCAGGGATGATTTCACAGCATTTGCAGATGTTTGCTTCAAGAATTTTGGTGACAGAGTTCCTCGGTGGACGACTGTTGTCGAACCCAATATAATGTCACTGGGTGCATATGACGTGGCAATACTTCCACCAAATCGATGCTCTTATCCATTTGGCATCAATTGCACCATAGGAAATTCGACGACAGAGCCCTACATTGTGGTTCACAACGTCCTATTAGCCCATGCATCGATCGTCAAATTATACAAAAGCAAATATCAAGTAAGTCATTTGCCTTTTTCACTTTGTGTTATCCACCATTTGACTATATCAACGTTGATTTTATACAGGCAGAGCAAAATGGGTGGATAGGCATCAACGTATACACTTTCTGGTATTATCCACTCACTAACTCTTCTGCAGATATTGAGGCAACCCAAAGAATGCTCGATTTTTATGTTGGCTGGTATTCTACTTAATTCAGTGCGCATTATCTTCTAGTCTCACACGATGGTGTTCTAACGAGCCATTCACTATTAGGATCCTAAATCCGTTGGTGTTTGGAGACTATCCTGAGGTCATGAAGAAGATCGTCGGCTCGCGACTCCCATCCTTCACCAAATCTCAGTCTAAACAAATAAAGGGCTTATTTGATTTCATTGGCGTGAATCACTATTCTTCAGTATATGTCAAAGATAACATCAATGCTTCTGAGATGGGTCTTCGTGACTTTGCTATGGATTCCTTAGCCTTGATGATAAGTAAGTTATTCTCTTGCTCTTTTGGTTCAGATTTGCATTGTGTTTTCAGCGGTAGTGAGCTACTTACTACTGATGCTTCGATGCAGCTTCAAGGAATGAGACACCTGGCCAGGTAAAAATAGTAGAGTTAATCTTCCTACCATGTAGTTTCTTCACCGTGAATACTTGAAATGGGCTAACATCTGTTGAAACATAAACAGTATGACCCTACGGCACCTTCATCATTCGATCCTCAGGGGCTGCAATACATGTTGGAGTATCTCAGAGATGCCTACGGAAATCCTCCTCTTTTTGTTGAAGAAAATGGTCAGTTCAGCCACCCCAAAACAATGCCTTTTCATCATGGATTAAAAGGATGCTTTGTTTTTCATCAAGTACCGTAATTTCTTTCAGGCTATGGCATAGGAAGGAGAGAGAGCGGCCTTAATGACACCGATAGGATCAATTACCTGAATGGCTTCATCGGTAGCATGCTCGATGCTATCAGGTCGATATTGATGTCTTGATTACGTGCATATGATAAACCTCCAAACATAGGAAGTAATGCTTTAGATTTACCATTAAGATTTTTTGAGCTTTTATTAAAAATATGCATAAAAATTCAAATATTCTTATTATAATTAAAAATATGATTTTTTTTAGAGCTTAATGATAGCAAAAGATTGATATAGTCAGCCCTAAATAGTTGAAACATTATGACAATTTTATTGTTGTTAATACTTATAAGAGGATCTTTTGTTTGTAGGAATGGAGCGAATGTGAAAGGTTACTTTATTTGGTCGTTCATAGATGTCTTCGAGTTCTTGACCGGATATCAATCTCGTTGCGGATTGTACCATGTGGATTTTGACGATGAAAACCGAAAAAGAAAGCCGAAGCTCTCTGCTGGTTGGTACTCTAAGCTTCTTGAAAGAAAGGATGGCATGAAACTGAACAAAACTGCAATGGATACAGAATACCATGCTCGGTGGTAAAATTCCTCTGCACAATTCATGTGTTAAATAGATTAAGATCACACGAGTGGGTCGATTCAGTTTTCTCAATTCCTGTATGAGCAAATACAGGCACTCGAATTATCTCAATAAAAAAAGGATCTAAAACTGGTAAGACTGTGGAAATAAAGTGGTCTACTCCTTCATATTTAAGTGTTTTTGTATGAGTTTAAGCATGTAATTCATAAGTTGCTGCATATGAGTTATGTTTCACCTCATTCACCGAAACTGGAGAATCGTTATTGGACGATCTATAATGCAGCACTTCTTGAAAGAAAGATTTTACGGAAGAAAGGGATGATAATGAACCTTGATACTATGTTGTGATGGATGTGGATATCATCTCCTTGAATCTGCTATTCCTGTTTTCTTCAAGTTGCCAGCGAGCCAAACTTTCATAGTCAACGTGTCGTGTCACTTTGGCATTCGGCGACCAACATCTGGATATGGTATTTGTAATAGTTAAGGCAATCTAGGAGAGAGGAAATTGGTGGATATTTGATAGACAGCAGCTCGAACCTGCAGTTCCATTGAGAAATGCCTATAAATTGGTTTCTGATGGCAAGCACGACTCTTTAACCTCACCCCTCCATTAAACAGGCATAAGATTGTATTGGCCGTGTTCTGCAAACTGCATGGATAAGCTAGTTGGCACAATTAACACAAGTACTTGTCACTTCTGTTAGAGATGCTTGCAAAAGTGTGGCAGGGAAATCTTACCTCTTATGTTGGAGATGTTCTGAACTTGAATGCAATCTGTCTCCAATTGCATCTCTCTCTTTTCTTTCTCTGGAAAAATAAAAAGGTCAGAATGGATCCGAAAGAACATAAAAATCAGATAGCCTAACTCATTATTCCCGCGAGGAAGAATTACTGCAGCTGTGGTTTCTTGTAAACAGCATGAAATCACAGCAGATGATAAGTTAGAAAGACACTGTACAACTGAAATTTCCAACACCAGAAGATTAACTAGAAAGTGTAAACACAAATGCAACTGCCAACCAGGGGAAAAAACTCAGAGGAAGTGTCTGAATAGCACATAGATCAAACAAGAAACCAGTCTCAAAGAATTGGCCATAACTTTGAAAAGCTCCAATGCAAAGAAGAAAAAAAATTATCAAGGTGAGGCAGATGTCTGAGAAAGCATAACATAAAAAATATAAATCAATTTTAAATGCATTGCATTTACACTTGAATGGACAAACTCTTCTAATGGACAACCAAAAATGGCTCCCAAAAGTGGTCCCAGAGTGTTGCTCCATCAGCAGGCATCCAGCACCCACAGACAACCAGATAATTTAGTTGGATCACTGTTGAACACACAAATACTTCTCTCCCTCACTCGTAGAAAGAACAATGCAAGTAATACAAGAAAGTAAGGGGAACTTTATTTGAGCCAAGAATCAAGTCCTTCAAATGTGCAACTTCAAGTATATCTTCCATCTCCAATCAACCAGTGGTAATGAAGTACAGCAGTCGAGGAGTTCATATGAAGATGCCTACCAGAAACCATTGATACTTCTCTCCCGCAGGAACAGAGATCAGACATCAGATTCATGTCATTCATTCAGAAGACTGCAGATCATAGATGTTAAAAAGTTATTTAGGCTCTCAAAGAAGAATAACTGTAAGGATTAAGAGATAAGGAATTCACATTGAGGTGTTAGCCATCCTAGACAACTTCATCAGCTTCTCTCAGTCGGTATGTTTATGCATACCTATGATTTTGTTGATGAGCTGCTTCTCACGAGAATAACTGTTTTACAGACAATAGCTTAGATTTATTAAGCTCACCAAATGGCAGTGAAGATTATATAGTCGATTTCAAGATCCTCTGAGGACCAAAAATGAACATAAAAGAAAAAATTACATACATGACAATACATGAGAAGCAGAAACATGCTAAACCAATGGCTAAATGAATAGGGAGAGTCTGCCAGAAGTTTTCCTTGTCTAAAAATACTCTCTCAGATATGACAGTTGCTGTGTAAGAAAGAAGCAGAACTTCCCAGCCAGACGGCAAGCATCGGTAAAAAGAAAATGAAGAGTCCTGTTTGACAAACACAAGCAGAGATTTTATCATCGGTTGCAAACCCTCACAGAAAGGAGAATTATTTACAATTAGCATACATGTATCGCCTAAAATTGCATATGAGCTTACATACCTGGAAATAGCTGCTGATAAATACTGCAGAGTAGATAATCCTTAGAATCATATCTTAGTCACAGTTAAAGAAAAAATTATTACTGTCTTCTAAAAGATTATAGACATTGCTTGTTCTTTAAACACAGATGGCAAATCTACATAGGTATGAGCTGTAACATATACAACTATGTTTGACAACACTTCATGAAGGCAACAGTTGACTTCCTACACAAATTTGCAGATGCACAAGTTTCTTTAGAAATTTAATGCAATGGTCACAGCCTTCTGGTGCAGCCTTCAACTTTACGTACAAGTTTCTGCAATTATTCTAAGCCTGAAAGCTATAAAATTTAGGTCAAATAACAGCTGCAGCAGTCAATGTTATGGCTTGAATTAACTAGTGAAAAAAGAAGTCAATTATAACATAACAGAAGCTGCAACCAACAAAAGTGGACAGCAAATCCTCTCCCTAGCTTCCTCCCTGAGTTGTATAGTGCAGTTGGCATTTCGTTACTGTCTTGTAAAGCCTACACCTTGTATCGTCAGCCACTAGCAGCAGTTAATATTTAAAAGCAGAAGCTTTGCATATGACAGAAAAGCATAGATGGAGGTCATCCATGATATCTTATCCCAAGATGAAAGAAACAATTCAAATTCTTAATATCAACTTTGGCCTTCCCAGCTTGAGATAAAGAGTTTATTGAACAAGTAGTGAACATTATACAGTTCCAGATATGCGGAAGGGTGTCAATACATCCATTGCGCCCATGGGATTGCATTATGTAACTGAGATACAGACTTCTAACCATGTAAAGAATGAGAGCACAAATATAATAGCATATATTGAACCTGTCACTGAAAACAAAAGAAAAAAATCCTTAAAAGAACTATTTGGTCTTTTTGTCCACATGAAATAAGCCATGTCTCCTAGTTATCAACTACAATTATTTATTAAGAAAAAGTCTTCTGCAAGAGGGATAAATGATGAAGTAGCAGAAACTAAACAAATTGCTCAAGCATATCAAATCAATATGATTTTTTGTCCTCTCTGGTCTTTTTGTACACATATATATAAAATAAGCTTTGTCTCTATGTCTCCTAGTTAACTTATTGTTTATGAGAAAAAGGTCTTACAGAAGAAGGATACTTAATGAATTAGCAGCAATTAACCCAATTGCTCCAGCAGATCGAATCAAAATGACATTTAGTGCTATGTAAATCCCAGAGAATATAAGCAATGAATCATTTGACCTCTTAAGTTGTCTCTCATTTGCAACTGCATGCAGAAAAGCTTCAGATGTCCCTAGAGAAAGAGAAAAACAAGCATCCTTTGCTTCAGCTAAATATATATTGAGGGCATTCAGTAAAATAGACTTTTAATACATAATAACAATAATATCAATGAACATATTTACAAGATAAAGGAAAATGAGCATCCCTACAAATGACTACAATGCCATCCACGGTATGCAATTTCGAATGGTACCGCTCGGTACAGGCGGTACATACCGGTCCGATGGTATACTGATATGCGGACCGCCCGCTACCGGACGGAACGTGCTACAGTGATATAATGCTATACTATAGTGTGCTACAGTGCTACAGTAAGAGGAAGAAATATTTAAAACCGCTCAGTACGTCCTGGTGTACCGAGTAGTATACAGTACCGTACCATACCGAGCCAATCGCGAAACACCGATACGACACGGTATTGCATACCTTGATGCCATCACATGCTTATAATTCATTGTCATGAATCATTACAAAAATAAAACACGTCTTCGGATATGTTTTAACCCAAAAGATAATAGAGGCCTAAAATTGAACAGGACATCTCTTAATGAATGAACAATGAAACAAGGATCATTAAATCCTAATATAATAACATAGAATGAAGCTTGGTGTTTAACATTGATTTAACTGAAATAATGAATTGAAGGAAGCCCAGACATAAACTATCTTTCCAGATGTTATAATTCATAAATGCATTAAAAAGTAGTCATCTAACTAAATTTTAAACAAGTCAGAGAACGTCCTTATATTTTTACTTAATTGCACAGGAATCATAATGGTCCAAAAAGCAAGATAGCAAATGAGCAACAAATGAGAATTGAGTTTGCTCAAAAATCAAAATGATCAAAAAGCTACAAATATGGTATGCAGTCATTTAGTAGTTGCGAGAAATCATTTCAACACAATTCTTATTCTTAATTGCTGGGATTGGTTCTTGATGTTTGGTGAAGGAAGTTGTCTGTGAGCCAGCTCTATCAACTTCAACTAGAAATTCATAAATATCTTTTCTAATGAACAGAGGATTAGGTTGTCTGAAATGGAGAATATACTAGAAGAGAATCAACATTGACTTATTTATGCTAATCTCTTTGTCCTTTTATTATAGATCTGAATTACAATGGTGATATCTGTCTTTATTGACTTAAAAGTTGCAAAAAAGAGAAAAGCAATAAAAGGATCATACCAGCTATACCTAACTAAGAAACTGAAGATGAACAAATCAAAACTAAAAGGCCTTAAGAATTCAGAGATTTAAGTAGAAATTGAGGATTTATTATTGGTTCGATAGCAGTTTTGATAATCTTTGACCAATGTGGTACTGGTATATGGGGACAGGATACTCACCTATATCATTCGAGACCATTGAATAAAATTAGCAAAATGAAAAAAAAAATAGTTCTTGTATTCAGCTATATGTTTTGATATCAGTGATTGGTCAGACAAGGTATTTGAAACCTTAATAGGAAATCTACAAGCAGGAATACAACAAATTATGTACCATTCATGGCTAAGGTAATGACATAAAAACAGTAATAGCGGAGAGCAGCTGGAGCTTCTCCATCACTCCATTTCCTCCCATAGAGCAGCCTTACAAGAGTATATGAATAACTTGGACCAAATGCCAGTACTACGAGGCCTGCAAAAGTTAAAATACAACTGAAACATCAGATAAACTCTAGTGAGAGTCAACCAGACCACAAAAAGTTATCATGAAAGATGGAAATCAAACACTCAACCAGATATGGAAAGGCAAGAGAGCATGCAGAATGGTGTATTGCCAATTTAAAGATTTTATATGACATGAATCACTTAAAGATTCTATCATACATAGATCTTCTACCAACAAATACTATCATTTTGATTGGTACCGCTCTTACTTCAGAAATGTTTCATGTTCAAACACTGAAGGTGCTTCCTCAAGTACTAGGCTTATTTGGTGTGGTCACTCCTACAGTTTCTCTCAAAAAGCAAAAACAAAAATAAGGTTGTTCTTTCTGATAAAATATCCAGAGAAAATTAACTTGAGATGACTAGAGTAGCTCATCCAGAAAATCCTCAGTGTCAACATTTAGAGCACAACTACACATGCTAAAGACAAATGAAATATAACAAGAACAATCAGATTATATTGTATCTATTTCTTAGACTCACGTTCTGCTTTATTTTTTGAAGTTAAAAGCTGAAATGAATCCATTGCAACTACTAATGTCTCCCCAGGCTACCCTTAAATGGTGTTTTATTAGGTATATATTCATATATATGTAAATGTTTATATATGTTAAACTGATGATTCTCATCCTAATTCAAGAGCAAAATTCTTCCCCACAGAGTATTATAGAGAAAAGAAAGATCTATAACCTTTGGCTATACATAACAGTCAAAGAGACTTAATCTATGTTCCAAGGACACGTTGGAGAGAGACCACACTGCTTGCAAAAGAGTAAATGTTTCACAAAGGCATAAAACCATACCAATCAACAGAACAACCTTGAGAGCCTCTACAAGGGAACTTCTTAACTTAACAATCCTTTGTGAAGATTGACCTGTCCAAGAAAAAAGATAAAACTAAATGCTGCAAAAAAAAAAATCTTTGAACACAATAAGATTTATCAAATTCCTATATGTGCCAAGAAATATATAACTGATATAAAATATATGGCTGATTTCTCCCAGAAGCAGCATACTATAATAAGTATGAGCACAATCATAAGGAAACTGAACACTGTAGTAACTAGAAAAAGATTGAAGGGTCATTGTCCCTATTGGAGCACAGAAACCAAGCAGAACTTTTCGCAAAAGCCATACAATGATCACCCAGAATGCCTCCAGACCTGCCTGATTAGTGTTAATGGGCTGTGTGGACTCCCAAATAGTTGGGACTTAAGGCTTTGTTGTTGTTGTTGGTTGTGTGGACTTCTGAGCGCTCAATTGTGCAGAATCTTTTTCATGACACAAGGAAGAGTGAGAAGTGATGCATTTCATCTAAGAATCAATTTCTTTTTTAGTTCATTATAGTTTAGACTAGAGCACTTTTTTTTAGGATTGTGCAGTATTTTAATATATCAGGTTTGTATAGGAGATGTCTTGTCATTTTTATGGGCTTTATCATTTTTTTTCTCTAAATACAATTCAATATCATCTTTAAGAGGCGTTAGATTAGTTAGTAGTTCCAGCCGATAAAATAATACAGAGTCCTTATCTTGTCCAGCATTTGTAGTTTAAGTTATTAATCTATAAATGAAGCAAACATGTCTGACAAGGACAATGAGAGTGAATATTGGATTTTAAGGCCTTGTGGCCCACTTATCTTCTTTTGTCTTTCTATGTGATGGAAGAAATTCTTCCAGCTAAGAGTCGTCTTCCAATCCATGGTTTCATGTCCTCCTCGCCTTCTTCATGGATATCAAGTGCCTCAGTTTAGTTGTTTTTTAATTAATATATTGTCTTTAGATTGGTAATGGATATTGTACCAGATTAGACACAGGATTGCCCTACCACACACCCAGTTTTGCAGCAGCAGATAAAGCCTACACATGAATGAGTCCAAATTACTACTCTTAAAGACCTTTGGAATCAGTCAAACAACTTTCCCCATCCTTTATCTCAGAAAATTGTCAAATTCTGGGAATGTGGTTGAAGTTCAGTTGAACACACACAAGATCTCAATGTTATAAAAATTCAAGGCATCAAACACACATATCAGCAGGCACTTCCAAGTGAAAACTACACATATGTACATCTTTGGCAAAATTTTCACAAGAAACTTCAAAATTTTCATGTATGCTTTCCCATATGCAGAAACTCATGGACCTAATGCATCAAGTTCTGTAAAAAACAACAACTACAAAATGATCTAGAAAGTCAATGGACTGTCAACATGTACTTGCTTAGCTTATCTGACTGCTGCCAACAATGTTATACTGCTTAAACTAACTAGAATACAATCACATCCAAACAAACATCAATAATGGGAAAAATGACCATTAACAATAAAGTTTCCATAAATGACCGACCTTTCGATCAAAGTCAATATCACCAAAATGTTATGCATGGATCTGCCAAGATTGCAAGTAAAAGAGCTCTGGGGAATAAAACAAACTAACAGAGTGCAGCAATTTGCACTTGGGTCTATATCTAGTCTAGTCTAATAATATGTAGAGAAGTTCAAAAAAAAAAGTCAACCACTGCATAAGATTTACATTAATACAGGATCAAAGATGATCAGATATATGCAGCTTTCCATATGAAAGGAGGCTGTTTCCTCTAATCAAACCAAAGAAACCCAGAATGCATTCCAGTAGAAAACTTCATATAAAACTGATCACATGATTAAAAAATGATCATCACATCAAGCATGTCCAGTCAACTGTTGATCCAGATGTCTAATATATATTTTGATAATGTATTCCAAGGAAAACAAACAAACAAATAAGCACACACACAACAGAGTTCCACTACCTAGCCAAACTGACCTGATGACATGTTGGCAAAAGTAGCATAAGTACTTTCTTCAAAAGGAAGAAATACCAATCTTACAACTAGACTTCCTGCAAATGTCACCACAATCAGAAATACCTTTATGCTAACTTGCTAAGCCATGTTAAGTTCAATGAATCTTCATCATTAGATTTGCAGAAATTTTGCTTTACTGCTTAAAAAGTCTCAGATAGTCACCTACCTAATTTATCAACAAGGCCATATACGGCCTGGTTATATGGTGTGTCTAACCATACAAGAACCATCTTTTCACCTTCTTGAAGAACCAACCTTCGAAAAGATTGACCGGTAAATAATAAGCACATCTTCAAAAGATGTTTATCATAGTCCATCAAGCTCGACAATCTGAAAACAACACGTCTGGACAATTCAATGCACCAATATGAGCATTATTGCAAAAACAAGATGAGAACTTGCAACTCAAAATGTCAAACCTGAAGGGAAAAAGATCATATCTATTTATGCAGAAGAATACAAAATACGCCCAGTAACCTAACAACAAGCAGGCTCCATATGAAGCTTGAGATAGAGCAAACACAATCGCTTTTTCCTGCCAGTATTATACAGAAATCTTAAAGAAAGGGAGAAAATTTTAAAATAAAACATGATCCATGAAACAGTAACTGGCTGAAGTATTCCTAAGTTTGTGCCAAGTAAACAAAGTATGATATCAATATCAAGAAAAACTTTCAAATATATCAAGTGCCTTCCCAAAAGAAGATAAAATAAAAGCACAGATCAGAAAATAAATCTCACCTATTGAAAATAGAAAATAATGAAACTTACATAATCATTTTCATTTCTTCTATACGGATAAATTAGTAATATTATCTATGACAAATACGCAAAGTGATGAACGATACAGTCTTACCATGTTAGGTTTTCTAACTATGAGGATGTAGGTCGTCATGCATCGTAGTATAGTGGCTGCAGTTTCAACTATCAATCTCAGCTTAAGGAGAAGCAAATTCTGAGAAAGAATATACAGAGGTTCTGCCAGCAATTCCAATATGCAAGCAAGTCCTGTCACGTGCAACAGATTAATGTCACAAGCACCATATAAAAGGTATAGAACAAATGTACAAAAGAGATTTTCATTATTAAAAGGATTTCTAAAACTATGCGAGCTTCAAAAGATTGAGTATGCTTCTTTTTTTGTTTCAGTTAGCATTATCAATTTAAATCTTTTAGAAATTAAATCTAGATGCTACCTTCTGTAATATTCTAGCTGTACCCTAAAACCAAAGCCAAGAGTAAGTGTAACCACAAAAGTTTCAGTATGTCTCATTATTGTTCACTTAGCCTTATGAATATAATTTTTCGAAGATATTAATGTACACACTATTTTTTGTCATATAATAGCTTCTGCAATATTCTATTGCTAGCTGCTCTTCTCCAAAGCCAAAAGTAAGTACAACCATATTGTGGGTGCTTACTTTTAGAAACAAAAACAAAAATTACACTCAGGTCTCATAAAGGATTTTGGTCTCTATAAAGATTGACACGGTATTAATATGAGAGATAGCAGGACAATTTGAAAGTTCTGTATCTTTTTTTGAACTCTTTAAGTTTGCCATTTGGCAGGCATCATCAGCCACCAGTAACAGATTATATGACTTCCTAGAACTGGGACTAGCTAATTTCTTTTTCAGCATCTATTTCATGACACATACTACCAGCATGTGCCAAATTTTTTTATATTGTCAGTCACAATTCTTTGTAGAACACTGCACCATTTAACAAAGAAATAAAAATTACAGATTCATGGATTTGATCCTGAAATTTCAAATTGCAAACTCATGCAAACTGCTCGTGTGAACAAATTTGTTGCTTGATATCAATCAATAGCATCCAATCACTCAAAACAGTGTAGTAGTTGAAACTTTCAGATGACATGGAAATACCATGGATCAATATAGCTTGTGCATATGCATCTGAAGGAGTGAGCTTTTGGAACCAGAACACAATGAGGCAGACTGCTAAGGTAAACAAGATGCCAATTGGAAATGTCATCCAAGCTACTTTCAATAACCTTGCAGCATTTTCTTCCATTGATGAATCATTCCTGTAATTAGGAAAATCCTTCTATTTTAGATGACACTGAAAAAGAACAGAATAAATAGAAAAAAAAAGCAACACAACATACATTCACCAGTTAGATAAATTGCTCACGAAATGTTGCCAATTGTTTTTTGTATTGATTGAGACATGCATATGGTCAAACATTTAAATATGCTTACAGCAACAAGAATAAAACATTGCCTTACAATAATGATATAGCACATAATAACGATCCTTGGGCCAACCTAACTCCAGCAGGGCCCAAACAGGTCCACTGATTAGTTTTAGGCTGGAGCAAGTCAAACTTCTGAAATCACAATGGATTCATGATAAGCATATTTTTTCTCTTGATAGTGAGAATTAGCCAAATTCAACCTTTTTTTTTTTTCCTTAGAAGACATGATGTAAAACCAACCTTGACCAGACAATTCAACCACACCAGATGTATTTGTTCATTTGTTGTACGAAAGATAAAGAGTTATGTGGGGTTTGAGTAGGCTCTACAAACCATCATGACTCAACCTAATAGCCGGCAGCAAACCAACCTAATCCAACAACTTAACACTCTACTACATAAACTAACCTGTTAAAAGCATGGCACAAGCAAAACAGCACAGTAAACTAAAATATAGCTACCAGAAAAAAAAAAACTACCCATGCCAGCTTACCAATATTCTGAATGCATGGAAGCAACATATATGAATGGTCATGGACACTTGATAATCCAGATGCAATCATATCCTTCATGATATTATTAATCAAGTCTTCTTTGGCCTTCTTCTATCTAACACTTAATATGGACCAACGCTCCTGGACCACAAAGAAGGACAAAACCTTCTTTAGTCCCACGATATCTAATTGACTCTCCTCGCCCATAGATTTAGAGGTCTTCTTTATTGACACCAAGCCACCTTAAATGGTTTTAAGATATTTTTGAAACAAAATAACTATAATAAGTTGATATTTCCAACTATTTAGGGAAGCTACATGGATCTCTTACAGCGATTGAACTTTACCGAGGGAAATGTTACTTAAGGTCAAGTGAAATCATATACCTAGAGTTACTTCTAGAGTTCTAATAAGTCTTTATTTTAATGCAGAAAGAAGAAACTCTTTATTCAAAAACTTTGCTAGAGGGTTAGGCAATAAGCCTATCTCACTAGCATTACAGAAAGAAGAGAACTCATTGGTTCTTCCAAAATTTGCTAGTTCATGAGCAGAGAAATTAATATTTCGTGGGATATGGCTGATGTAAACATCAGAAACTTTGGAAATCTTATTGTCTTTGTTTGCCTTCACGGACATAAATCTCATAGACTCCTCACCCATGCACTTACAGTTATAATTACATTCAAACCACCTTAAATTGTTTTTTCTCATTCCTATGAAGATGCTAAACCTATTTTTCATATATATTTTCTGGTCCCCCTAGACATATTAATTCAATATCTTCACAATATAATAAATACAGCTTTCATACTAAAAAGAAAAATCAAATAAGTGTCATAAATGTCACAAATACGAAAGAAAATTAGATGAAATAGCATATAGAGAAAAGGTACTACCGTTGAATATCTGTGCGCATGCATGCACGTCGAAAACCTTCCCGACTTAGAAACAAGATGCAGGTAATAAAAAGATGGAACTGTACTGCATAAAGCTGCAAAAGAATAATTGAATAAAACAAAGGAGCAAGTCATAGAGATTCAATTAATAGAACTATTGGAGTAAAGGATTAAAACTAGTTTGGTATCCAGTTGGGACATAAAAAAGAACATAATTCAAAGGTTTCCTGGAACATTATTTTAATACATAAAAAATATTTGATTTAAATATAAGAAAACAGCAAATCCTGAAACTTGATGCTTGAAACGTGAGAAGATATCAGATCTTCCAGAAACTATCAACACAAAAAAGAAGTGTGAAAAATCAAATCCACAAAATTAATTGACAATATTAACTAGACATAATTCCATAATATGTCAGAGAAATACAGAACTCATATCACTCATCTCTATTCACTAACTGTTTTAGCTCCAAAAAAACTCAGGTTCAGAATAGCAAAACTAAATTCATATTCTGAACCACTTGAACTTAGCTTCGTAGAGTCACTTTTGCTACTTGCATGTCCTAACCAAATGAGCATCCATTGACTAGTGAAATCTCTACTTTTGTTAAGTAATTAACCTCGTGAATTTAAACTCCTTTAAGTTGGCAGCTGATGTGAATTATTAATACTTTTGCTACTTGATTGTTGAAGAGCGTATCTTGTTTATATGTGGCAGGTTGATGGTGAACCCTCTAGCCAGTGATCACTACATGCACGAAGTGATTTTATTAGAAGTGGAAGCGGAACCTTTAAGGAGCAAAGAGGTCTTCATGCTCTTTGATAATGAATTCTAATAAATCCTATGTGGGAGAATGAAATGTAAGCATATTTTAAGAATTCCTGTGGTTTACTATCAAGTTCATTGAACTGAATCATGTGGTTAGCTCAGGGCCATAATTGATGCTTTGTTTACTTCCCACAAAAATGAAAAAAGACAAAAACTTGTTAGAGGACAATCTTCTTTTATACTGTTCCATTTGTCAAAAGAAGTTTTAAGAAAAGTACTCCTATTTAAGTTTCTTTTAGTTTCTTCTTTAAAAGAGAAAACATTTCATCATTCAACTCTACGAATCAAATTAGCACAACCAATAAAAACTGTACTAGTGAAGAAAACACAATATTGATCAGATTTATTTTTCTTCTAACTGTGCATTGGTCTTCTCAGGAACTTGCACCGATATTTAGTCATCATATTAGATTATCAACCTCTTCAACAAAAGAAAAACACGATTTTTACTAGAATCCAACCACAGAATGCTGACTTGGTCACAGAACTTTCTAAAATGTGAATATTAGTGATGATTACCAAAGGATACAAAAAACAACAACAAAAGAAAGATCATGAAGTTGAGTTAGAACGAAGGAAAATTACCGCGTAGTCAGCTGCCGTGAGGTGCCTCACGATCCACGAATTAAATATGAATGGGATCCCCCTCGACAAGAACTGCGTTGCTGAAATCAACGAAGAAGATAAACCACATCACTTCAAGAAAGAACCACGGGATCAATCTAGAAGGGGCAGCACATGCGACGAACCCATCAGGTACTTGAATGTGCGAACCAAGTTATGGCGAGGGGCGGCGGGGGCAGCAGCGCCTTTGCCCGCGGCCGCCGGCGAGGATCCCACGACCCGCTCGGCCATGGATGACGGGCCGCTACTGTAAAAGAGCAGGGGAGAAAGCGTCGAAGGGGGCGGGCAGGAGGCGGAGGGGCCGATCTCGATTGGCGATTTCGGGTCAAACCAAGGTCAAGATCAACTCACACAAACAAGACTCCGCCTAGACGGGCGACCCGGTTTGGTTCGACGGAACCGTAACTCCGACCCGTTTATAACCCGATAACGGGGCAACATTTTGCGGATAGCGACGGTAACTGTTATCAACACCGTCCATCACACACGCATTTAGACGATACGCAATCGTTAATTATATATTATTTATGGCTCACTTTATTTACGCTTTAAATCCCTAGTGATGAATATAATGATGCATCAGCACGTGAAAAGATTTAGCACATAAAGTGTTATGATATAAAGCACATAAACGATGATTGAGTTCTCCTTTACAGAAATTATACCAACAGAACAAAAAAAACCAGTATAGTACACAATTTACGTTCCAGAAAACACTATGCAAAAGAAACAAACCAGAATGCTTATTAGATCTTCTAAATTTAGAGGAGTTCATCAGCTTCGATGCCGCACAAACATTTCACAACCCGTGAAATGCAAAGTAGCATGGAATATGGTGGATAAATTTCATGCAGAAGCCAAAGAACAGATGAAAGTAAGCGAAACAATCTTTGCTACCGACTGTGCTGCAATGGGAGGCAAGTTTGAAGCACAGAAATTTTGCCATGACTCTGCGGCTGCTGATTCATCAACATCCTTTATATTACTATCATTTGAAAATTCACGGTATGTTGAATTAATAATGGTCCGAGCTGCATCACGAGCCTCGGGCAATCTGTCACTAAGCAATCCAGCAGCCACTTGGAGAAGAGTTGCGAGTCCAAACCCTTTCATAACCTCAATACCCTGGAATGAGAGGGAACAACAAATTAGATGTTGTCTATGCTTTAAGCAGAGAATAACAAATACAGAGGAAAGACAAACCATTTTGGAGACACATTTCGACATGGCTACTGCAGCTTTGGCCCTCACTCTAAGGTTAGCATGACGCACATAAGATTGAAGCTCCTTGAGCAAGGGAAGAGGAGATACGAAAACAGCCATCTTCTCGAGTGCCTTTTCAGCTTCGTCACAAACGAATCGCTTGTCCTGAGATGCTTTTAGCAAAAGTTGCAGCAGCTGCAAAGGTTTTAAGCAAATCATTGCTATAAAAATGCCAGTCACTGGTCATAAAGAAAAGCATTAGGCTTGTTTTAGGCAAAAAGTTAGCATGTCATTTGAATCGAGGTTCGGAATATCGTACCGTACCGATGTACTGATCAGTTGTTGATACAATACATATCGAGTTGTACTAAACGTATCGACACATGGTATATTAAGATGTACTAATGTACCGCCCATACTAGTTCTCTATCTGACCGGTCTGTATAGAGCGGTATGGTATGTATGATATTGCAAACCATGGTTTGAATCATGATTTTAATTCCGGACATAGATCCCATAATTTGAAGTTAGCATGCAGCAGCTCCAAAGGTTTTAAGCAAATCATTGCAATCAAAATGTCTGTCACTGGTTATCAAGATAAGCATTAAGCTTGTCTTAGGCAAGAAGTTAGCGACTTGGGTGGAGGAAAAGCATTTAATTGATCAGAAAGCCTTCATCATTTACAAACAATGTTTGCAAATGTAATATGTTTTAAAAGAGAATAAAAATGCCAACGAAGGGAATACGAAATTACCAGCTGGCCAAAAGAATTTTTCTCTGTTGTAAACAGCAAGAGATGACCAAAACAATGGAAGATGTCAGCTGAAGCCATGATCGATGTCTTGCAGAGTGCACTCCTCGGACTTTTCATTGCTCTAACTATCACTTCCGTCACATTTCCCCTGACCATCAAAAAATAAAAGACACATTAGCCAAACAAGCACTAACTATGTTGCTAACATTTTGCATAACATGTGATCTAGTTTAGAGGAAACAACAAAATATCAGCATTATAATGTTCAAATGTGGTGCCGGAGTTCAAGCCTAGTGGTCTACCAAGACATGGTTTTGAAAGCTTCGCGATCAAAAGCCCATTGGACAATGATGGGATAAATAGCGGAACTTAGCTAGATTGAAGATGATGTACACAGAAGAAATAGACCTGTTACCGGTACAAACCTTTGAGTAATGCTTTAATCGTGGACAATCCATCTACGGGATCAAACACATGCATGGCCGAAGCAAAAACAAAATGAAGATTACCATTATCTGGGTTTTCCTAGAAGAGAAAAGTAGCTAATTGCCCTCTGAATTGGATAAAACACGCAGACTTTAACATATTATAATAAGCAGTAACTTTGTGGTCTCAGTAGTTCTCCATCTTTTCACCTTGGCATATCAACAAACACCTTTTCTACTCCATCTTCAATTACAAGTAAATAGGCACATCGAAAGAGAGGAGAGAAGATTTGAACTCACAAGATCGGAACCAAAAGAGAAGAGTGATGGAAAGCCATCCGCCGTAAATCATTCAACGCTTCGCACACTTGCGTCCAATCTTTGGAACTCAATTCATCCAACAATACCTGGTCATGTCAACGTTAGAGCCGAAATCACGGAGTCCAATTGCACCGAAGTCCAAAACCCACTTAAATACATACTGCCATCGTGGCGTCGGGGTCGGAGAGAGGTTTAAGGTCCTCGGAAGCGACGTACTCGACGGACTGGTCCATGGGCGGTGCCGGCGATGGGGTGTTCTCGTTGTTGGTGCGGACATCGCGAGGAAGTTGGGCGGGGGCCGGGCTCTTGGCCGCGGGAGGAGGGGCGGCCACCTTGGCGACCTTCTTGGGCCGCTCCATGGACGTGGGAAGAGCGTTGTCGAGGGATCTCAGAGCCATCTTTCCTCCTCCTCCTCCTCCTCCTTCTTCTTCCTTGTTCTCGTTGAGCTACGGCGATGGGGATCGAAGAGAAATAGGTGGGGAAAGGGGATTTGGGCGTTCGAAATTTGAATCCTTCGGCGGACAGGCTGCGTCCTCTCCACCCCATCCGCTGCATTTGCTGATGATCCGTTTCCGGAATTCGACCGTTGGGATCGAAGACGTTGAATGATTTGGTCGGAAGAAACACAATCTCAGAAGTGCTTTCTCCCACCGCTTAAGCAGCAAACGAAATCGCAAGTTAGGTCACAACTAAGATTACGATGAGTTATAGTTGATGATCTTTAATTATTTCAGAATATGATGACAATATAAATAGGAGAAAATTAGTAACATACGCTGCTTGTACGAAGAAACTTTTTTTTTTTTTCTTGAATCTATGAATATAAGCAAATTTTCATTGTTCAGATGAAGGATTAAAATATCGTATCTGAAGTTTATATATATATATATATATATATATATATATATATATATATATATATATATATATATATATATATATATATATATATATATATATATATATATATATATATATATATCGTCCGTCTTATATTCTTCTTATTTAGGAATGTTAGAAACATTTTTTGAAGATACAAAATGATGTTGTTGTGTTATTGTTAATTGAATTAGAAACAATTGATAAATTCGGAAAAGAATCAGTAGTCATACATTATGTAAATAATCTCCCTAGAAGATAAGATAATCTTGTAAAATCCTACATTGGAAACTCGATTGTTTTCTTTTATAAACGTATATTATATTGTAGGATGCCTAGTTACATATAATGTAAATTACACAAAACAAGCCACATAATGATGAACTTTAGGGTAATTTTTTTTTTCACATGCATTAATTGTATAAAAATTGACATATCGTATATATACACACTGATAAGTTTTCTCAATTTGTAGAACCAATAGATGTGTTGCTCTTTTTCGATCCAAAGGACCCAACAAAGAGAACAAGTCAAATCGGAACGTAGAGTGGTTCGATTCAATTTCTCCAGCAAAAAGAGTAGTGGCCTAACGAATGAAGCAAACCCATGGAATTCAAAGGTGACATCCTAAGAAGTCAACTTGTTTGCTTCCACATCCTTGGACGATAAATGAAGATGAAAAATGATGGAAACACTTAAATCAGAATACAGGGATAAATGTTACCAAATAAAACCTATAATCACCACTGTATATATCACTCATGGAAAGTAAATAGAATAAAGTACTACATGTACTACTCAGATATCCTTTTTAATAGATATCGTCCAGAGAAGATCTGAATCAGAATGGACTGTTATTCTCTCCTCGCGCACAATGTTTGAAGTGCTTATTAGACTACCGAAGCTCATTCTTGTGTTGGCTGCAGATGAACAGAGTGAAGATTTTAGGTATCTAGTCAAAATGTGCCAACTCGTGAGACTTACAATTATGATTAACAAAGGGAGACAGAAGTAAATGATTGGATATGCTTACTTAAATCCCACTGCAAGCCAGTCGTAGTGGTGCTCGCTGATGGTGCACCGAGTGGAATCAATCCGCAATGTGGGCCCACTACCGATGACTGGATGTGGATCTCATGGCAATGCGTCCTTGGTAGAAGTTGTATCAGGCAATCATCCGATAGAAGAACAATCCGGATGTTTGAGAATTTGTATAATACATTGATGTTACCAGCCTCGTGGTCAAACCTTCCTCCGAGTGCTCCACTGACTAGAATGCACAACTGCAACGAGTAGGTAAAACTCTAAAACCAAAACAGGGCAAACCTTTCAAGAGTAGTTGAACACACATGCAAGAAAATATAAGTGTGAACCACAAGCAATACAATCAAATGGCTAGCCTTGATACAAAATCACATTTAGTCGCAGGCACTAAGCAAATCATCGACTTATCCATAAAGAAAACTTGTATACAGCTTAATGTTGAATCTACCACTTCAAGAAGACCACTTAGAAACCCCTTGAAACGAGGAAGAAAAATCTGTGCTCAGCCTACTAAAACCAAGGAGCAAGTGTCTATTACTTTCTTGAACTAATAATAAAAATTCAGGTCATGTGGATACCACCATAGTATCCATAGCAGAAAATAGGGAGCCGATTTAGGCAACCACCGGGAATCTAGCAAAGGGCGGCAACAACGCTGACATATAAAAAGCAGGTACTTTGAACTTAGTAATGTAAGTAGGCAACAAGTTCCAAGTGGCATTCAGTTCCATTTACCGTACCATATTGATCTGACTTCTAAAGTTGTTGCTCATTGCTAGGAAATTTTTGAACAATCCTCAAGTAAACAGCGAAAATGAAGTGTGCTAACCCACTTGTACAGCAGCAAGGAAAAGAAAGACATTCTCAGCAACTTGAATACACTTGGATGCAGATCCAATAACCCCCATTCTCTTGTCGAAAACATATCTTTCAGTCATTTTGCAAGTGATTCCATAAGAAAACAGATCTTTGATACATGATCAGACCATTCTTAAAGCATCATCCATTAATTTCAATTTAACTGAACTTTTATAGCTTCCAAAGTCTATAAATATATCATTTCTGGCACTTCAATAACTCAACGCTGTCCTAGTTCCTAAACCCTATAAAGCGATGAATCTAAGCTAATATTGTTTCTCACCATGATTTTTAAATGCCCAACACTGATACTCTTTAATATCCTTCATGATCACAGCCATATGTTTAGTCCCTACACAATGACATGCTTATGAAGAATCATCAAGAGTCACTTTTCTCATACAAACATTTACTAAATATTATCTCCTTATATATTCTGCAAGACAAACTTCAGAAAGCTTTCTTTTCCTCCCTCTTGTTTCACATCATGACAAAATCCTAGATCAACAAATTGTTAACCATATCAGCAATAGGATGCTTCGGAAAAAGATAAAAAAGAAGTCCAAAGCTTTTGGTGTATCATTCTCAATAATGATTTTCAACAAGAATACCGAAAAAGATTCATCTCAAATGAAAAATGAGCACAATCCATCCATCTTCTATAATAGTTTGACCAGCATCTCACCATGTTAGGCAGTATTCCTAAGCTTAATCAGATCAGATGGTACATTATATGATTCATAATATGCCAGTTTAAACAATCATGTTTCCATGTTCAAGGGCATCAAGTGTCCATATCCTGGTTTGAAGCATAGTAAAAGGAAGCCCCTCTTGTAGAGGAGAGGAAGCTAAGACCAGTGAAGCCAATTAAAAGACAGAACATGCTATGCCTAAATTTAGCAGTACAATGTCATTTCTGAGCTTATATTTACCAGACCAATAAATGGAAAATTTTGTTTTACTGGACCTTATGTGTTTATTTTATGGGACGGAATTGTTCTCATTTAGTAAGCTATTTAAGAGATTAGATATAAGAAATGGATAAGGTCCAAGTTATTGTATGATATTATTAAGGAACACTGGAGTACTCAAAAGGTTAATTACAAACAAGAACAAACCTTAAAACAGATATGTGATCACACTCATGTATATGCAGACTACAAGCTTTACCGCATAACCATATATGCAATTACCACATCATGAACAACCTCTTCATGATCTTGTTCTGTGTCATTCTTGATATGGAGTGAGATTTACCAGTAAGGAAAGATAAATGTGAGCCAGAGACAAAATTAGGTGTTCTAAGCCTGTCATTTCTTCATCTTTAACTAGTCTAATCTTGGATATGAAAGAACTAATACCTTTGTATTGTTTATCAAATCCGAATGTTCACATCTCTACCTATATGACCTACTTATTTAGCAAGACAAATGAGAAAGAAACCCCAGAATCAACATTATCAAATATATGATGAGCTACTTGATTTTTCAATTCATGAAAATTCACTAACTAATTTGGACCCACTTAGTCATCTTGCATTCGCATGACTGATCTCATTCAGAGATCTTATCTTACATACTTCCTGCATGGTTTCATAAATCCAAAAGTAACTTGTACATGCTGATCATTATATTCATATCCCTTATTGCCTCCAACATTTTGCCAATTAAGTTCTTCGGTATTACATTTTTACACAGTCCCCATACCTATCACAAGTTCACAACATTGTCATATTGATCTCTAATCATCATTATCATGCACATGCATCTGCACGTTGCTAATATGCAAAATTTATAGACAGTAAAATTGTAAGACACATCTAAAAGGAACCAACGACATCATATATAAGTTACGCATCTATTTCAGATAATGTTCTTGCAGCTTACATTTGATCTGTCCATTTTTGGTGTGAGGTCACAGATAAAAGTTACACATTTGTGCAGATCAGTGGTATCCTGATCATAAGACACATCCTCTATTTTGACACCCTGCCAAACAAATATGCATATTAGCACCATTGAGAAAGTTTGCAATAACATCATCTTGGGTACTAAATCATAGATTGCAACAGTTATACTATTGCAAAAAAAACAGAAAAGTTTATTCAAAATGCATGATAGCTGAATTCCTAAATATTTGTGCACTGCAGTACGTAAACAGCAAAAAAAAAAATCAGAGGACATGAATGACAAGCTATGAATATATACAAAATATTTAAACATGTGCTCAACTCCCCAAAAATGCTGGTGTAAATTCATTTAATGAGTTCAATCGTGCTTAAGAAAAGAACAATTCAAGTGATGGTCAAACATTGAATTTAAGTGTCAGATATATGGTATTTACATAATGTTGACTATATCATCATTAAATCTTGCAATTTGTCAAAAACCTATAGCCTATTCAATTCAAATTTTATGATGCATCCAAGGAAAAATATATAAGGCCCTATGCTGGGGATTAATCCTGAGGTGTTGAGTCGATAATTTGGTTCCTATTTGTATGATTTGTATTTTACAAAGTGCATAGTAGATCAATAGTGAGATGCTTCAAAATAGATCCCCCTGGCATTTTAGGAGTTTCTATGTCACATATCTTACTTAAACAAGAGGTTGTGACGATATATGTCTTTAGAATATTGAAAATTGAATTAGACAAGAGGAACTAAAGGTTTGTTATCATGATCAGTATTAAGGAGAACTTAAGTGTGAATTAAGTCTACATTGAGTTAGAATTTTAGTTGGTTGAGATTTTATATAATTGGAGGCTTGGAGCAAATGGAATGTATTTTCAGTGTTTCGAGTTTGTATCCTTTGAGAAAACTGAATTTCATAGAAGCAGTTGTAGGACTCTCTTCCACAAACACCCACAATAGGAGGGATTAGTATTCGTAGCTAGCTATTGCTTTAAATTAATTTGTGGGTTGAACTGGCTAAGAAATAAAGACCATACTAAGTTGGTCAAATTCATGTATTAGAAGCAATTTGTCAATTCCTTTTTTGAGTCTACAGTTCGCTAGACCTCAAAGCTTGAAATATTGTGCTGGAGAAAAAATGATCATGATGCAATTCTCTTTAAAAACTATGCCAAAGGAAGCACTATTGATGCAAGAGAAGGATAAGAAAATGAGAAAAAGACTAGGTTTATATTCTCATTTTAAGACACTAGGTCAAGTGATGCTTTGCCTTTTTTTTCTTTTGTCTTTCCTTTTTTGAAGGCACCCCAAGCCATACCAACTAGTATGGAATTTGTATAAACCATGGTATGCAATTTTGAATGGTACTGCCTGGTACGGGCGGTACATACTGGTCCGACGGCATACCGATACGCAGACTGCCCACTACCGAACGGAACATGCTACAATGCTACAGTAAGAGGAAGAAATGTTTAAAACCGCTCGATAACAGTGATACAGTGCTCCAACGGTCAATTTGACTGTTGGAGCCCTTTCTCATAGTATTTAAACCCCTTCTTCTCCCCTTTTTCACTCCATTATATTTTTCATACTCTCTTTAACTATCTCAAACTCTTCTTTTCTCATATTTGTACTCTCCTAAACTCTACAAAACAACGATTTATGAATTGAATCAAGGTTAATTTGGAAAGATTAAGAGGAAGAACTTTCTAATTCAGAGGTATGTTTACATAAGGACAATTCGTAATTGACTGAAATACGAACCTTGCACAAGATATTCTTCAAAACCCAAAAAAGATATGTGATACTATTCTTACCTAATTTACATTGATTTTGCTAAACTTATGCTATTACTATATTTATTTCTAACTTAAAAACCTTATCCTAACTTTTTTTTATTTTTCGATATTTTCGGAGGGTTTTGCACCTAAATTAGGTGTACCGCTTGGTATGCGCTAGCATACCGCTCGGTACACGGTACCGTACCGTACCGAGCTAACCTCGAAACACCAGTATGGTAAGGTATTGCATACCTTGGTATAAACCAAGGTAAGCAATACCGAATAATACCGCCCGGTACGAGCGGTACGTACCGGTCCGACGGTATACCGGTACGCGGACCGCCCGTTACCAGACGGAACGATTAATAATATATATATATATATATATATATATATATATATATATATTAGAAAAAGGCTTAGCGACGTCACCGAGGCGACGTGACGTCGCCTTTTTCGACGACGTCGCTGAGGCGATTATATATATATATATATATACACACACACACATATACATATATATATACACATATACATATATATATTATTTAAATAAATGAGGCGACGTCGGCTTTTAAATAAATAAAAAATATATATATAATCTTATATAAATATATATATATTTATTTATTTATTTATATATATAATTTAAATAAACGAGGCGACGTCGCGTCGCCTCAGCAATGTCGCCCTGCGTGGGGAAGGAAAGGACGACATCGGCTTTTAAATAAATAAATATATATATATAAATATATATATATAAATATATATATATATATATACCAAACGGTATACCGCTCAGTATACTGAGCGGTATACCGTTCCGTACCGTATCGAGCGATCGTCGAAACTCCGATACGGTACGAAATTTCAAACATTAGTATAAACCAAGGTCTGCCATACCGAATCGTACCGCCCGGTATGAGCGGTATGTACCGGTCCGACAGGCCAGCGGTACACGAACCACCCGGTACCGGTCCGACTGTAGCAGTGCACTGTTGCAATGCACTGCAACAGTATAGTTTACTGTTGCAGTGCACTGTTATAGTATCAGTAGAATGCACCAGTACACTATAGCAGTGCTATAGCTCGGTACACCGTACCGTACCGGTACCGAGCCCAGATCGAAATACCGGTACAGTACGATATTGCGAACCTATCAACCACTCTTGAATCTGGGAGATGCCCCTTGTCCTAGCAGAACATGAATCCTAATACATCATTCTTAGCGTATGAAGACAGATGGATCGACCATCACAGATTCATAGCAGTATTAGGACAAAACTTCAGCCAGATTTTGTCATTTATGTAGAAGAAGCACAAGATAACACACCTCCATATCAATAAGATATTCACTAGATAAGATATCAACAAATATAATACAACAATATTTGAACAAAGAATCTACCAGGTTGGAATAGAATTCCTTCACTTCTGGTCTTATTGAGTCCATGTCACCTCTAATTAAATCTGGTTTGTACCTTTGACAATTTAAAAAAAAAGAAGAAGAAAAGATGAATTCAGTAACTCTTAACAATTTCTTCCATGAAAATTAGTAAGATACAGAGACATAAAACAGTGTACATAAAATGAGATTTTTTTTTGGTATTAATGGGAAGAAAAATTGCTTTTCCTATAGAACGACAGGGCAGTGGTTTCCAGTGTGTTAAGATATTTGGGCCTCCAATCCGACCTGTGTATCCATTATTCTCAACTCTGTAGCATACTTGTCGCATGCAGCAATCTAGCTGCTTAGCAGTCTGTCCAGGTAATTAGTTGTTTACACTGCCTAAATGCCTAGTCCTTTTGGACTTGCAGACCATATATGTCAGCCTAGAGGGAAAACGCCAGCCTGTTACCTAGGCAGCTAGTAAATTGCTAGAATTTTGCATCAAATTATTCGTAACAGTGGTACACATGAATGATAATTTAATTTTAACTACCAAACTATGGATAGTCACAAAGTAAAATTTTCATGAAAGCAGGATATGCATCACTTGAACATAATCTTCAACATATGTTACCACTAGAACATTTGGATTACTCAAATTCCTTGTCATTTTTGTATACACAATTCATCTTTAGTTTACATTATTAGGTTATCAAATAGAAATCAAATGTGTTTGTGACTTTTAAAACAATATTTTAGGAGGGAGAGAAGACTTCCAAAACAAAAGAAATTGCAGAAATCAACAATCAAGAATATACCAGAACATCGATCCAAGATTCAATGTGATTCAGCAACTCCCTGCCTACACCCATGGAGAAAACCAAATTATTCACTATATGAAAAAATAATAATACAAGGAGTCACTCTTCCTTGAGTTAACCCAAACCCAAGCCGGAGCCCGAAACCCTTTGTATACCCTCTCACATGAACCCAAAGAACTCTTCTCTCGACTCTCTATAGATCTACCAGAGAATACCCTAAGGACCACCCAAAGTATCTTGCCTCCCCCTTTCAAACCTTGAAACTCAATGTGAATTTATAGAAAGTTCTAATTCTCTAAAAACTCTTCCTACTTGAATCCCTAATCTAAATCCTAATCTTAATGCACCAAGGATTTTGAATTTAATTAGTACTCTTCCTAAGTAGTTAACACATAATTAGAACAACTAAAAAAAACACTTATCAACCCTAACAATCTCCACCTTAGTGAGTATTTTCTCATTTTGTGCCTCCTGCAAAGATTGAACTATTGACTTGAAGAATTCACCACAGTTATACGACTGAATCAGTTTATGATACAACACCTAATTACAAACTAAACTATTGGCTTAAAGAATTCACCACAACTATACAAACTGAATCAGTTTATGGCACAGTACTTGATTCCAGTAAACTTGCCAATGCATCCTATATAGCTAGAACCAAATCAATGGCGCTACTTGATTCCAAAAAGAGAACTCTCACTGTTTCACCACCAAGCAAGATTTTTTTCCCTCACAATTGTCTGCATCCTGGAAATCATAAATACCACTATTCATTTTCTGCACCGTGAATGAAGCTTGCTGTTGCAGGTATATATCATCCCTGCATCTGTAACCTGTTTCCAACCCTTTGAGATCTTTACTGAACTTCTTTCTAGGTGATATAACCCTTGATATAATCTTCCTCTCGTCAGGACCATGCAATCCAAATAACTTTTAAAACTTCGCTTCCAACCTTGTAGCCATAACTCTGACATCTACACGACTTAAAAAAATTAGATTCTTCCACATCTTTGAAACATAAACCATATCCTCCAAACTATGCAATCCAAACTCAACTTACTAGCCAACTTGTCATTTAGTGAATCAAAATAATCCTTCTGAGTGCAAACATGAGTAACATAAGCAAAATCTAAAAACCAACTCTTCTGGAAAGATAGAATATTACCTCTGAAGCTTGCGAGAATATCTCCATCATCATCCATCACAAAAGAGCACTCACTGACCTTTTCTTTCTATTTCTTTTCCCCCAACAATTTTGCTTGATATGTTCATACTCGCATCTATAGGACCGAATATCATCCAAAGACTTGACTCTTAATCTCGTCTTACCATGTCAAAATCTATCCCTATTAGAAAATCCTCCTTATCGACCTCCATCCTGAGCAGCTAATGTCTCACCATCCATATTTTTAAATTTATCATTTTTCCTCATAGCAGAAGACACTAAAGCTTCATCAACTTATTCCAAAGTTATTGTATCCTTCCCACACAGTATCATCTCCAAAAAATTGTCATAGGAGTCGACAAACAATATAAAAAGTAACAACGCCTTGTCTTCTTCATTAATGTTCACATCAACTTTCTTCAGTTAATTCAATATTCGTTTGAATATATTCAGATACTCTACTAGGTCTTCGTCTTTCTCCATTTGCAACTTGTATAACTTTCACTTCAGGTATAACTTGTTAATTAAGCTTTTAGCCTGATAAAGATTTTCTAACTTATCTTAAATAATCGTCGCGACAGAATCATCATCAATAACATTATTAATAAAGCGATGCAAAGACGAACAGTACTTACACACTTTGCCTCAAACTCTACCCAATCTTCGTCACTCATCTTTTCTAGTTTTCCTGCTTGTCCCTTCAACATTTTTGTTAGGCCTTGCTGAACAAGAATATCCTTCACCCTTCTCTGTCATAGGATGAAATTATTTCTTTCACCAAATTTTTCTATAGTAAATACAGCAAAAATAACTTAACATAGTTGGGTAACTCCCTACCTAAGTCAATGGAAAAAATGAAATTCTTCACTATAAGAGAAAAACCAATACAAAGAATCACTCTCCCTTGAGTTAACCCAAACCCAAGCTCAAAACCCCTTGTATACCCTCTTACATAAACCCAGAGAACTCTTCTCTCAACCCTCTCAAGAACACCCTAAGGAGCACTCAAACTGTCTTTCTTCTTCCTCTCAGTAAAACCTTGAGACTCACGTTTATAGAAACAAATCCTAATTCTTTAAAGACTCTTTCTACTTAAATTCCTAATCTAAATCCTAATCCTAATCTGCCAAAAAGTTTCAATTTAATTAGAACTTCTCCAAAGTGGTTAGAACACAATTAGGACTCCTAGAATACTTATCAACCCTCGAATGCACCCTTTTAGCAACTGCGATGCAATCTATATGAGTGTAAAATACTTGCATGTTCACGAAATTTTTTTGCAAAAGGTCATTTATAATTTACAAGATAATAAATCTCTTATACATATTAACTAAGCAGAATATTCCAACAGTGCGTGACTTAGTTCTTCATGATCGTTCTCAGAAAGGAAAATAACCAATTACGACACAAAAAATGCAAATATATTCCTAAAACCACAGCATGCCTAAATTTCAAAACGAAATACAAGTAAGCAATGAATTCAAGTTGAGTTTCAATATCTACAAAGCAAATTAGTTCATGTGATGAAGATTGAAAAGCTCAAACATTAACCCAAACAAGAAAAAAAAAAAAAAAAAAACCTGCGCCGAACTTCAAGCGGATCTTGCTCAGGGAAGAGCCTCGGCATCCCGTCGTACACCCGATTTGCCCCTCCATCGGCAAAGACTCGCAACGTTGCTGCTTCCACAGAAAAAGAAATCCGAATACCCAGCCGCATCAGCCTCCACAGGAACCCAACTTAAGCCCTAGAGAGACAACTTGGGGAGATAGAGGGAGGGAGGGAGGGAGGGAGGGACGAAGATGCACTCACCGTGGCTCCACAGGACGGGCGCGAACCAAGGGAGACGCTGGTTCAGCACGACGAGCGCGTACGTTAGCGAGGGCCCGTCGGCCGCCGGGGTAAGCGGAGGCGGCCGCAGGAAAGTGGAGGCGTGCCTCATCACCTCCATCCGCCCGCTAACCTGCGCCGCGGGAACGAAAGAATGACGAGCCGTTCTCTCACGATGAAGACGCGGCAGGCTTTATATATACATGGTGGGTGTCCAAGGCGGTGCGGGAGGCGTCGCGGGCGGCCGAGTTACCGAGCCGGAGTACGCGGTGGGAAGTCTTATCGCCTCCCACACGTCGCCACATAAGCGGCTCACCGTAGGTTAGAACATCCTGCCGTGAAGGATACTACCCTAATTGTGATAGTTATCCCGGGGCTGTCGACGGGCCCCGGCGGCACAGATGAGATCTGACGGCTGAAGCAGCATCACGGGCCGTGGAAGACGGGGAAGGATAACGAAATCTGAAAAGAAAAGGTGGGCCAGATCACAGCCGTCAGTGACCGTGCCAACCTTCGTGCCGAGGGGTGATTAGGTGGGGGGCCCGCCCGCCACTCCTATCGGAACGCACCTGCTTGGCCTACCACCATAGCCGACAGCCGTTGACCGTAGCCAAACCTCAATGGTATGCTAAATTTCGTTTTATTTTTTGATTGTTTATACAAAAGCCTCGCCGGATTTCTTGCTTGAGCTTTCTTCACCATCTCCAGAGAGAGAATGAGAGAGAGAGAGAGAGAGAGAGAGAGAGAGTGCAGGACGTCAAGAGTGAAAGGCACCAATCTCCTTTAGGCGGCACAGGTGGCAGGAAGAGCATCAAGTTCTCATCTTGACGTGAGGGAATGGGGTTGACGCTGCCATGAAGAAGACAGCGTAAACATCGACGTCAGGCTTGCCGGTGACCACTCGATAAGAGGAAATGATGAGCCTTTTGACCAATTGAAACACCATGAAAACGATTGAGCTGCAGCGAATCAATGCGAGGGTGGCAGAATGGTGGGTGGGAGAAGGTTTAGGTGCCATGGGCTGTTGGATATGTGAGTGAGAAGATTTAATTGTATGATCGTTAAATAGCAGTTTTCTTCTATCATTTTCTCTAATTTATATCATTGGAGGCTTCAGATCACACAGCCAAAATACTGGCTCGAGGTAATCAATGCACATCAGGAGAATCAATGTACACGATGATCTTTAACCCTACAAGTAAACAAGAAAAGAAAAAGAAAATACTTCATAAAAGCTCAGTCTAAGTTGAAGTCTCTCTCTATGAAAACTATTATGAAACAGACTACTACCCTCCACTGAATGGCTTTTCAAAGGTACTCAATCTTCGCCCTATTTGTCAAGTAGGGACAGACTATTGTGACCACACCTTTTCTAAGTTTAGATTTGCATAGGAAGTTTGCTCATACTCAAGGATGGCATGAAGGTCAAGGCAAAGATTTGGAGAAAGAATCTTTATTATTACTGAACAAAGCCATTGCTAAATGCTTTTGGTTGATCCAAATCTACAGATTTGGACAGAATTGTTGTGACGAATGCTATCAGAATCGACCTAATATTGCATATGAGAAGACATCCGCCAAGAAAAGGACTATCTATAGTATAATTGAGGCTTACACATAAGACAGAATTAACATCTCATATGTACCAATGAAAAATCCAACATTGACAATAGCATTAGGCTACCCTAAGTTTAGACTGATATCGAAATCGGCATATAAGAACTTCACAAATATACTACCATTAACCTAATTTTTTTGACCTGTGACTATAGTTACCAAGTTAATTAGTTAATCATCCCATCGGTGACATCTCGCACCTAACCATTCAATTTAAATTTATTGACCTCTTCTTGTTTGAATTATAACTCCAACTTAAAGCTTTTAATAAGTCCTCTTATCATATATAGTTGCTTCCTATATCTATCTCAATCTTATAGTTTAATACAATTAAATTCTATCTCAATTTTGCACATAGAATTGTTTCTAATACATGAGCAATGAACCTACATACACTTTAACAAGTGACAAAGAATTGAGATGAACAAGAATATATTTAAGAAATGCAGATAAAATATTTTCAGTGGCCACATGAACTTCTGAATTAACAGACAATTACACTGACTAAAATGTCCCATTAGAAACAGGTTACAACTTAAGTTAGAATATATGAGATCGAGTAAGAAATATAAATGGCAGAAATTAAAATCTAATACCATAGATATGCTCTAACAAAGGAGCCCATCTATTAAAAGTACTTCCAATTTATTTAATCAGTTTCATAATATATGATATTCTGCTGTTCAGTATTGATATTTTCCAAAACATCACCTTCTGTTAAATCATATGCAAAACAGAGGACAAATAATCAATTTTAACTTAAATAATAAGCTCTTTAAACAAAAAAAGTTGTGACGAGCTCAATCAAGAATTGTTCACTACAATTTATAGCATATTTAGGAGTACACTCTGTCCATAAGTAAGCAACCATGACAAATCATAAATACTAAAATATTATTTGGACAGTTTTATAAAATATGACATTCTGGTGTTCAGTATTAACATTTTCCTTACCAGTGCTTTGTGTTCAATTTTCCATAGTCATATGCAAATCAAACAAATATAATCATCAATTATAACTCATAACAACCCTTTTCACCATAAAAGATAAAAAAAGTTATGACAAGCTAAAACAACGATGATTCACTACAACAAAATGTTACAATAGAGTTTATAGCATATTTAAGATTATACTACATTATAACTTTCAAAAATAAGCAACCATGGTAAGTCATAAATCTTTTTCCCCACTCGTAGAACTCGGTACTGTCTGTCTACTCTAAGTCTCAGTAAATGCAACATATCTTAATAAAGGACAGTGCCATACTGTAATTGAAAAAACATCCTTTAAACTGCTGTGGATGGTGCTGTTTGTTTCATTGAATGCCATCTTTGACATCCATGGAATTTCTCATGTTTCATGAGACGTCCACAGAAAGATTGCAGAGTGCTGCAAAGACAATCTTGGATAAGATGGTCTCTGAAAAGAGCCTAAAAGAAAACACAACATTGTTCTGTAGTTGCAGTATTTTGGGCAATGTAAGCACATAAAAGAACATGTGCATAAAAGGTAAGAACCCTCAAAGACCTACAGAGAAGTGTCCAGGGTAGGAAAACAGTCTCTGGGCAGATGAAGCCTGATCATAACCCAGCAAATTGTAAGATCAAACAGTTGAATAACAAGAGAATAAATTAGAAAGAGAATTCCTTGTACCAAAAGTTTATCCACTTTTCAAGGGATTGTATCGAGTACCCATGAATAGATTCCATTAAGTAGGTTGCTCCATCTAAAATTAAACTAAATTCGAATATAATTTAACATTAAATATGACTCGGCATGCATATGTTACATAAGAACCTGAAAAGAAGTGCCGCCAGTAATGATCGCCAATCCTCAGATTTTCTGCGGAAGAGCTTTAAAAAGGAGCTGTACAAGATAGATATCTGCTACATGAAATAGCTGAGCGCCTTTTTCTTCCTAGAACCACCTTCCCCATACAGCTCATTCCACTGAAGAAGCTCACTCATACTTGAGGATTCAGATGAAACACTAGCGCAAACCTATATTCACACCAAGATGTTATCAATAGGTATTCCCAACACAAAAAAAGCCAACCATATACATATATATACAGTTATGTTGCATTACATGTCTGTTTCAATATGAGACACTGTTCCCAGGGAGAAAAATCTAGAACACCCAAGGTCATACACAGGTTAATTACTACCATAAAAGCAAGAGAGGATGTGTATAAGAGACCAAGTGGCTTTTACAATCTGACAAAAAGGAATGGCTTAGACAAACACAGGTACATAGAACCCGAAAACGCTAGAAAAATATTGGATTTTCAGATAATATAAAACTAGAAAAGATATGAGGTAAAGATGCTAGGAGTGTGTCAGAATTAGAGGTGCCTCTGATCGAAGAGGACTGCAGCACAGCTGTGAAAAATTAGAGGTGCCTGTGATAGGATTGGACTGTAGCACGACACAACTGTAATAAATCAAAATGGATAACTACAGTGAGTTTACCTGTTCATGTGCATATTTAAAGTCATCCATGTTTATAGGACGGATGTCATTACTACCATGCAAGAGTGGTAAAGGTCTGTCCTCTGCTAATGCTTTCTCTCTCTCCTGCAGATATAAAGGAAGTAAATTCACGAGAAGCAGATGCTTGGAGGCACTAAGTGGAATTGCTGCAGCACCGATCAAAAGTCAAAACAAAAGCAGAAGCTCAGAGAAAGAAGCAAAATGTGACCGTCACCACACATGTGGTATCTAAAATATTCCTTGAAGAATTTGACAAATTTATGCATTGTTATCATTCTGATGTCAATGCTTCGAATTGATGCAAATTCCTAGCAAAGCCTAACAAGATAAAATAGGTACTTAGTCCAGAAACTTGAATTTATACAAGGAAACCATCAGAGATCAAGTTTGTCTTAAACTCATTCAATGGAGAAACTCTCTTAAATTTCATTTGGCAATAGAGAAAATGCAAGAGTTATGTATATCGCAAAGGTGCAGACTCGCTGAGCCAACAGAAGACAATACTAGAAAAACAGCTCAAAAGCTCTGAAAATAGAACAAGTGCTAGATAGCATGAGCCATAGTTAGAAGCTCAAATGCTCCCATGCACACGTCTAGGGCATAATTGAAGAAACAATAACCTATATTACAAGGAGTAACACAGCACTAGTTGACAGATACGTTAGATGCACCTAAGACTAAATGGAGGCATACGACATGAACTAGTCTCTTACTGAATGCAATGCAACAATTAAATATGTTGGGTAAAAGCTGACTTCAGATAAGAACAATGAAAACAATTAAATTAAAACTCCATAAATCACCACCAAAATACAGTCGATGTTGATGTTGCCAGAAAACAAAAGTATCACAGGCTAAGCAACTAACAGGAAGTTCATACTAGAACAGGCATTGATATTGAATCTTGTTGGTTTTGAGCATATTTTAAATATACAATGTCTGTTTCGAGTTTGATCACTTCCTTTCTCAAACTCTTAGGACCTCCCTGCATCCACTTTTGAAAAAAATCGAGCAAGAACCCATCTAAAAAGAAAAAGAGGTGGCTGAGATGGAATCATTACTATATTTGTAGGACACCTTGGAAAGGAAGGAGCACGAATGTTAGAGAGAATGGATAGCAACCCAGTTATTTTGATCAAAGATATTACCAAATTTTTTACAAAACTGAAAGAGTTTTTGAGTGCGAAGAGACTGATATAAAGAACTTAACTGGTTATTCAATGATGTCTCTACATAACCAGTGATAGTATTCATGAGAAGATCAATCACAGCATCTTTTCAACCTTTTTCTTCTACCTTCTATTTCTCTTTTGTACTTATTACATGGTCTTGATGAAATAAATTGACAGTTTTTTCTTTGCCTACAAAGTAGGTTTCCAACACTAGGATATAGGAATAGTATAGAACATATACTAATCAGTGATTTAAAAAGCGCTAGGCGCCAAAAGGCGCCACGGTCCAAAAACGCCCGAGGCGCTAGGCGCTCGCCCGAGCGAAATGAGGCACTAAAAATTAATAATATTAAAATTAATAGTATTAAAATCAAAATAATAGTGTTATACTGTATACAGTTAACAGTATACTGTTATACTGTATATTGTTAACAGTATACTTTCGATTTCGAAAGAGAAGCGAAAGAGAAGAGAAGAGTATAAGGGAAGACCGAGGGTGCTGAGAAAAGCGGCAGCGGCAACAGCAAGTTACGACAGTGGCAGCGGCAATGGCAGCGGTAGCAGCGAGCAACGGAAGCGGCGAGCGGCGACGAAGGCAGCGACAACAGCAAGCAGCGGTAGTGGCTGCGGGAGCGGGAGCGGGAGCGACGATAGTGGCAACAGTAGCGGTAAAAGCGAGCAACAGCAGCGGCAACGAGAGCGGCGAGTGGCAACAGTGGCAGCGGCAGCGACAACAGCGAGCAACGAGAGCAAGAGCGGTGAGCGACGACAACGGCAGCGAGCAGCGTGAACAACGAGCAGGGTTAGGGTTGGGGAAGTTACGCTGATATCGATGCTTTAGTTGGTTCGATTGAACCAACTAAAGCACCGGAGACCGAACCAGACCTAAACCGCTGGTTCGGTCGCCTGGTTTAACCCAGGCGCTCGCCCAAAGCGCCCGGCGCCTGGACTCGGGCGAGCGCCTAGGCGGCCTCTTTGAAGCCCGCCGCCTGGAAATGAAGCGAGGCGCACGAGCCTCGCCTCGCCCGAGCGCCCGACGCCTGGGCTCGGGCGAGCGCCTAGGCGACGCCTCTTTGAAGCACGCCACCTAGAAATGAAGCGAGGCGCTTGGGCCTCGCCACGCCTCACCTCGCCCAAGCGCCTAGGCGAGCGCCTTTTTAAATCACTGATACTAATGAGGCAAGTTGGTGGAACTGTGGAAGATTATAGTGGAGTTTGAATGACAAAAAAAAAATATGAGCTTCATAGCTACACGTGATACTGGGCTATTGATGGATTCTAGGATGTTAGATGGTTGGTTAAGCAGGAATTGGAGACAATTGGCTAAGATTAAGGGCCTCCTAATTTCACTGAATGTGAAAACCAGCACCAATGTAGAGTTTCCCATTTCGATTTCCATTCCATAGTCACTGAGTTGGAGTTACCTGGAGTCAAATCAAATAACTGATCTTCTTTCTCACTTTTCCATAAATGACTATGGAAGTTTATGTACTGTAGCCTATATGGAATTTAAGACCTGAGACTCCATTTCCAAATTTCAGTTCACTTTAGGTGAAACAAACATGAGAACTAATGCGACTTCCTGTCACGGACAAACTTCTAAACAGGGTGTTTGATGTAATGCTTATGTATGTCCGTGTCTTTTGGTATGTCCATGCTTTTTACAACATGTAAGGGGACGGCCGAAGGCTTGATAGTCCCATTTTAGTTGGGTCGGTGGCCGCTTTAGGCTTGTAAATAAAGGTTGTGTCATGTGAACACGTGTGAGAGATTATCGGTCTGTAATGGACCATTTTACCCTTTGTTGTGCAACTGTTCAGAGCTTGTAAAGTCTGTTTGTAATTTGCATTGTCTATCAAGTGTTTTTCGGAGATGTTTGCTTATGGATCCCGAGTGAGGCCTTTTCTACATCTGTTTTTCTCTTTTGTGGGACCTAAAGGGACCATGGGAGGCTTCGGAGAGGTCGACCTTTCATGAGACGGACACCAAGGGTGCCGCCACGACTTAAACAAAACCAGCTAAGTCCGTGGCGGATGGTATCGAGGCCGGGACAAGCACTCATAGAAACACTTAGCATGGCGTGGGGGGACCTAAGCGGGGTCTGCGTTGAGGGCGGTCGACACCACGCGCTGACCGTTTGGGGAAAAGCGGGCATGGAGATGTAAAGGAAAAAGGAGTCGCCGAGGAGGCGGGCATCCGAGATTGGCATTGGAGGAATGGCCAACCCTTCGTATAAGAGGCACCACGAGAAACAGACAAGCTTGGAAGAATGTGAAGCCTTATGAAAGGTTGGGATAATTTGAGTTTGAGCTCTGACTCGGCGTTGATAACTATACTTGATGGTGCTTTCAAGGCAAGGAGAAAGCTTGGTAAAGGATGAGACCATCCAAGGTGGAATGAGTTGCTCGGCGACCAAAAGAGTTATCTGCAAAGCTTAGGAGGTGAGGGGAATTGCTAGCTCGAAGAAATTTGGTACTCATACATGGGCTTGTATCGCGGACGACCTGAAATGTTCGTGACCATCCCAAGGTGGACCAAAACTTCGGCGCCATGGAGCATTGAAACTTTCTCTTGGCATCTGCAAAGGATACGTCCGGTAGGAATTTGAATGGTGCAACTAGTTCAAACATGTTGTTAGGCCTTGAGGGGTGCGGTGAGGGGATTGTATTGACGTGAAGTCGCAATCTAGCAAGTGTGTTTACAAAGAGGCGGAACAATGCACGGTTTGTTCAAACAGGTCGAGTAGTCCAAGGGGATGGTGGTCTCCAAACGAAAGAGATGTTGCTCAAGCGGGACGATTATCCGGGAGGGATAAGTCCCGGCTCTCGAAGGGAGAATCATATGGGATGGACCTCACAAGTTGAGGAGGAGTACCTCAACAAACAACAACTCCACGAAGCTCAATGGATCGAAAGCAAGCGGAGGAGTCGTCGTATGATCTCGCTTGAGAGAATGCATTGCGAGATCAAGTGGGGGGCGACCCAAAGCAAACACAAATGAAGGCACACTTGGAGTCGATATAGAGATCGGACTCGAGGGAGGGCTAACCCGTGGAATGGTTGGCTTGGCGAGGGCCACCATCGACTTCAATGCAAAAAACGAGGAGGGAGCAACTTGGGTGTAACTTGGCATGGTACCCAAGCCGCGTGAAGGGAGCGGAGCATAGAAGATGGAACATGGACCGAGAGGTCGAGGACATGAACTCTTGCGAGAGGCAAGAGCGGGGATCATGTTGTTCCGTGGGTCATTCATTATGTCGGGCTTGGACTCATTTGCATGGTGCCAAAGACGAAGGAGCTTACGGGCACATGCACTTTATCTCGGAAAAAGAGCATTTGATGGAGGAACTAAAGGCGACTCAATTTTTGCGGAGGCCGAAGTTGGAATCGAAGGCCTTAGACGGGGGCAAGAGGACGCTTGAGGCGGGTACTCTTGAAAGAATATGCCACGATGTTGTCATTCAAGTTGCTATAAAGGAGGCGGTCGCAATGAAGATTATCTTGGTAGGGGTAGAGGCCCGGGATCCGCAACAATGGTGCACTAATTGCGGCGAAGTCGAGGGGGACTTTGGGAGCTACTGGCGACGGATTGTCCAGAAGCGGTGCTTTCATCGTGTGGTGTGACCCAAGAGTGGGTGGATGAAAGTCGATTGTCGAAAGAGCGAACAAAATCGAAGGTGGAAGAGACCTGCGATGTATTGGTAGAGGCCAGCGCGTGAAGGGTTCACAATTCGAGTTCATCCCACAAGGATCGAATGCAATAGAGATGTCATCGAGGGAAGCGACATGGTGCGGCCGGATCGTGGTGGAACGGTTCGTGGCAATGCGATTCACACAACCTCACCCGTGAGGGACTAGATCATCTGGAGGTATGATCGGGAGCTACTGGAAGCTCCACCGCCGGTGGTGAACAACACGACGGCAAGAAGGGCTATGGATTCAAGGAGTGAAGGCCATGAATGCCATGAGAGGTGGGTCTTCCGTCGCGTGCATCGAATTTTGCATCGGATGAAAGCCTTGGTCATCAAGATATGAAACATTTTCCACCAAAGGAAAAGTTGAATCTCTGAAAGTACCCGATGAGTCCCATGGGAGGGACTTGATCATACAACGGTATGATCGATAAATGGAGAGTTGGGCGCTCGAGCTCATATTAAGCAAGGAGTCCAAACAAGTCGGAGGACAAGGTTGAGTAAGCGAGCGTTGCTACCAAGGAAGCTAAGGAGAAACAATCGGTCTGAAACCCTACAACGTGATGGCGAGCCCGTGCGTGGGAGTTGCGATCTGTTTGTCCATCGACGACCAAAGGGTGTTGCTTGGAGAAACGAGAGGTGTTGGCGAGGGTCGAAGAAAAAAGAAAGCGAGCGACGGCGAGTCGGAGGGACTTAGTTACCAAAAAATCAAGCATCGGTTAGAATGGAGGTGGACTCGGAGGAGTACCACCACGAGGCATTGCTCATCGATTGTGAAAAAAGGGATGATCGCGAGTCAAATCCGGATAGATAGTAGTGCCATGGGCATGGGCCGCCGTAACGGTACCGGCAGAGGCGGGACTTCCGTGAAAGTCATTGATCCGCTCTCATGGAGGAGAGCGCTTGGTCGCGTGAAAGGGGTAGAGGAGATGGAGCATCGAGGCAAACTCAAGTACCGGAGACAAGGTGAAGGGCGAGGCCAAGGAACTTCAGAAGGCCGATGTCGATGAGTTTTTCATCAAGATAGGCGAAAAAGTGAAGGACTTGGTCATGCAAGAGTGCTGCGACCAAGGAACGAAGTAGTCGATCTGCGGTCTTTGGACCTTCGCTACTTACCAGGGGAGTAGGCGGAGAGTTGATGGAGAAGACGGTACAATCGAGGCGACAAACCTATTAGAGAATTACTCCAAGTTGGGGTGAAAACTTCTCGCATTCGAAGTTAATGGCATTGAGAAGGTGAATCACAAAGTAGCTAACTCAACTGAGGAGTGCAAACACTTCAAGTGCTTGAAGTGTGAGCAAAAGCGGCGAAAGGCCGATAACGACTCGATCATGAAGTACAACCTCGAGGAGGCGGGCGAAGTCAAGTAACCTTTGCCTTTCGACCCTTAAGAGAACGGGCTAAAAAGTACCCCTGATTCTCTTATCTATCCAAAGAAGGACCTCTCGCAAAGTTCAAAGACCGCCGAAGTTAATGGAAGACAATAGTTGTCAAATCCTCACCAAATGGTGATCGGTGTTCTTGAGAGTAGATTGTAAAAAACCATTTCCCAACGAAATGCCAATCGAAAAGCGGAAGTGATGCGAACCTACTTGGATGTGACAACTAAGTGAAAGAAGAGTCAATGAGCAAATTTTGTGGAAGAAGGACCCAAATCTTTAGAAGTTTCTGAGGCGATGCTCGTTAAAAGCTCAACAAGCATCCACCCGGATTCAAGCAAAGATGAGGCATTTGAGAGGCTGGCGCGATAAGGATGGTCTTTTCCTTCATTTTGAAGGATCCGTAAGAATCAACAAGGATCAACACAACTTCACCCAACCCACACCGGGAGTTAGAGTCATTGGTGAGTTGAAGCGGCATGGCGGATTAAAAGGTTCGGACGACTTCGAAAACAATAGTGGAAGCGGTTTGGGAGCCAAGGGACGATGCGGTTGGAGCAAAAAAAGATTGAAGACTTCGATCTGAGGCAAGGAGTTGCGGTGTCGACGAAAGGCTTCGACGAGGACGTCGAAGGAATAAGTGAGGGAGAATGTCACCGGACAAACTTCTAAACAGGGTGTTTGATGTAATGCTTATGTATGTCAGGTGTCTTTTGGTATGTTCATGCTTTTTACAACATGTAGGGGCGGTAGAAAAGGCTTAATAGTCCCATTTTAGTTGGGTGGGTGGTCGCTTTAGGCTTGTAAATAAAGGTTGTGTCATGTAATGGACACGTGTGAAGATCATTCGGTCTATAATGGACTATTTTACCCTTTGTTGTGCAACTATTCAGAGCTTGTAAAGTCTGTTTATAATTTGCATTGTCTATCAAGTGTTTTTCGGAGATGTTTGCTTGTGGATCCCGAGTGAGGCCTTTTCTCTGTCTTTTTTTCTCTTTTGTGGGACCTAAGGGACTATGGGAGGCTTCGGGGAGGCTGACCTTTGCGGACGGACACGCAAGGGTGCCGCACGACTTAGGCAAAACCAGCTAAGTCCGTGACATTCCACCGAAAGTTAAATTCAGTGCTTCAGTTTCAATGGAACAAACAGGCCCCAAGCGTTATAAGGTGAGAGAAGCCAGTGTTAGTGCTATGTATGGGCCCCTTAGGCCTGCATAATGGGTTACGAGCTGTAGAGAAGTGGACAGCCAAGGGGATCGTATGGATTGGTTTACACATGAATTTAGAAGGAATTAGTTTACAGAATGAAATACAAGTATAATTGACACAGCAACCTTCATTTCACAAAGCAACCAGGACAAGAGATAGGATGCACTCAAATTTCTTTTGCAACAAACCTTGGTGATGCTAATTATTATCCATCCATTTGTCTGCGTGTTACATGATAAAGTTGGCCCTGTAATGCAAACAGGTCAAGCAAATGGTGCATTCTTCTTTTCAAGTTCATTTCACTGTGAAACATGGTGTTACATCATTGTTAAACTAGGTTTCACTGTGAAGCTCATTATGACCACTGACACGTTGGATTATAAACAAGAATTATTTATTTAAACCTTCAGAAAGACATGATAATGAAAGATTTCCTTTTAATGAAAAGTGAGATTTCACCCATTATCTGTAAGAAATGAAATAAGTCAACAAAAGCTGTGGAAAATCATCTCAAACAACAGTTGGTATGACAAAAGCACTTAAAATCCATGTGAGTGCTCTTTGTCCTGCAAAAAGCCTTCTTGGAATATTAAAACTGTACAATTTACTCAAATCAAGTCCAAATTAACAGTAAGGTCGGGGTCTTTCTTACACCAAATAATCAACAGCATACACAAATAAGCACTCACGGTCTAAAGACTAAGCATACTATCTCTTTACTATAGGAAGATGATGTAACTAGTTAAAAACAGAAACATGTTTCATGAAGCATGATGACTATCATACACTGACAAGTCAACTTCAAGAATCACAAGCAAAAAGACAATGTTAAGTTTGGCATCAAGGAAAGCACTAACCTTCCTCTCCTTTTCCAGGATTTCTCTAATGGGGCAATGTGCAGCAGCAACACAAAGATTCTGAGGTTGATTGCAAGGATAAAATATCTCATTTACTTGTAGCCCTAAAATTTATGAAGAAAAATGGTCCAAATAACATGCTATAAGAGGATACAGACCTTCATATCACTTCCTGAATACCCATCAGTCATATTTGCTAGAATTTCCGTATCAACATCTGGTGCCAAATCTTCCTTGGTTAATATTACTTTAAGTATCTTCTCTCTATTGGCAGCATCTGGCAAGTTCACCATTAATCTGTCAAAAGAAAATAAATTTATGATTAGGTGAAGAGTGAAGACAAATCTTTGTTGAACACTGAAAATAATATACTGATGTCTACCTTCGTGGAAGCCTCCTTATCACAGCCTCATCAAGGTCAAAAGGCCTATTGGTTGCAGCTAGTACCAATACACGTTCTTTATCTTTAGTTCGTAAACCATCCCAGTTGACCATAAATTCATTCTTCATCTTCCGCATGGCTTCATGTTCTCCAGGATTTTCACGCCTCCCCAACATGCTGTCAACCTATAAGCACACAAGAAAAATACTAAACAAAAGATTAAGAAAATTTGAATCCAGTTCCTTAATACTGCACAACTAGAAGACTAAGGTTTAAAATCTCAGTCCACTATTGTTTTTGACACCTTGACAGATGAGTACAGTACCATTATACCAAACTATTTACCGAGATGTACAGTCCAATATCGCTGAAAAATATTTTTAAATGAAAAATAACCGGTACCAAGATATAAGGTCCTATACCAATTGCTCCTTGGTCATACAGGTAAATACCAATTGGCATGCACCAATCAGATTGGTAATTAAAATTTTTAGCATAAAAATATTAGAAAATCATTCATCAATTTCAAATGTAAACAGTTAAGTCAGCTGACCTCGTCCACGAAAACAACACTAGGAGCAATTTTACTTGCTAGTGAAAAGACTGCTTTTACATACTTCTCCCCCTCGCCAAACCACTGTTTTAAAGAGAAATTTAGATACGATTAGAAGTCAGAAACAAAAAGCTGTCACTGATCAGTTAGTTATAAAATAAAGTTTTACCTTCGAACTAATGCTTGACATTGATACATTGATGAAGTTTGCACCAGCTTCTGTAGCAACAGCTTTAGCGAGCATTGTTTTCCCCGTACCAGGAGGACCAAAGAGCAGTATCCCTTTACATGGCTATGACAAGTTCACAAAAAGATCAAGAAAACAAATACATATAAGTTTCTAGACATAAACACAAGCTACAAGAATTAGCATCCCAAATAAATCAAAGACGAAAGATAACATTCTTGACAGAAATGCAAACCATTGTGAGGTTGTCAAATCATCAACAAACCTCAAACTGAAGTAGACTAGAGAGGATGAAATAATTTTCTTAGAAAATTATGCAACTGGTTTTGTTCTGACAATTTTGAATTGGAAAATGTAACCGGTTGTGTTTTTAAGTATTTTTTATTTTTAGGATTAAAATATAAAAAAGGGTTGTGCATACCACCCGACCGAGGCCCGGTAACCAGGCCCATTATCAGGCCTGAATCGGGTGGCAAGCTTGGTTCACAAGGTTTACTGGGTGGTAAGCCCTGTATCGCACATAAACAACCCAAAATTAGGTAGCCTGAACTCTGAATATTGGTTCAGGACCTGTGAATTCCATACATTCGTAACCAAATCAAGAAAAATTGTATTCCTTGATTCCAGATTTGGTCTCCAAAAAAGATAAATAACTTTGAATAAATTTTGACATTGGAAAAAAGAAAGGTTGAATCAGGAACATAGTAAAAGATCTTAAAGAAGAACTCAAAATTTGTGCATTGGAGACCGCTAGTTTGATAGCTCTATTAGTTAAGCTTCAATCTAAGAAGCAGAATTATTCTAGTATTTTAGGATAATAACTTTCATGTGATGTGGATGGTTAAAATGACGAGGGGTATTAAGAGTCTTGTGTTATCATCGGATGCCTTTAAGATTAAAAGAAAAAATTTATATGAAAGTTATCATATAAATACTCTATGGTTCTGAGTGTTGGACAGTTAAGAAACAATATATACAAGAAGTTTGTGTTGTCGAGATGAGAATGTTGAGATGGATGTGTAGAGTTACTGGAAAAAATAGCAAAAGAAATATTTTTATTCGTGAATAATTAGGTATTGTTTCAATAGAGGATAAGATAAGAGAAAATTGCTTAAGATGATATGAGCATATACTTAAAAGACCTCCAGATGTGATAGTCAGAAGGGATGAAATGATTAATGTTAGTGGTACGAAGAGAGGTAGAGGAAAACCTAAAAACACTTTAATAGAAACTATAAATAAAGTTTTAAGCACTCTGAACTTAACTAAACATATGATTTTTTTCATATCTCAATGGTGACAAAAAATCTATGTAGTCGACCCCAGATAGTAGAGACTTACGACCTTGTTGTTGTTGCCATAGAACTTTCATGTGATGTCTAAAGGAATAAAGAGCTTTGGATAATTATTACAAAAGAAAACATCAAAATTATTAACAAAACAAACCAATACTCATGCTCAAATGCTAGAGATTACACAATTTTTTCATGAGAATTATTTGAATTTCTAAAAGATAAAATACAAAATATTGATGCCGCCTTGATATATGCATATAGCAGCACTCTATCTCATGACATGAATGTAGAAATTTCAAAATGGTTCATATCTTTTGCACAATGCATGCTGCTTTTCATTGCAGCTTGCAGCAGTTGCATGCAGAACCTTAGCATATGCTGGCACAGGCTAAAGCATAGTTTGCTTGCTACGGAAGTAGAAAGTTATAAAATTCGAAACATGATTTCTATTAAATAACTAGACTCTGTGATTATCCAGAAATGAGTTAAGAATCAACAAGATTATCAATTGACAGTCAGGATATAAGCTTTACTAGCAGTCTACATCAGAAAAAGTTTAAGCAAGATTCCAAGGGAAGCATAACATATATGAAACCAAGCTAAAAGCACATGTGCCTTACAAAACAAACAAATAAACTGCATCTGAAAATTGAGATTTCTAAAATTACTTAAAAGAAAATTTGATATACCTTTGTCAATTGTCCTTTACAGAACAATTCTGGCCTTTGCAATGGAAGCATCACCAACTCTTTTAATGTGTCCTTAACATTTTCTAAGGCTCCTATATCATCAAATGTGACTCCAATATCATCAGGAGGAATGACGTCAGATATAAGCCGTTTCTCAAATTCATTCTCAGTAGCCACATCCTGAAAAAAAAGGGAAGGGGGGAACTTAAAGAGGACAAGTCAAAATCCTTTCATCTTCTTTGAAAAGAATGTTTTGAATTAAGTGCTGACCAAAAAAATCATAGAAGAAGACAATTTTCGAGCACGAATTAACAAATAGGTATTTAGCTCAACAAAATTGTATGAGCAGAAGATAAACAAACAAACAATATCTTAGTACAAATCAGAAAAGAGGGTAGCTACCCATCTCACCTTCAGTGATTTTTTTGTACTCTTGGAATCACTTTGGAAGTTTTGCAGCATTTGCAGACCGTGCGTGATGCTGAAGGGTACCAACAATTGTTATAATGGATCATAGATAACTAGTGGAAATTATCAGCAATTCAACAACAACAAAAACATAACCTTTCACTTGAAAGAATGAGTTTAGTTTTTTCTCCAGATGCTTCAGATGTGTTGTTCTTAAGGTGGTGACTAAGAGCAAAACCAATTACTTTATCGACACCTGGAATGGTTAACAGATTAAACATGATCTGAAGGAAATGAAAATTGATGGAGGAACCTGTAATAAAAGATATCACTCACTTTCACTTGAAAGTGTTTGATCCTTTATGCATATCTTTTCAAGATTGTTGCACTCAAATCCAATGCGATTTAGGAACTGAAACATTGTAGAAATATCAAGAAAACATATAAAATACAATTATTGATACAAATCCCACAGAGCAAACAAAGCATATACTAACATAAAGGAAACATATAGAAGAAATGTGAGTGCACAGTTTCACAACAAAGTAAGGTTAGTTCAGAATTTTGAAGTCCAAATCAAAAGTATATAAAAGATAAGGTGCTTAGAAAACAAAATTCTTGACTTTTGAATTTTGATGTAACATATCATACTTGTGATCTTAAAAACCTCACCCCCAAACCCAGACAACCAAAACACCCAAAACACAGAAAACTAAGGCCCAATTCTTTAATTCTTACATAAACAATCAAGAACCCTTTTTTTTTATGAAAGGCTAAGAATACCATATGATAGACGGAAGTAAAATAAAATGCATCAGGACAACTTGGTGTATGAGGTTACCACCGAGGGCTCAAGGTCAAATGTATTTGGTCTTACCCCAGCAGGTCAAGGTGTTTAGGTCCTACTCCCTCTATGACAAATATGTAAATCTTTTGACTCTCTCTAAAAATACATTTTAGATTTTTCATATAAACACTAATGAAAAAAATTAAATTACATATTTGCACTCTACAAAAATCAAATTTAACCATATAAATAAGTTCTTTTTGTATATACCAAGAGCTAAAATAAGAACTAATAGTGTTATCAATTTCCTATTATTCTGACAAATGTTCATGCAAATGCATTCATATGAACATTTAGCCCTTGGTATATACAAAAAGAACTTGTGTTCATATCAATTTTACATATACATTCTGACAAATGTTCATGCAAATGCTAAAATAAGTACTGATGTTTATGCAAATGCATCAATGCACAACCTATTTACAGCATTCATAACTGATGGATGTGTAAAATTTTGTTAAGTACATATGCCAAGATCAAATGAGAACTACCAATTTAAAATATTTAATTTTCAAAGATAATAAAAGTAACTCTATATGCATTCTAGAATGCCAAATCTAATGAATGAGTTGCCATAGAAGTGTTGTATATGTCCTCTTGGAGACTCTCCCATACAATAATACTTCCTATATTTGCAATGATAGCTAATATTGGAGTCAAGGCATAGAGTTGAGATATAGAAATGGACCAGCAGATGGAGGCTTAACTTTAGATTATATTGTAAATAAAGATAGAGATGAATATAACGAAAGGAGATTAGGCATTTGGGAGAAGATCATGATAATGCAGAAAGAAACAGAAGTTTACTTAATTGAAGATAGATAGGTAAAATGGAGGGCATTTATGTCCATTACATTTAGCCCCCTTTCAACAAAACGAATTAAGGAAAAAGTAGCAAGATGTACCAATCCATATTTAAGGTTTCAATATGCAATGTCTCTATGGTTAGACCATGGAGTTAAATGCTACTGAGTGCAGTCCAATGCCTCCTGCTAAGGTATATAAATTGAATCAAACCAAATTAGCTATGGAATTTGTTTGTCAGGCTAGTCCAACACGTTATATGGCCAGAGCAAAATTTTGAAAAGAAAAAAAGGTTTAGGCCCTTGAGGTCTCAAAACCATCTCCTTTTCAAGTGGAAACAAATGCAAGGAAAAGGAAGAAAAGAGATAAAGGACAAGGAGAAAGAACGTGGAGAATAAGCAGAAGGGAACTCACAGGCTCAGCCTTCAGTCTAACCTCCAGCAAGAAGTGGGGGAAAGAAACAGTTACAGGAATACCAGATCTTCTCACATTACACAGATGTTGGATATGCCAACAACTTTTAGAGTACGCAAATAGGATAACTTAGATATATCAAGACTTACAGCAAAAGAAGATAATCATAAGAACAAAAATGTTCTGCAGAAACTCTGATTGATCGTGCCAAAAAATCATGAACTTACAGAACGAATGTTTAGAGCATTGGATTTAGCTTTTAGCGTTTCAACATCACTATCAAACTTCCTTTTCCATTCTGCAACTTGCCCTTCATCCTGAAATTCTTGCATATGATTGATCTCTCTAATAAAAAAAAAGAATCACCCTTAAAAATTAGCATTCAATATCTTTTCAAAACAATATACCTGAGGTGGCTGGATAATAATCTTATTTGGGAAAAGTTTTGCAAGCTGCTTCATTGTTTTGGAACTTTCTTTGCTTCTCTCGTGCAACCTACTGAAGCAATCCTGCACTTCCACCAGAAACTGAATTTGATACTAAAAAACAAATGGGAAATCTGAAAGATGAAAAGAAAAGACTTCATATTTTGTCAAGATGTAATGGAAAAGCATAATTCACTAGTAAGTTTAACTCCAATAGCTAATCTAAAGCTATTATCAGCAAACCATGAGACAGAAGGTTCAGCATTATAAGACATTTACTTAAATTGAGCTTTCATGTACGAATTCATAAATTCTATCTGTGAATAGTGGAAAAGGAGCCTTTAGTTGGACTAAAGAATTGAACAGAAATAAGCTATCTAGCCACAGGCACAGGCATTACAGCCTGCAGAATTGCTGCATTAGGCCATAGCAAGAGGGCAGATTTAAAGAGAAAATAAAAGAATAGAAGAGAAAATTAAAAGAAAAAGAAAGCAGGAGAGATAAGAGAGCGAGGAGAAAAAAATTCGTAGGCACACCAAGAGGGAAGAAGGAAAGTGAGAGACTGAGAAAAAGGAGATGAAAATAGAACAAAATGAGAACTTGAGAGAAGGAAAGGAAAGAGGAACAAGATAAAGAGTGGAAGAACAAGAAACAAAATATACTTAAAAAAGTAAAAGATTATAAGCAACCAGATCTGTCAGAGGACTGATATGTAACATTTGAGAAATGATTTGTAATATTTGAGGACTTAATTGTAATTTCCAGGGATTGGAGTGATCATAACTTTTTGATACTGAATCCAATATGAATGATCTCATTGTCTTTAAATTCCTTATGAAGTAAACAGTTTTCCCAAGCTGGTGATGTGATAAAACTCCTGCATGTTGTTACCTATTTAATTCATATTCATAGTGACAACTATCTCTTTCATAATATATTCATTGACATCATATTTTCATGTACCATTGACATCATATTTTTTTGGTATACAAGTTTTCTGCACAAGCATGCAAAGTGATGTTGATGAATGATGTCTCTAAGACAAACTGATACACATGCCTATGGACAATTTGTCACCCTATTAATGAATAGAATAGCCAGCATTGATAGGCAATTCTTAAAAGATACAAGCGGATCATTAGACATGGCAATGGGCAGTTCTCCATGCTTGGAAAAGAGACATGTTTTCTCTATTATGACAGGTGGAGCTACCACTCAATTCCAATGAAGGTTAGACTATGATATGGAATAACACCTCGCATTTGTAAAAAAGATTGTTCCATCATGAACAATCGAATGCTTCTGATGTGCAGATAGGCCCCTGACTCTTTTATATGACATCCTTTATAATGCATGATTGTCTTTAATCATATTAATTATGATCACATTCTAATCAATGTTACTTTTTAGCATAATATCATTGTTCATCTTGTAAGCTAATTAAGGTATATAGTAGGATTTGATGGTTTCCATGGTTTACGACGAAACAACCCCTACAGAGCTGAAAATCCCAAGCCTTTTTTTTTACAGGTGCTTAACAACTTTTAGAACTAAAACTATGAAGAAGCTCTTAGATTTAGAGGTGGAGATCATCAGTTGATTGTTATGTTTAATTGTTTATTAACTATTTAGCTGAATTGTTTTACTTTATGTGAAATATGGAGAGAATATTTTGTTAGTTATTAGAAATAATGATTACATTGAGAACTCGCACTCTAATAATAGATGAGCTTACGCAAAGTGTCAACTCGTTGTGTGATATTTGTGCCAGGACTTAACAGATTTAACATCACAGTCATTGTGACAAAGTTTGTTTTCTCATTGTAATAGTAACATTGAGTTACAAAAATGAGGTTTGACCTATTACATCCAAGGTTTCATGTTTTTTCCAACACAAACAGTTTGATGACAGACCATGCCAAATCATGTCATGCTGGTACCAACTATGTCATATTAAAGCTAAGTCAACTTTTCGACGAGTTTCAAATAGCAAATGGATAGTGCCCATGGCATTGTTCTAACAACATACTAATTCCTCCCAAGCCACCAATTTTTATAACTTTATAAAGCATTGTTTTCCTATACCTTGCTACTTGAATTATGAGATAGATCCAGACAATGTCCTTTTTAATGATAATCCCAACTTTATGTAACCAATGCTTTAAAAATAATGCTTAGAATGCACAAAATAGAGTAGGTATCATAAATATGCCAAATAATAATATATGTCAATTTTTTCTCAGGAAATATCACTCCATACCGGCAAAGCAAAATCAAGCAGTGCAGTTTGGTTGCCTCCAAATTTTGTAAAAAGAAGACCACCAGGGTGTGACTGCAACATATATAATTATATACTACAGTTAATATTTCCTACAGTAAGCCAAAGCAGCTAATAAACCAGTTTCAATGTAAACGAGAAAAACAAAAAGAACCTTCTCTTTGCGGCTGTCCAACTGAGTATTGGAGCAGATAACAAGAATGCCTGCTGGCAGGGAATCAATCTTACTCTTCATCGTGAGGTATGAATCAGTACCTCCAGCCACAGATTTCTCAATGTCTTTAAAAAACACTATTAGAGGACCATGTTGACATTCCTCAGATACAAACTGGGTTAAAAAGGAAGTTTGAATTTAGTACAAGAACAGGAAACAATATACCAAATAAACTAAAGAAGAATAGGAACCACCTCAAATAACTCATTTAGTGCAGGTCTTCCTGTATCTTCTCGCGTAGAAGTATCTGGGCGAAGAGAGTCCGCTGAACAAGAAAAAAATGAGAGAAGGCAGTAAGATTTGTGGCTTTTATATGCGAATTTATTTTCATCAGCATAAAAGTAAACTTTAGAAAAGTATCTAATAGCTTGATCAGAAGAATCAAAGACGATATAGATGAGAGATCTACCAGCACAAAAGAAACCATGGTGTTCTTCACAAAGACCACCAAGGTCATTGCCCTCAGCAATATGCTTATCAAATCTAACTCCAACCTTCGCAGATTTATTTTCTTCAAAAGCAAGGAGTACTTTTCCACGATAGCCATAATTTGGACCTCTGTATATAAAAGCAAGAAAAGAACTGGGTGACATGAAAAGGCAATATCAAAAGCATTCATAGTTAACTTAGAAAGTATAATTGGATAACTATGTTTGTTAAAATCACAAAAAAATTGCTTCTCAAAATCAAAAAACCCAATAACACTTATAAAAATCTTCAGCTGTACCTAGAACTTGCCTCAACTCAAAATCTCATCCTTGAAAAGAGACAAGGGGATAAAAATTTTGTAATCCTGCCTAATTTTTGGAGGAAATCAATACATGGAAATATAAATGGCTTACTGTGGGGAATAAATGAGTGCTGCTGTAACAAACTGACGCAGCGATAGCCACATGGGACAGATATGACTATACAAACATGCTGTTAAAGCCCCAAAAAGAAGACTATGCATAAAGAGGGAAAAGAAATCAGCAGCACAGCAGGGAAAATACAGTTTTCCTAGAATTAATTTACAATGAAAAAGTCAAAACTTGACTTGCAGAGGATTTATTCAAATAGGTAAAATGTCCAGACTCAGACAGCAGTTTATCTTGTTCCTCTAGTATGATACAGAAGGTCCCCCTATGAGTCAAGATAAGACAGTTTCAAATTTTCAATCAATATATAAATATTCAAGTAAAACTAAGAGAAGCCTTCCAGGGGTTCTTCTGGATGTATTCAAAAATGCCTGAGCGAAAAATACTCAAGGCAACTTTATAAAAATCCCAGTTGAAGCAACTTGATGGATCATTGCAATGATTAGGGTGTACCAAAAACACATCTTAAAAGTGGGTCTGTTGTCTTTTCTTGATAACCTCCTCAACAAGCAGAATCGTTACAATGACTCTCTGGCTACCAATTCCGACACAATTTTGACATATTCTCGTTTCAAGTGAATTTGCTAACCCTCAATCATTTTAAAAGCTACTTGTAGATCTTCACCTTTTGCTGCATCCTTCAAGCTCACACTTTGATTCTATTGTAGATGATCTATCGTGGGAACCAATCTAGTTGCTTGAATATTTTATCATTGCAATAATTATCATCTATGGATTTTAATTTTAGCAAAAGGTGCTGTTATGACTAGAACGTCCCATAGCAAGGAGGAAACAATTTGCAGAACAGGGATGTTTTGTGAGCCACTGTACAAAGGCCTGAACCTGCTTTTAATTGGACCAAACAGTAAAGGCTTTTAGTTGAACCAAATACTGAAGGCATACCTGAACCAGCTTTCAAATGGATGAACTGGTCATAATCTTAAATCCGGACAAGAAATGACTAAACTGGCCAAAGTTCTTCTCGACCATTTTGGATACGATTCACAGAGGAAAAGTGTGGCTCACCATTCTCATATCACCTCATGACTCATTGTGCTGCCAACCAGAAAGGAAAAGACGCTACTACTATGGGGGAAGACTAGAGATGAGAAAGCACTATTATAAAGCAGCACCTCATCAAGGTTAGTATCTTGAGCTTTTCCTGTTTTCTCTTTTCATACCACCATGTTGTGCCATTCTAGTGTGGCTTGAACTATTCCAACAAGATGCAACTCTTTATTGCACTCTTATAGTCTTATGCACCTCTATATTTTGAGCATGCCAATTAGGAACAGATATGTTTTTGCACAAAATTCAGTAGAAACCAAGAAGCAACAAATAGGATTGTGTCTTATGTACCCACTCTCATACCAAAACTGGTTGGTACAATTTCAAACTGTTGTACTATGGACACAAGATCATATGAAGGTGAGAGCAATAGGATTCAAGTGATGTAGAAGTATATCTGAAGAAGAAAAATATGATAAGAATGCACATACAGATCATAAAATTTGTAAAACAAAATAAAATAACTTGTGGCTCATGGGAGTGATGTCTGTGACTCCTATGGGTTGTTTTCTAGGCCTACAAGGAGGAGATCTCCTTCTGCAAGTCCTCCTCTTTTCTCCCTCCATTGCTTTCCTCTCAATCCCTTTACCCTCCAACTCTCTCTCCGTCTCTCTCCCTTTCTCCGAATTACAAAGTAGCAAGCAATACCTGCAGCTAAGGTTCCCTTCACCCTCCATTCCTCTAGCATATAACACTAGCATAACAAAATAAGCATGTGCTCTACATGATATCTTCATTCTTATTTAAATTACCCAATCCACCTAAAACCATAGACAGAAACAAAACCTTAGATATCAAGGACCAACTATAGCAAAAATCCTCATATAAACCAACTATCGGACAGAATATACTTGGCACAATCAGGCACAATGCAATGAGATTTGCAACACCAAATGGTACCGCCCGTACCAGGCAATACATACCGGTCCGCCAGTTGACAGGCATGCGGACCGCCTGCTATCGGGCGATATCACCCTGGCTGCGGCGAGGCAAGGCGAGGAAAAAGAGGCGTTCGAAAAAGAGGGAGAAGCTTCGAGAAATAGTACCAAGCGCCACCTCCTCCTCATTCTTCTTCGTCGTCTTCTTCTTTGTTGTGGCGCCTGTTGCCATCGCTCCCTCGACACCGCAGCTCTTCAACACCCGCTGCCATCGTTCCCTCGATACCGAAGAAGATTCTTCTTCTTCTGCTCCTTCGCAGAGGCGCCCGCTGCCATTCCTCGACGCTGCAGCTATTCGCCTAGGGTTTGGGCACTGCTAAGTTATATATTTTTTATATATTTAATATTGCTTAAATATAATTTATTTAATATCGTTTTAAGCACACCATCATTAGCTATTTTATATTTCTATGATTATATATATATATAATATTATTTAATATTAAAATTAATTTTAATATTTTTTAAGCATACCGTTCGGTATGCCTGTACCATACTGTACCGAGCAAAGCTCGAAACTCCGGTACAGTACAAAATTTCAATCCTTGCAATGCATACTGACATGTGTGAAAGGATAGAAAATGAGAGGATAAAAGACGAGGAAAGCATAAAGACAAAGGAAAAAAGGATTCAACTTGGCAAATGGTGGCGAAGCATTTAAAGACTACAAGTCGATGGAAACTAGAAACCAATCTAAAAAGTCAATGCAAAGGTTGAACCATCATAGATCTTCCAAAGCAATCTCCTGAATTGTAAGGGGCCAATAGCTTCAATGGACGTGTTTAATTTTTTATAATATAGAGGATGTAATGATTGGTTCTTTGTACAAAAGGATAAAACTGGTTGATAGAACTTAGCTTGATGTGAAAAAAGATGCTTCAAAGTCTACATTAATAACTTTTTTATCGGTACTCACTTTTCAAATGTATGACTCTGTATTGGTAGTAGATACTGCAGTTCAGAGTGCTATGCATAAAACAGATGGAGATGATGATTTAAATTTTAAAATAAATCTAGAGCAACAAATATAAAACTTTATACAGGTGTTATTTATGCAGGTACTATCGACAATTTTTAGTTACTCAGGCATTTAACAACCAGCAATTAGACACTTCTATCATTTTTGTGTAGGCCTACAACTTGCCCCTGCTCACAAACCAAAAATCCTAAATAGAGCATGCACTTGATCAGGAAAGAATGACAACTACCAAAGAAGTGTTTATTGTTAGCTAGTTTTGCTTAGTCCAGACAAGTTCACAAATATTCACTGGTCTGACCAAGAACCATTAATGTACCATACAGCTCAAGACTGTTCAGTATACCACTTCTTTATTATTTTTCTGAGATACTGGGCCATATAGGTTGGTATGACACTCAATATCTCAGTACCATAATAATAAGTTCGCATGTGCTCAATATTGCAGTACCCACTTTTAATATAATGACTCTGTATTGGCTTGGTTGTAGATACTGCAGCTCAGAGTGCTAATAAGACTTCAAATATAAAACAGATGGACATGGTAACAAGACTTCAAATATATATACAACAACAAATATAAAACTTTATACAGGTACTACTGACATTCATAGATACTCAGGCATTTAACACCCAGCAATTTGACACTCCTATCAATTTTTTGCAGGTCTGCAAGCCTAAATAGAGCTTGCACTTGATATGGGAAGAATGACAACTGCACAAGAAACTTTAACACACAGCTAGTTTTGTTTGATCCAGACAAGTTGACCGATATTCACTGGTCTGACCAAGCACCCTTGGTACAATAGAGCTCAAGATTGCTCCACATACCACTTCAATATTTTGTAGTGATATCGGGTCGTACAGGTGGTACGTAGATAACAATAAGAGAGGTTGAAACTGGCATTGATGGTATTTAAAAGTTAAAACCTTGCTTTAGGTACACTGCTTTTATCATAGAATAACTCTACTCCATCATTTAAATATTCAAAACTTGTTATTGTGTATTATCTTCATTTTCTTCGAATGTAACTGATGAACAATTTTCATTTTATCTGCATGTAAAAAAGTTGCACTTCTGCAGCTTCAGGTTAAAATTTGAAGATCGACAATAAAACAAAATAATATCTCCAGCAGGATCGACAAAGTTGTATCAAAAACCTATAAAAATCAATGAGGACAAGTATGGACATACCTTGGAATCAGAGGAACCTCGGTTGGTTGTGATGGACCCACATACTTCACTCTATCACCTAGATAAGCATTTGTTCATTATGAGACACAATTGTGAGAATTGAGAAAAATGATCAATCATGAAAAATTGCAACATTTTTTAACAGTAAAGTAAGAAAATTGCCTTTTTTAAAAGGGCAGGATTTTAGTGAGGCAGTTGAAGTCTCCTGCTTTGGTAAAGGTTCCGTATCAAGAACAGATGACTCCACGATATCAGCCTTGACAGTAGAAGTTGGCCTCCTATGCTGGAAACAAGCAGACAATGCACCATGTTGCTTATCAGTTGGTTTATCCAAATTTAATACTTCTTTAAAGGACTCAGAATCCTTCGAAGATGGTCCCTGAAATAAATTATGGAAACATCAAGACATCAAGTATTCCATTAGAAATTTTTGTCTTATCATCCACTCTCAATTGTAGGCAAACTCAGGCATCTTAGAAAGCCTTGTATAAAGGCAAGAAAAAAGAATATTACCGATGAACTCGTGAAAGCATAATCCATACACAAATTAAAAAAAAATTACAAATGGTAAATTGAAGAGAGAAACTTACACCCAGTAGTGTGAGACAATCTATTATGAGCACTCTAGCATCAAACTCTTTAGCAAGTGCCTTTACTAAAGTTTCCTGATATATTTCAGATCCTGTACAAACATCGGCAGAATAAACAGATCTTAACCAGAAAGCAAAATGCACAATTTTTTTATAAGTGAACAAAGTTGCAGACCTGGTGGACCAGATAGTAGTACACGTTGGCTCAAAGATGAAATATCACTCGTGTATTTCAAGAACTCTTTGCATTTCAGGTGAACAAAGGCACATGAAACAAGAGGCTGCTTTGTATTCTCACTGTACAAAAGAACTTAGCAAGGAATTAACCACTTGAAGATTTTTTGTTTACACGTACTACAAAATAAAAGCATCATAAGGTATCCGCCAATTCCTACGAATAAGAAATGGATATAGAATACACACAAGTAACAGCAGTAATTCACATGTGACATCCAAGCATAACAGAAAAGGCTAAAATGAATATGGGTTAAAAATGGCAAGATCTACAACACCAAATTACAGAGCAAAACCCATCATATCAGTTGCACCAATTAGGCACTTGTTTCCATATTTCTTAATAGGAACTTATGTCTGGAAGATTAAAGCTCATGCAATTACATGGGAAAGATATCAGTCATCAGATATATGCACATAACTATTCAATTCATTTGATAATTAATGTGCTATGTGCATAATAAAAATAGCTTGAAACTGCATGTAGAAACATGTAACTAAGATAAAACATCTCTATGTACAGAAGAAACTCATAATGGTCACTCTTAAAATAAAACCGAAAGCAATATATGCATACATCCTAAAGAAATTATAAGGTGACAAGCATCGACAAATCACTGTTAAAAAGGATGAATAGCAAGATACTTGATAACAAGTTAGCAACACTTAAATAGTTGAGTTTTAATTTAATGTCATTGGATCTTATATAAGAAAGATTGTAACAGTTTTTGTGGTTAAGACTTAAGACTTCTAGAGGATCATGATCCTGCAGCTTTTGTCAGATAGTCAGGGACAACCTTCACAAACAATGTCTAGCTGACAATAATTTCTGGCACAAGACATACCAACTCAGTGACAAACAGCAAGGGAATCCGTGGGCTCTATATAAAGGGCATTCAATGTGTATGCATAATGTGCATGACACAACTAAAAGCATCTAAAATCAAAGATAATTCTTCATTTCTACATAATATAACATTAGCATGCCACTGCCCCCACGATCATGCATGATTGAGCCATAAGAAGAAAAGATATGAACTACAAAACTTCAGCCAAGAAAATTGAACCTGATTATGAAAGGAAAATTTGAGAAATAAAGGCAACGACAGCATCGTAGTAACAAACTAGGGCTCTCATATTATAAAATCCAAGCAAAAATAACAGAGCCAACGTAGATTAACCATACAGCAAGCCAGCATTTAACCCATAAATGTATAAATAAAGCAGAGATGTGACGTCATAGTGAATTGATCATGGCAAAGAAAGAAATACGAATGTGAAAAAAGAAGTTATTTCACTATAAACAGTTAATCAATTGATAGACCAACTCTAGGTGAATGACATCAGCCAGAGTGTTAAAGTTGCAAAGAGAGCTCAAAAGATGATTGTTAGAACTGCATAACTCTCAAAGTAAACCAGAAATAACTCCAAGAAGACATATAAGTTGACACCAAAAAGGCAAGATAGCCTCCTCGAATAATAGCTTATGACATATAATACTTATTATATCAATGGCCACTAAACCATGGTACACATGATCAAGAAGGATCCAACTATAAGAGGTTTCGCATATTAGGTGGTCCATCAAAATTTAGGATTTGTTGATTTTCATTCAATTTCAACGATAAAAAAGAGGGATGGGAGTCTAGATCTAAGAGGTAGCTGAAGTAGAAAAAGTTAGTGCAGTAGGAGCAGAACTCAAAAGGTAAGCATATCTTTGAAACACACTGATCACCATTTCATCTGGTGCTTGCTTCTTTTCCTTCATTCTGCCTATGCATTCTGTTAGCATAGCGACTCCCCATGCCATGCCTACAACATGTACCATGTGAGCGGCCTGCTAAACAAGGGGGAGCTAGCAACAACTAGAACCTTGATCATCCACAGGCACAAGAAGTAGAAAATCCCTATGATTTACACCGTACTACCACATCAAACCTAAACCAGCTGATTAAAGCTTGTATTGAAACTAGACCATGTTCTTTTCTTTTTTATTGAGCCACATGAATTTGCAGCAACTGCACTCTTTCATCAATGTTATGCAGTCTAATCAACTTTAGAATTAGATTCAATGAATTATGTATCAGAAGTCCAGAAGATATTCGTTTTGTTTGCATTTGGCCTGCTTAAGCTAAAACTAGACACAGTTAATACTACTCCCGTGGTATGTACCTAAAAATATTGTTTGCATCAATTCCTAATGGTCTGGTAGTGTCATGATGTGGGTATAATAGGTATTTACACATTTGTTTAGTCCAAGGCTCACATTTTGTGTACCATAATGTACTGATCACGGCTCAAACTGATACCATACCAGTCTGCACCAGTGCATCGAGTGTCCATACATTGTATACGTACAAGGTTGAAAAAAATAAACTAAAAACGAAAAAAAAAACTATCTGGTACAGAGCGATACCAGTCCTGTATCAATTGGTACTAGCCCTGCCTTGGGTGTACAACCCATTTTCCCAAGTTCGTGTATCGATAACATATAGAACTGGTAAATACAGTCTATACCGAATCATATCGGGTGTATCTCTGAAGCCTACCTTTGAGGGCCCTATTTTAAGGCTTGATCAAAGCCAAATAAAAAAAGAATACCAATGGTGTACATCTGAGGCTCAATTTGCAATATTATTTTTAATGATTTTCTGCATGGAACTCGTGTAACTAAGGAATGTTCAAGAGAAAATAAATTATAGGCTTTAGATAATACTCTTGGGCACTAGTAACCCTATGTATAGGCACGCTTGTCCCCTTATAAGTGATGTGTGGATGTTATCTTTTGTATTATAGCAATTTAGTTGGCTTACTTAGTCATTCGTTTTTTTAGTTGTTAGCTAAAGAAGACCTTTTGCTTTCCAATTGAAGACACGCTCGTTGGATGCCTCATTTGCAATATTATGCAATAGCAATCAGCAGCATGCAGTGCAACAACTTTGCACATTCAGAAAAAAAACACTATTTATGGTAGCAGCTCTAGTGCAACAAAACCTCCACTTAATATACTGGCCATGGTTCAATTCAACTGCTGCTCAACAGAGCATTTTCTTATGGGGCCATTGTGAATTCCACCTATGAGCCTACAAAAAGTCACCATTAAACAGCTGCTCAACAAGAACTACAGGTGGATACAGACTTCTCCAGCACTCTACTTCTAATATTGCGAAAGGCCAAAAACCAATCTTATTCATAAAACAGCATATAATACCTCAGGTAGTAGGAAAAATTATCAAAGGAAACTTCAATATCACTAGCATCGATGATCCCTCGTTTCAGACCATCTTTAAAGACCTGGGATCTAGTTGAGGACAAACTTGCCAGCAACTCAAAATCCTTGACAGACTCCCTTTGATCCTCGAAGAGCTTGCATGTGTTTGCATTTAGCTCCAAGTCAGTCATTGGTTCTGTGTGTGTAAAGAAATCACAAATTTTAGTAAAAGTAACAAACTTTTGTATGAAAAATTTACAATATTTAAGCTTTCAAGAAAACTGTTATGGTGAAAGGTCTAATAGCAGAAAAAAAAATTGCATCTAGAAATATCTGAGAAATATCTCTTTGAACCAAGGTTTCATATTCCAGTCGGGATGGGGTAACAAGATTTCAGATACCATCAATATGCACCATACCAACAGGTACTTTCTAGTCCAAGCAAAGACCAGTATCAACCCATACTGGTCGGTATCATTTTTTTAAAAAAAATCTTCAGTTGAGACTGGGTGGTACAGGTCAGTATGCCGCCCAGTACACTAGTACCATACTGTCCAACAGAGTAACAAAATTGGTCTTGGACCAAGATTTGAAACCTTGCTTTGAACCATGTAAAAGTATTCTCACCACTAGGTGCAGATGAAGGATGAACAGATAGGTCCTTCTTTAAGGTTGATAAAGATGCTAGCATTGAAACTACAGCAGCTGCTGAATGGTCTCCAGGTCTTTTCTCAAATTTAAGTCCTTTTTTGGAAGCAATCTTCGTCTCTAAGGAACTATGAAAATTATGTAAAGTTGGTGTATTCAGTTTCTCCTTGGGTAGTTGCTGAAAAATCTGAAGTTATATTAAGGAACTTGAGAAGAAAAAGTAATAAGTAGGGAAGAAAAAATTGAACTGATCATTTAACTATATCCTTACAAATTACCAGAAGAAATGAAACCACTTCCAGGCAGTCATGTAAGATTAAATAAAAATAATTGAAATCTCACTAGATTTGCCTCACCAGGTGTACCTCATTTAATTTCTCCATAAGACAGACTAAATTATGCTTAGCTTCATAATTCTTTTTGAAATTCTCAATAAGTATGCTTCACAAAGATCATTCAACAAGACAGCAAATGCAAGAAGCAAAAGCTGAAAACTGGGAAAGGATACATAAATATGTTTTTCTGGTCTACTAAAAGCAACTTCATCTCCTCCAATCAGAATAATGGAATTTTTGTCAACAGTCTTTCCATTTACTTGTATGACTCCTTTTGTCCCAACAGTTTCAAGTAAAGCAACAGATGCACCACCACACTGACACAGATTCCAAAACAAAAACACAATGAAGTTAGATATTAAACACTTTTCTAAAGAAGATGACCGTGGTACCTTAGTTTGCCTTAGTACACATAGGGTTGTGCCAACAGATGGATCACGCAATTGCAGATCACAATTTTTGCTATGACCAACAGTGAATAGGTGACTGCAGATTGAACGGGAAGGATTCTGGAAAGAATAAATCAGAAATATTATAATACAACTAGAATATAATATCAGACAAGACTAAACCAATAAGATGCTACAAACCAAATAAAAAGGTAAAAGAAATTGAAACCTTCTGATAAATGATGCTAGATCTTGATGGTCCTCAGAAATCAGATGCCAAAAACAACATTATAACCAGTTATCTTTTTCAAGTTTCCTTATTTGATAGCAATTTTTTAAAAGATATTTATGGAAACTTAAAATGGTGATTCCAGCTAATATTATACAGTTAATAGTTGTGAGACAATTAGAATTTACTATAAAATATAAATAAAGATTTAAATGCTCTTAATTTAATTAAAGATAAGTTCAATAGTGGCAAAAGATCCATGTAGCTGATCCTTGTTATTGTAGTTGTTGTTCTATTACACCATTATAGCTCAACCAGCTCAATCACAATAACAAACACATAACCAAACACTAACAAATTCTGACTGGGGATAAGAAAAGGAAATTATATTAATAAAATGTCATGTCACATTTCACTCGACCAATGTACATTCCATATTAGATTTATTTCAATGCATATTAGACCAGCCCATGGCATTCCCATTCCAGTAGATTTACAGTGTGGATTTGATTACTAAGTCAATAATTTAGAAAAAAACTTGATCAAAGAAAACAATCAAGAAAAACATTAAGAGCATATAAATATGCATGACCAGCCATGTATCACCATTAGAAAGGAAGAGAAGAGATCCATGGAAAACATAGCAAGCGGTATGGCACCTTTTATATGGTCCTATTGGAATAATAAACAAATAACTCAAAACTAGCAAATTATGAATGAGGATAAGAAAGGAAATATTGCTCATAACATGTTATGTTACATCTCAATCAACCAACAAATACTCCATAATTAATTTCAACGAATACTACACCAGTTGATGACATTCCATTTTCAGTAGATTTACAGCATGGACTTGTTTACCAAACCAATAACTGATAAAAGACTTGATCAGAGAATACACATGAAGAGCATATAAAAAAGCATGATCAGCCATGAATCACAATTAGAAAGGAAGGGGAAAGATCCAAAGCAAACATTGCAGGCAGCCAGGCAGCATGATATATCTTGATATAAGAGTTCACGTTCAAGTATAAACAGGTCTAGTAACCCAATTATCAAAGTCCAACCAAATAAATATATTAATTTTATAGATAAATATTAATTTCTGGGACACCAAAAAGGCAAAAACTATAAGAGTACACAACAAAGACTGGTTCCTAAACCCCATGAACACCTCTACCTCAAATTACCCCCTCCATTAATCATAAAGCAGTAGTTCAACAAAAAATAATAATAATAAAACTAATATCTAAAGAATCCCCAGATCACCACATATAAATCTCAGCCCACCTCCACTTCTTTCCTGTCAATCCACCAGCAACAAGAAATGGCTTTACAAGTTTGAAGGAGATGTAGAGCTTCTGTCATGAAAAAGTAGGTTATTTATCATAAAATTAGCCAATATGTTGTTGGAACCCTCAAAACATCCACGAGAGAGAAGTAAGAAAAATGAGATGAATCAAGTTGAATCTGCAGGGCAAGCAGGCTTGGGCCTACATTCTAACTTAATGTGGAAGCACAGCAGCTTGTTCAGCAGGGGAAAAAAGCTTTAGTACTAAATAATAAAAAGAGAATTTCTACCTTTTAAGTAATTTCAATCACAAAATTGAATTTTTAAAAGTTAACACTTAACATACACTAGTAGAAAAAAAAAAAGAGAATATTGTGGAGCACACTTATTCGACTCAAACAAAAATTTGTGGTATCGCTCAAGAGCTTCTATGATGAATGCGAGTAATTTGAAGATCCTGTGCAAACAAATACCTAACGATTGACTTTTTTAAATTTCAATTAATAGCATAAATAAAATAACATAATAGTTTCTGTTTGATTCATAGTCGATTCCTACCAAAATCCTTAGTAACACTCAATTTTTGGTACCAGCTAAACGACTGAATCCCCAAAGTTGATTCCCCATCAAGCAACATGCCAGTATCAAGGTAGCAAGTTACCCTCGTGGACTTTCTAGCCATATGGATCAAACTGACATGGGAAAGAAGCTCGGAAGTCACTCAAATTCTGGCCATGAGCTTGCTACTACAAGTGATTCAGACCACATGTGACAGTTTCATTTTGCATTTTCTGCAAACTGCTAGACTATGAAAATCCAAAATAATTAGATATGTTTTGGTGCTAAACAGGTCAGTTTTGGTTCAACGAAGATGATAGTACAAGGATACTTGAGGAACTTCTGAGATGTGAAAATGGAGGGGAGCACTTAGTAATTAATGCTAGGCCTTCTATCTTTGGAAAAATCTATAGTTCTTGCAAAAAAGTTTATCTGTACCAGTCATATAACTTATCTGCAGTGTTTTGGAGGTTAGTTTACAAAAGAAACAGTTTGATAAGACAGCTTTCACAATATTTTCTTATTATTTCACTGTTTTCTGCAGTGCTAGCATCTTTTCTCCACTAGGAATCCATTTCATTTTCTTAAAGAGGAAAAAGACACCTCATAAGGACTGGACGCTACATCTTTCAAGAAAAGGTCTGATTGCTTATTACTTCTATTAGCAATTAAGAAAGTAGGCCTTCCTGTACCAAGACCAATGAGGTTCGGTTTGGAGTGCAAGGTTTTTTGCTCTGTTGGTTGGTTCTTTCAAAGCAACTAGGTAATTCTCCAATCATTTATACCAAGAGAAAAATATACAGGAAAAATGAAAATATATATATATATATATATATATATATATATATATATATATATATATATATATATATATATATATTCAACAGGAAAATTTCTTTTCTCTTACAAGGTTCACTCCACTCATTTTCAGAGGAAGAAAGGATTAGAACACGAGAATACTTACTAAAAATTCCACCAGATATTGTAAACAAGAAAGAAAGCAGTTACCGAAGAAACAACCAAAATTCCACCAATAGTTATCATGCAAAGAATAGACAGAAATTCAGATGAAAAGATAGAGATGAATGTATTGTTCGAACACTTCCTAACATGCAAGAAAGAAATTAAGCTGCCTGGGGCAGCTGACGCTGTAAGATTTTGAATCACGCACAGAAATCGCATGCCGAAGACCAGTACTTTGAGACCTTTTAACTCGATACCTCTAAACAATCAGCAGAAGAACTTCAATAATAAGAATAATCAGAAAAATAATAGTAGCAATTCGAACGACCTCAGAGAACTGGGATACGAGCTTGCCCCAAGCAACGGTCCTTGGAGGCCCTTCTTCTCCCTTATATTTCGTCGGCAGATCTAATTCCGGTGAACACTCCACATGTCCTACGACATACCCAAACAGAGTCGACAATTAAAACCGAACGCCCAATGAAAAGGCCTTGTTTTCCCCCAAAAACATCAACCAGGAAATCAAAAGGGGGGACAAAGGACTGCATGCAGAAGGCAGACCGACACCATACCTTGGCCGGACAACCCAATAGGGCCATCCACCTCCATCTCCACCGTCAGGGAAATATCAGGCGAGGTCGACTTGGCAACAACGCCATCATCTTGAGCACCCAACGACGGTTCCTCCAGATCAACCGGTTCCTTCTCCCTTGGCGCCGGTGACCCTGCCTCCACCTGAAAAATTCCAGGAACAAAACGACCGGCAAAGATCAGAATCTGGTGATGGGGAACGAAAAGGGGATGAAAGATCGCACCTTTGAGCGCTTTGCGCTAGGGGAAACCACCGATGTCGGAGACGGCGGGGTGGGGCAGCGCTTCCCGGCAGCCGCAGCGGCTGAGCTCCGCCTCGTCTCGACCATCTCCGCCTCTTTGTTCGCCCTCTCTCTCCCTCCTACTCCGATCCAAGGTTTTCACTCCACGGGAAGAGAGAGAAGCTACAAAGAAGCAGAGAGAGAGAGAGGACCAGCGACCGAAACGAGACCACCATATAAAGCACGATATACTGAAAAAGATCTATAACTGTAATAATAATAATGTTAAATTAGACGTTATGGGGAGAAGGGAATAGTGGTGGAAGGTTGTGCTTTCAATAGTATAGTAGTAGGGAAGGTTGTGATTTAGACGCAATTTGATGAAAAATTATATTATATTTTTTTATTATAATCAAAAAAATAGAAATACAAAATATTTATTAACTAATTAATTTATATATATATATATATATTCATATCTTCAACTCTTATACCCTTAATACATGATTCTGAATAAAAAATATATATTTAAGATTTCATATAAAAATAAAAAATTAGACATATATATATATATATATATATATATATATATATATATATATATATGTGTGTGTGTGTGTGTGTGTGTGAGAGATAAAGATGGGATTGGAGCCCAATATATTACAATAATCTATCAAGATCAATAACATATTTTATTATTTTGTAATGAGATTTTAATTATTCAATTTTTTATAAGTCCATCACAATCATATAAATATTTTAATTTTTTATATTAAATTCAAAAAATATTTTAAATAAAAAAATTAAAATTTAGACAAACTTTCACTCTCAAAGGATTCTTTTTTTGTTGTTGTTGTATATTGAAAGATACACATTTCATTTATGAAGCTACCAAAACACCACAAAACTCACACTGCCAATTAAGAGTGTTTTAGACTAATTACTCAAAACACCATCAACCCATAATACCTAAATAAACAAAACTCATCTCAGGCCAGCACTCGGATTCTAATCTCAATCTAAATAGGCCAAATTGGTCCAATAGTCTAAGAAATAAGGTGCCCATGAATTATACTTTTATTTGTTTTTGGATCCAACTAAGTATCAATCCAAAACCTATATTAACAAACCAATAAGTTTATTGATTGGATAATATAAGTTTAATGTATTTATATAAAAATTATATATTATATAAAAATATAAAACACATTAATAAATATGATAATATGGTGAATGAGAATGATTAAGTAAATAATATAATAAACTATTTTTATTTCTTTAATTCTTATAAGTATTCCGAAAAGAATACTGTGCTGTTGATGCTGAAGACCGGTAGACTCGCGGTGGTTGGACGCGGGCAGGGCCGAGTCGAACCGGTGAGTTGCGATTCGACTCGGTAATAATTGTGGGGAGTGACGAGGGTGCAGCACATGGACGCCAACGTGGGGCACATGCGTTTCCCTCGGTCATCTTACCGCCTTGGCGTTCCGGAATCCTCACCGGGTTGCACTCGACGTTTGCTCGTTGACTTTGCCGTTTTGGTCAATTGCGTCCTTTTTCCGGTCATTTGTCGATCGCAAACGAAGAAAAGGTCGTTTTATAAACCAATCCAATCATGCTTTCAATTTTTTATTTCTAATATTAGTCAATCCATATTATACGGTTCGATTACGTTAAAATTAGTAAGTTTTTTATTTGCTAAACTATTCTTGTTGATTGTTGAACATCACGAGAAATAGCAAAATGACATCATATTATTTTGAGATAAATGTCTCGAAGAATAATTCGTGTTAGCGAGGTAATAAGAGATGGATGTATTAAGTTACTAACAAGTATAGAAGAATTATTCGATATAACGGACCTAAGAGAGATTAGGGATACATTTAATCTTTTTTAAAATTTAAATAAAAATATAATTATATTTTTTTTAATTTTTTTAAGAGATTGCTCAAAATGCCAATGCTAAGACTTTATTTGAGTGTGGTTTTGTCTAAAGGACTTAAGCACTAAATGGATTATGGGCCAAAGAAAAAGGAGATTTGACCTCATGCCATTTAAGAGACTAATCTACTGAGAACATGACAAAAAAAATAATCAAGCGAAAGATGATAAAATGGTTTAACTATCAAAAATTGGTATTTTAGATGGCCAAACTTGCAAGACAACTGTGGTTTTCTTAATTGAAACTCTTAACATCTTGTTGTCAACTATCATAATAGAGTAGCCATTTTTTCATATGTGAGGGTAAATTTTGGTACAATAATATATTATTACTCTTTTATAAAAAATTATGATTACAGTTATAAAAACTGAATAAGATTAAGATTGACTTTCTTAATCCCATATCGGAAGTGAATAAGATTAAGATTGACTTAAAAGAATTCGATGAGCGTATAATTATTAATTTTAGTTTAAATATCAAAGGTAAAAAAGATTAAAATTAAATTATAAAATAAAAAAATGATAAAAAATATGATATAAGCCAAATAAAAGAAAAGTGAAATTGTTTCGCTAAATTATCCATGTTAAGCTATATATCAAAATAAATCCCTATTATATTTGTTTTTTGCTATAATCCATGCTTATCAATCGTATAAAAGCTATGCAACATTAGCTAATCAAATTAAAAAGGAAACCATGAATAAGATGATACTATAATTGAGCTGTCCTTCTTTTGTAGGATGCCATGACCATTCAATTCCCAAACTGCCCCTGTATGGCTGAATTAGGTAAGTCAATTGCTTCACATGCTTCAAAAGTGACATGTACGTATATCATATATATATTACTCGCTTACCTCGTAATTGCAACAATGTTTGGATTGATGGTCACAATCATTTCCAAGAAGGAGTGGGCCCATGCTTTCAATTAAATCCTAAAACTATTATACCTACAAATATAATTCATGTCATAAGTTATAACATATATATATAGTATTTAATATGAGAGGCTTAGAATAAAAAAATCATTATGTGAGATTAATTATAAATTTATTTATACATGTAAATTAAAATTTTAGTTTCTCTCAGTTCTCTTCAGAGAGAATTTAATAGCAAATAATTTTTATAAATATAATTATAAATATTTTAAGCATCCTAATTGGGATTACTTGTCGATCCAAATAGGTAACGTGCTTGCCACGTAGATAGATGTAGTCCTTATCCTTTGTTCGTTGGGTGGGGACGTACCAATCGATCGATGCATCAGATCGCATCAACAACATGGCCTAATGGTGGAGGCGACATTCATGCCATGGTCGGAGAAGCCTTCGAGTGTAGTCTACGGAAGCCGACACGAAGAAGATGGATGATAAGATCTCATGTGAAATCCAACATCGACCGTCGAGAATATATGTGTTGCCGTATGTGAGATTCGGACGATACCCTTCTTCTTGTCTCACCTTATTTACATGAGCTAAGATACGAAGATGAGAATCGATTCAGAGTTTATTTATCGTCGATCATCGACATCTAAATTATCTGAGCTTATCAGCATCTTCGCAAACTCCGGCATCGTGTGATTTGGCTGCAGCCGCGATCGTAGAGATTGGCCTCGGCACCGGCGCAGCAATTACCGTAGGCTGCACCGCGACGAGAGCAAGGAACGGAGTCTGATTTCAGCATGTTGTAGCTGAGGTAGTCCTGCGTGCTGGCGAGGATCCTCCGGTTGACCTCGGAGTCGAGCACGAAGAACTCGTCGACGGCCCCCGTGAAGAACCCGCCGGATGGTGTGGCCTCCGCGGCGGCCAGCAGCAGCGCCGCCATGCAGATGGCAAGTGCAGGGAAAGGCAGAAGTCGCCCTTTGCGTCGCCATATGTGGTCTCTCCTCCTATTCACCTTCTTCTCCGAGTCTAGTGGGTCGAACGAGAGAGGGCGAGGAGACGCCCGGTCATATAGTGCTGAAACCCGACGACCTGTTCACTGGTTTTGATGCTGCTGCTGCTTCTTGTCGGGGATAGTCTTTGATGTTTCATCATCTTCTATATCGGACAATGATGTCAACATGAACACCATATGGGTCAACCCTTCAACAAAATAAATTATATTATTAATCAGTTAAAATAAGATAAGTTCGAACCCAAATTGGTTTGGTTAATCGATTTATAATTTTAAATATATTTTTTTTAAAAAATATATATTTTTAAATAATTGGATCAACATATTAAGATCGATGAAATTGACTTATATCATTTACAAAATTATGATATTAATTTTAATTTTTTTAAGAATTTTGTATTGATTTGATTAACTTAACTGATTGATTTGATTTGATTTTCTGATTCGATTTGAACCTAATTCAATTAATTTATCATAATGAAAATATAATAACTGACACTCATATTGATTGAACAATTATTCTTACATATTTTATTCACATTAGATAATATTATTTCCTATTTTGACTTGGTCAATGATTCCCTAAAGCTACGCGAGTCCCGTATCGAGGCTTACACTACCCACTCCACTGCGAGAATCCTCGTTCGTTTCTACGTCTGCATCAACTCAGCTACTCGCATGCAAGCTCTCATCACCACAGAACAAGTCAATTACCTGTCCCTAATATTACAGCATATTAACGAAAACATGTTCGAATATTATTCCTCTCATCAGACACCATTAGTAGGTGACAACCTTGTTTTCTTTCCTATACACATGCAGGACGATATAGTCTATAAATTTTCTTAAAGAAAAATAAGCATCTTTAATTCCATCCGGAACAATAATTTTATTTCCTTGCAGGATAAGAATAAGATTCAATCTGTAACTATTAACAAAGAAATACAATTAATTTTAACTAAAGAATTGGATCACAATAATTATTTTCCGACAAACAAGAGAACAACATTTTTAGAAGCATGTTCAGTCCTTGTTTGCAATGGGTTCACAAATCCATAATAGAGAAACAAGAACAGCTCGGAATAAATTAACACCAATATCTCTCTGTAAAAGACTGAAATGAGCATTAGAAAGGTTAATAATGAATCCACCAGCTATCTAGCACAAGAAAAAATAATAACTAGTTAAGCTAATGTGCAATGAAGGAAGAATGTGTTGGAGGCACTTGATGATCAGGCCAGCTGTTGGAAACATGGGAAGCAAAATCAGATAAAGCTCACAATGTCAACTCATATGCACAAATATTATATATATATATAGAATCTAAACTTACTTGAAAAAAGTAAAAAGCATAAAAAGAATAAACACTTCACAGAGGATTAGATGTCACTAAATCCATGCATGCAGAGTATTGTCTTGATCTCGACAGCTTGAAGGACACACAAACCTCAAAGTACTTCCGAAAAGTTGTATTCTTTTAATAGTTACATAAAACAAAAAGGAAAATGAACAGAAATAATTCTTTGACCAGTCTCACATGATAATGCACTGAAAATTTTTGAACTGTAATTGCATCAAAGAAATTTAGATGAATCACACATACCAAATTATAGATCATGCTTTAGCCTAGTGATGGTAGTCTTACCCAAAGCATCATATAGTCAAGAAAGAAAACAGTTATTACCAAGTAAAACAGGCTTGATCAAACTTCATAAAATATGTGCCAGCAGCTTCCATCCAAAATTTATGTTAAAAGCTATACCTACACAATTACTTAAGCTGCAAACTGTTAAGATCCTAAAAAGCAGAACAGTCTACTTACTGTGCTATTTAACACTACAACTAATGAAAAAAAGAGAGGGTAAAAGGCTCACACATGGCTTTTATTGATGCTAAAGAAGTGTACAATAGAATCCATAGAGATAGATATGAAGAAAACAACGAACTATAATTACATTGCTGTAAGAACAGATTTTATTATGGAGTTATCAGCAGTGTTAGGACAAAAGGAGTGTTCAGCGAGTTCCCCATAACAATAAAGGTACTTGAGGATCTGTTTTAAGTCCACATTTTTCACCTTGTTAAATGCATTAATTAGACATACTCAAAATATGGTGTATAATCACTAAATATCGGTTCCAATTTTAACTAAATTTAAACTGTCTTCTTGTTGCCTATTGTCTCTTTGTAAGACATGCTAATCATTCACATAAACTCCTTCTCCAAAGATGCAAAATAAATATCACAAATAACCATTTTAAAATTACAAAAGTGGTATTAAAACATCATATCAGAAAATATACCTATCCAATACATAAGATATCTTGTAACAAAAAGAATATAGATCTCAAGCAGCATATCACTACATGAAATTGGTTCAATGATAAATAAGAAACATGCACATGGCAAAGCAATCTGTGGCAAGAGCTCCATCCAGCCACCATACAACTCTCTACAGTTCAAGTGAAAAAACTGTTTGTATGTAGACACAGTTGCGCACATGATCTCATTGCATTAATGTAGAATAAAAAAAGGCTCCAATATTGTCCAAGAAGTGTAACCAAGAATGTGCTAAAATACATAATGGATAAGAGAACCGACTGGGCAAAGATTAGACTAAAGTCACTAAACACACATGAAATGACCAAGAACCAAAATTGGAAAAGCCAGTACCACCGATACAACACAGATGACCAAAGATTTTATAGAAAAAAGGATCAGAGCAAATATTAATGTTCACGAATGACAACCCTCATTTTGACAGGTCCCTTTCCCTACATCGTTTAAACAAAGTCTCACCGGATTTTTAGCAGATGCTCTTTCAGTAATCATTCTCTTCAACACTGGTTAGTGTTTTTTCCGTGAATTTGAAGGTATTTTTCCATATGCCATAAGCCTGGACCTCGACAGTTTCAATTCTGCTTGGCGGCGTCTTCTTCTACTACGCCTAGATGAGTTATTTACTTCCTCATCATTTGGTTCCTCGATCTCAGGTACCTGTTTTTCCTTGTCTGGCTCTGTAGAAACAGAAATTCCCTTTGGTTTGCTCTTCTTGCTGCTCTTCTGGTCGGACTTTTCTCCATGAAGAATCAAATCCTTCTTCAATTTCTGATGATATGTGACCTTCCACTCTTTCTCCCTATATGGTGCTAACTTCTTCAGAGAAACATATTGGTTCAAGTCCTTGTCATTTGCCATTAAAATCTCCTCAGGCCGCATCCCAAATCTATTAGCTGGAACAGACTTATATTTGAATCGAGTTTTGAGGTCCTCGATTGTATCTTCATAATCCAATTTATAGTACTCCTCCAATTCCTTATCAAGCTCCACCTTCTCCTTGAGAGAGATTTTACGCTTCCTCTTCCTCTTACCATCCTCTTTCTCTGGTTCCTCTTCCTCCCTCTGTTTCAATATCCTTTTCCTAGTTGCTTCAAATCCCTCAGTTCCACTGGTATCCCAACCCTTGGGAAGCCCAAGCAACTCATCCTCCATGTCGAAGTCTGGTTTCTCCAAATCCTCATCTTCCTGACTCCCAAATCCAGGATCGACATCCTCAGCATCATAATAAACATCCCCAAACATCTCTTTCATCTTCTTATCATATTCCTCAGGATCAAAGTCCTCCTCCAGATCATCTTCATCTAGCTTGACAGTCCCATCATCTCCGATCCCAGCAATTGCTCTGATCTTCTCGAGCTTCTCCTGGATCTCCTTCTTCTTCAGGTTCTTCAGGTGCTTCAGCTCCTCCTTCCTCTCGAACTCTGCCTGTGCCATTCTCTCCTCCTTGCTCTTCCTTTGCAACTTCCTACTGCTCGTCTTCTTCCTCACTGATCCCTCGGTGACCCTCGAGTGACCCAACACTCGGTCTGCACCCCCTTCCTCAAACCTGAAGTTGTAATCAGCCTCGAACTTATCCTGCTTGTCCAGCTCATCCTCATCCTCTGAAACACCAAAGAGATCATCAAAAGAAGGCTTCTTATCCTTTTCCTCGCCAATCCACATTCTGTTCCGCAGGTATTCCTTTAAGAACTTCTCATTATCACTCAGATCATCGTCCTTCCCGAAATACTCATCCAAGTTCTGATCCATCTTTTGGGTGTTCTCGTCCTTCTCTGCTTCTCCAGCCTTCTCCTTCATCTTCAGGATATCGTCCTCATCGTCGACGTATGCGAAAGCTGCCTTCTCCGCTTCCAAGAATGCCTTTATCCCCTCAGCCTGTTCCTTGTTGTAGACCTTCGAGTCATATTTGAATGGCTTCTCCTCAAATTCTGGCCCCTCTTCAATCAAATGTCGAGCGTTGACGTCCTTCAGGTACAAAGGTCGCTCCTTTTTGGCAGCCCATGGCTTCTCATCCTCCTCCTCATCGGAGGAATAGACCTTCACGTTGTCGGATAGGATGGCGGGGTCCTTTTTCTTGACCCTGACGAGGGTCTCGAAGAACTTGACGTCGTTCTTGCCGGACTTATCTGGTTCCTCGTCTTCATCGTCATCATCACCGGAGGACTCCTCGGAGCCGTCAGAGCCACCGGCGAGGCCGCGCTTCTTGAGTTCCTGCAGCCGCTGAAGGGCCTCGCGGCGCTTGTTGTGCTCCAACCGCCGCGCGTAGTTCTCGTCGACCTTGATAGTGGTAAGCTCGGCTTCGTCAGTGCTCGAATCCGATCCATCGAACAGATCGATCGCCATGGGATAGCCAGGAATCTGGGTCGGCGAAAACCCTAACTCAAGATGTGATATCTATCGATCGACAAAACCCTAGTTTCTGTCATCAAAGAAGAAGCAGCGGCCGCGGCTTCGATGGCATTCGGATCCTCTCCAATTCGGATAATACCGGTTCCCTCCAATGCACAATGTTCACCCTTCATCTGTCAGATATTTACATCCCAACCGTTCAATCCAACATGCCAACAATACCCTCCATTCAATCATTTTCTAATTTAATTTAATTTTATTATTCCTAAACTTTTTGATGAATTGTACTAAAAATTAGACTAAATATAAATATACTAAAAAGTATATCCACTATAACGCATACCCTTCACTTATCGGGCAAAAAAGCATTATAAATAAAAAAAATACTATTCTTTTGAGGTCCTTTGTCGTTTAAAAAAATAAAAATTATATATATTAAAATATCTGATCCCGAGTTTTTCACGAAGTTGACGTGAGTTAATACGTGATACTTAGCTTGCTGGACTCACTTGACCCGATTTGATTTTTTGACTTAGTTGATTTGATTTGATCCTCTTGATATGTTCTTTTTTTATTCAGCGTGACGAAGGTAGTAGTGAAACAGAAGGGTATGACTATATGATGGTGTGATAAGGTATAATAGATAGTTTCTTTATGGTAACGATATAGTTTCGACGATGGTTGTGAGTCCCATGTGAGGATTGAAAAGTTGGAGCTTTGATGGACGGTAGTGTAATGGTTTAGAAAAGTCGGAGACACGACATGTAGAGGATTGAAAGTTATGATGTGTGACATGCTATGGGTTAAAAGGCTAGATCTAGTGGCACACAAAGAACTAGGAGGTTGGGTGTGATAGTGTGATAAAGGATCAATAATCAGGCGTGGTGGCACACAAGGAACCAAAAGGCTCGGTGCGATGGCACGATAGAGTTTAGCGACCGAGCACGATAGTGCATAAAGAACTAGAAGGCTAGGGGTTGTGACACGATAGAGATTAGCACCACCACCATGCAATGGTGTAGGAGCCTGGCAAGGGTACATGTTGGGCACGCTCCCTTTTTGACGAGCGGAAGAAGTTGGGTGGATCCGAGTATAACCCGACAAATGCACGTGTTGTACTCACCTACAATGAAAGGGATGTTATGGTAGAATCATTAATTAATGCGTGATCATTGCAGGGATCATGGTCCATTTGATTGTGATTTTTACGATGATCTGTTTGACCGTTGTGATGCAAGGATAATGTCGTATATCCCACCTCATTCAGAACTATTCTGTAATTAAACAAATGGCCGAGCATATGAAATACTTATGTTGGGTTCTATAACTATCCACCAGTTGCCTCATCATTCCTCATCTTAGTGACCAAAACCCTTGCTAAAAAGCACTTAAGGCACCCTCAACAACCTCACTTCCCAAAGGTTTTCAATGTTATCCACAGCCTCCTCTTTCAACACTATGGACTTAGATAGGTCATCATCCTCGTCACCACCCTTAGTGTTGGGTTGCGAAAACTTCAATCTCGGAAGGAGCTGAGTCGACCACCCCGATGACGACTACGAACTCCTTAGTGGAGGCGAATACGTTTAGTTGTGTGGCTCCACCACCAGAAGTGGAGTCCATCAACTCAGAATCTAAGGTGTCGGTCTCCAACTTGGAGTTGTTTTGGGATATTTATCACATATCGGTCGAGTTCGAGCTACTGCCTGCTCGGCTACTTAGCTTGGAAGATGATTTGGATTTAAATTGCTAATGGAGGAGGAGAACTGGGCAGTGCTTGGATCTAAGTCGAGAATGACTCAACTACTTAGCTCAAAAGAGGTGCAGGTGGCATAGTAGGATCAGGAATAGGGGAGACAAAAGTAGGCAAAGCCTGTTTAGCTACTTAGGTTATTTGAGGTAGGTATGAAGCGACGATTTGAGCTATCCTTATAAGAACTTGCATTTGCTAAAGTAGAGTATAGAAAGTTTCCATAGGGATAGACATGGTTGCGATAGGATACCATTGAGTGAAAACCTACTCATGAAAAAATTGACAAAAGATGTTGAGGCTTGGAATAGGAAGTGAGTTTTGCTCAATTAAAACTCCCACGGGCCGGAGCGTCAAAATTAGGAGATTTAGACCGAGAGTGTTTAGGGCAATTGAGGTTCGAGTCCTCAGGGTTTGTTTGGGACGGTCTTATGTGATTCTCTTGAGATATAACAGTCAACTCTTCTTCTAATGCCAAACTAGATCTAACCTGATTATGTTTCAAGCCGATCCATGGGAAATTCGCCGAGTTAGATGTCCTAAACTCTATAAAATTAAGTTGGAGATAGACGCAATAACGTTCCTCGGTTGTTCGAGTCAATACTCAAGAGTCAGACTAATCTAATAGGTAGACTAATCAGACAAGCTCAATTTGACTATTTATTGTGTGTGATTCCCTTTATAGCGGATTCCCATTATAGTTGACTAATCAGACAACTCTTTATAGATTCTAGGTAATTATATTTATCTGTTAGATCGATTAGTACTCTTGATTTGCATATGTTAATTAATTATTTACACATATGCCGCCCAACATGGTATCATAATTACAATCATGTATGACGTTCATGTGTTAGCCCAATTCGTATCCACTATATAATAGTTAGAAAAAGACTTTAAACTAAACCAAAAACTCTTAGTTTTGCTGCACTTTCATCACATTCTTTTGCATGATCAATTATTATTTAATGCAATTACCATACAATTCCTGAGGTCTTATATTCTTACTTTATAAACAATACTTCCAAACTCCTGCTTAATCTGCAGCTATCACAAGCTGAATTTGATTATTTGATATGTGTTGTTGTATGATTCCCTCATCAACCCAATGAGATACGAGCCCTGAAGGAGAAGAGCTTTGGAGAACAGAAACCCTCATGAATTGCTTCTTAATTAAGATACATACCTAAGCAGATTGATTCGATCCTTTCATTTAAGACCTCATGTTGGCCCATCGATTGTCTTTTGAGATGGTCTTTGTAGCCTTCTTGTAAAAGCTGGCAATGCCTTGATAAGGTCCACACTTGTACACTGATCATCACTGGTGCAAGTTCTTTGTACTATGAGGAATTTGCCCTGAAGCTCGATCGAAGATTCAACTAATCACCATGAATTCGGCATTGTTGTTCCATGTGGAGCTGCTGCCTGATGCTAGTTGTTGCATTAAGCATGATTTCTGGGGGTTTTGTGGGCACCAACAACATTGTTCTCTTCCTGAAGAGTTCCCTGAAGCAATGTAGAGTATGTAAAGGAGGCAAAACATCCAATTCAACAAGTTCAACCCCTCTTCAGGATCAAGTTTACAATACCCTTCTTCCTAGTTGTCCATGTCCAAGTGAATCAGAGAACCAGAGACTTTGTTCTCATCATTCTACTTGGGAGTCCAAACTAAAAACTTGCAACTTGTTCCATGTGGTCTTGCAAAAATGCAATGAAGCACTTCAGCGGCCCCATTGAAGGGAGAACTTGACATGGCCACACAGTACTTGAGGTCGCAGCATTAACACTTCCTTCCAAACCAGTCAAACTCAAGCCGCAGAAAAGGTCAGCTGAATCTGACACAATTAGGTCCTTCTCCTCTTTCAGGTTTTAGACATGTTGTAGTAAACTAGTGTTGGTCTGCTAATTCCTCATTCTTTGTCTATCCATTTGCATGAGAAATAGCAAAAGACAATTCAGATCACACACACCATTCTTAACCTCTAGCGTTAGTCATTTTCTAGATTATCTTTGAGAGAATTAAATATGGAAGATCCAATTCCTTTTTGTCATGAATGATACCTTCAAACAACCAAACCTCACATGACAACAGCTCCTCACGCTTGGACTTCATCAAACACTCAAGAACAGAAAACTTCGCATCAGAAAAGAACCGAGGGAAACATGGCACTGTAGAAGAAGAAGAAGACATTGGAACTGCAATTCAATTAACACCACCAGAACAGAGTACTTGACTCATACAAGTAGTATAAGTTCATACAGTTAAGCACTTGGGTACATCTACAGATACATTCGTCGAACACCTAATGGATGACTAAACCAAGGAAAGGATATGCTATGAAGACTTCCGGATTCCAGCTACCCGCCGGCGACGATCACATAAGATTGCATGCATTCGGGTTCTCGTCGCTGAACACGTTGTCATGCGGCGGCTGCATCGGTGCCGGCAAGCTAGGTTCCATGGAGCGGTAGTAGAACTCCGGAGGCGGAGGATATGGCATGTACACGTACCCCTGCGAGGACGGCGGCATCGGCGAAGCGTAGTAGGCTTGGCTGACGGTGGGTTGCGCCATGTTGTAGCTCATGACGTACGCCGGAGGTGGGGGGTACGTCGGGTGGGAGTACGTGTGCTGCGGTGGTGGTGGTGGTGGTGGGTTGATACTGCCGCGATTTGAATTCGTTCCGACGTCCTCGGAGCTCCGTTTCTGTGACTTGTTGCCTTTCTTCTTACTGCCACCGTTATCGCTGCTCGCTTCACTGACTGCGGAACTCTTCTCAGTGCTGTCAACCGCAGCGGCCGGCTTCTCAGGCTGCTGAGTAGCAGTATCAGCCTTCTTTGCATCAGAAATCTGGGGCTCTTCTGTGTTGCTCTCCTCGGGTTTGCTATCGGCTTTTGCAGGCTCTGTTTGAGGTTTGGCTCCAGCTTCGGTTTTGTTAGCATCCGAAGCCTTGGCAGGGGCGGCGGCGGCAGCAGTGACAGCAGCGCTAGTCTCAGAAAGGATTGTCTTCTTCTCAGGGTTCTCTGATGGCTCTTTGGGTTTAGAGGAGGCTTTGCTCTCCTTCTTACTGCTGTTGTCGCCAGTGTTGGGATCTTGGTTGCTGGGTTTCTTCTCCGGCCACAGCTTAGCCTGCTTGCCCGACTTGGATAGCTTCTTGATGAGAGTTTCAGCATCGACAATGGCCTTGACTGTGACTTTGTGCTGCCTTGCGTCGATCTCCGAATCATAAACTCCTGCAAATGATGCAGCAGAGTGAAGTTGATCATAAGGCGAAGAGGCTCGGATTGCACGATCTCTGAAGGCCAGATTACCTGGAATGCTTCTGAGGATTCTCTTCACCTTCTTCTTGCATCCTTCACAGTGGATGGAGACCTTTAACACCCAAGTCTGAGAACAAGAAAGATTGCGTTTAAGATAATAGTATTTGGAGAAAAAAGATTTGAGGAGGAGAACATCAGTGCCTTGTATTTGAGAGATTCTGAAGGCTCTTCTCCTGATGCCATGGCAGTATTTGCTACAAAAGTGAAGATTGATTGATAGAGGGTGGAGATGAGGATGGCGGATGTAAGACTCGGAAGGGGGATGGCAGAATCTGCTGCAAAGAAATATATAGACGGGCAAGTGGAGTTGGAACGGATAGTCACACAGACCGAGGTGAGAGAATGAAAGAGTGTTATGCTTAAGATGCGCTCTCTATTGGAGAACAAAATCCATATACATATATATATATATATATATATATATATATATATATAGAGAGAGAGAGAGAGAGAGAGAGATCCATTGGTATTATTGAAGGATGATCAATGAATGCTGTACGGAGAGTTACACCCTTTTAGTAAAAGAAAAGAAAAAGGAAAAAGAAAGAAAGAAAGGAAAGCTGAATAAGAACAAAAAGATTTCATTTGATGAAATCGTAGGATCCATCAAATCGTCTTCTTCTTGAAGTTCTTCTTCTATACGTATTCTGACTATCGGTTGGTGATCATTCTTCATGGGAATGATTACAAACTTTGATCAATAAGAGAGGCGTAAATGCTGCCAAAAGGACACTTCATTATTAAGAAGGAAAAGCCATCGTGCATGAAATAACCAAACAAAATCTCCAATCATATGATGCCACCAACCACAGACATGCATATGAAGAGAAGCATGTCCTTTCTTGCAGGCAAAGTGATTCCCCAAGCATGTCCTTTCTCGCAGGCAAAGTGATTCCAGAGAAATAAGTGATTATTAGAGCTAACCCCAGGAAATTTACTAAAGGATAATTTTGACAATCCGACAAAGACAATAAAACGGAAGAATAAAAGAAGCAACAAGAATACTAGATTTATGTGATTCGGTCAATTGACTTTGACCTACATCCACAGACGAAAGATGAGCAAATCACTACTATAAAAGAGACTATTACAAATGCCTTAGGAAGATGTTCGTAGGCCATAAAACACCCGAAAATACTAAACAAGAAAAACCTCAACTATAAGCCCAAACTATTGAACTGAGTATGAACTTAAACCCAAAGCAAACACTTAGGTTTTTCTTATGGTGTTGTGGTGCTACTTGTGGTGCATCTGACTTCAAAGCCCAGACCCTTATTTATAGTTCCAATATGAGATAACAAGCCTGGTTTTCCCCATGTGAGACTATGAGACTTGCCAAATTAACAAATCTCCACCTTGGCATGTCCCAACAAAACTTGCTCCACTTTCTTCATAAAAGCCCCAACGGGCAATCACCAACGATTAACACCAAGTCCAAGCACTGCTTGAACTTGTAAACCGGAAGAGGCTTCACAAGCATATAAGTTGGATTGTCCTTCGTATAAATTTTCTGAACAAGGACCTTTCCCTCAGCAATGGTATCTCATTTGCATCCAACAATTTTCTTACTAGAAGGCGGCTTCACAAGATCCCCAGTTCTATTCTGATGAAGAGATTCTATTTCTTCATTCATCGCGATCAACCACTTAGCGGAATTATTACAAGAAACTGTATCTGAGTAAGAAGTAGGCTCACTAACTTCACTTGTTTCTTCTGTAACAGACAAAGCATATGCAACCAAATTTGCATATCTTTGTGGTGGTCGAATATCTCTCCATGGTCTATCCTTGGCTATGAAGTATTGCTCTTCTTCTGGATCATCTGTGTCAGTAGACTCGGGACCATCTACTGGCATTCTTTGAGTAGAAGAGTTCGACTGAAAAGAATCAGAATTACCAATCTCAAGCTCCACCTGCTTCTGTGCACTATCATTTATACAACTAGTAGATTCCTCTATAGAAGATAACATAAATAATTCATCAAAAGTAACATATCTACTGATTACAAATTTTGGGGATTTGGGATCAGAACACCATAATCTGTATCCTTTCACCCCAGAAGCATATCCAAGGAAAATGCACTTTTTCGCTCGAGGCTCTAATTTTCCTTCATTTACATGCATATATGCTGAACACCAAAAAATTTTAAATCAGAGTAATCAGCAGGAGTACCTGACCAAACTTCCTCCGGAGTTTTAAAGTTTAGTGCTGTAGACGGAGCGCGATTGACAACGTAACAGGCCATATTAATTGCCTCTGCCCAAAAGTCATTTGTCAACCCTGCATTTGAGATCATACACCTTGCTCTCTCCAAAAGTGTTCTGTTCATACGTTCGGCCACATCATTTTGCTAAGGCGTCATCCTAACAGTGCGATGCCGAACGATTCCTTCATTTTTGCAAAATTCATTAAAGTCACCTTCACAAAACTCCATGCCATTATATGTTCGAAGCCGCTTAATCTGTTTACCTGTTTGCTTCTCAATCAAAGCCTTCCATTGTTTAAATGTTAGAAAAATATCATTTTTATGCTTCAAAAAATAAACCCAAACTTTCCTGGAATAATCATCAATGAAAGTCAACATATACCTGGCACCACCCTTAGACTGAACTTGAGTTGGACCCCAATGGTCTGAATGAATATAGTCAAGAGTACATTTCGTTTTGTGAACTGTCGGAGAAGTGAAGCTGACTCTTTTCTGCTTTCAAAAAATGTAGTGTTCACAAAAATCAAGTGGCCCAATACTCTGTCCACAAAATAGACCCATTTTGCTCAATATACTCAAACCTTTTTCGCTCATATGACCCAAACGCATATGCCATAATTTGGTGATGTCAGAATCAGACAATGATGATGACGAAATTGCAACCGAACCTGTGACAGTAGTTCCCTGCAGAATATACAAGCTTTCATAACAATAAGGGCACTTCTAGAAACTTTCATAATTCCACATTCAGTTGTGTATTTACACCCAAGGGCCTCTAGGGTGCCTAAAGAGATGAGATTCTTTTTTAAATCAGAAACATGTCTAACATTAGTGAGCGTCCTCACAATACCATCATGCATTTTAATTCGGATTGTGCCTCTACCAACAACATCACATGCGACATTATTGCCCATCAAAACAATTCCATCATTACAAGATTCATACGTGGAAAACAAATCCCTATTGGGACACATGTGATAAGAACAACCTGAATCTAAAATCCATTAATTTTTAGACCTCGTTCTGTCATCAATAGCAGAGAAAATATTTCCAACATTCTCATTAGTTGCTACACTAACTTCAGCGGATTCAATAGTTTTCTCAACAAATTTTTCCTTTTGCTTTAATTTAATTTTCAATTTAAAGCAATCAGATTTAATGTGCCCCATTTTATGACAATATCTGCATTCCAAATTTCTATGTCTGGATTTAGATCTAGATTTAGATCTACTACTGTCAAATTCTTTTTTATCCATTCTCCCCATAACAACCAGACCCTCAGCCTGATTCTCTATACTTTCCCCAGTGATATTCTTGTTTATATGCTCCTTAGATTTCAGTGTAGATTTAATTTCTTGATACAAAACTGTTTCTTTTCCATAAATTAAAGTATCACGAAAATGCTTAAAAGATTGGGGAAGAGAACACAAGAGTAACAAAGCCTTATCCTCATCATCAATTTTTGCATCTATATTCTCCAAATCCATAACCAAAGAATCAAACTTATCAAGATGTGAGAGTATAGATATACCTTTAATCATCTGAAACATATATAGACTCTGCTTCAAGTAGAGACGATTCTCCACTGTCCTCTTCATGTACAAGGCTTTAAGCTTGTCCCACATGCTCTTAGCCGTAGTCTCCGTAGCTACCTCCCGTAAAACCTCATCAGAGAGATTTAGAATAATGCTGGATCGGGCCTTCTTATCCATACCCGCAAGATCTTCCATTGACGTACCATCTGAAATGTTCTCAGCCCCCTGTAGTGCCAAATCAACTCCGTCTTGAAACAGAATGACCTCCATCTTAAGTTGCCACATGCCGAAGTTGACATTTCTGTCGAATTTCTCGACAACGATCTTTGATATTGTCATTGTTGTCAAAATATCCCAGAACCAGGCTCTGATACCAGTTTGTTAGAGCTAGCCCCAGGAAATTTACCAAAGGATAATTTTGGCAACCCGACAAAGACAATAAAGCGGAAGAATAAAAGAAGCAACAAGAATACCAGATTTACGTGGTTCGGTCAATTTACTTTGACCTACATCCACGGACGAAAGAGAAGCAAATCATTACTATAAAAGAGACTATTACAAATGCCTTAGGAAGATGTTCCTAGGCCATAAAACATCCGAAAATACTAAACAAGAAAAACCTCAACTATAAGCCCAAACTATTGAACTGAGTATGGACTTAAACCAAAAACAAACACTTAGGTTTTTCTTGTGGTGTTGTGGTGCCACTTGTGGTGCATCTGACTTCAAAGCTCAGGCCCTTATTTATAGTTCCAATATGAGATAATAAATCTGATTTTTTCGACATGAGATTATGGGACTTGCCTAACTAATAGTCAACTTATTAGTTAGGCATTAATTTATCTTTACCTGTCAAATGATGCTGTAATGGATGGGTCGGCACATAGCTTGTGCGAGATGAGATGACTGAGTTGCAGAGAAATCTTCTGCACCAAGCTTTCACTGTTTAACAATCAGTCCTTCATTCAATGGTGGCAGCAGCAGCCTTTACCCTCAGCTCTTTATCACAGAAAAAGCAAGTGAATTCTGAAAAAGGCCAAAAGGCAACTGGTGTTTGAATTACTTTTCCTCTTCTCTTACTTTGGCCACAAATCTGTAACTTATATGGTGTGCACTGTGAAAAGCCAGAGGTCTTCTGCATCGGTGGCTCTGCCAAAGGAAAAGGAAACACCAATAGATAGATAGGTGGGCGGTTTTCTATCGGAGCAGGAAGAACACTTTTTTTGGCATTCTTTCGTGTGCTCTTTTCGTGTGCTCTTCGATTTTGGTTGCATCCTTTGAGATGAAGGGTTGAAGCCAAAGCAAGTGGAACATTCTGGCTGTTGAGTCTCATCTCACTTCTTCTCAGCGGTAAACTGAGGCTTCACCTCATGTTAAGTTTAACTCAACCTGCCACCACAGGCAAGCTCAGGACAGAAGCTGTGAGGTGACTCCACTTCTTTTGATGAGAGAGAGAGAGAGAGAGAGAGAAGTGATGTACACTGAAATGATCTCGTTGACTGTTAGGTACAGGGGTTCCAGTGTCCTCTGAAACTGACAACGATGGCCTCTGGGTCTACAGCCACAGCCCTGGGCTTCAGCTTCCCTGGTTGCTCTTCACGAAGGAGAATCGATAGGTATAGTAGTAATCCAATGGTGGCAACAGGGGACCTGATGATGATGATGTACATGGAGCTCTCAGCTTCATCTGCTCGATGGCTAAAGTAGAAATCCCACTGAACAAAGGCTGTGTGGGTTGTGACTCCAAAAGCTTCAACGTCTTCAACCTCGGGTACCAGAGAGAGCAGTGAGAGAAAGTAGTTCCCAAGAGAGTTCTTCGACTGTTTGGCCATCCGATCAAACAGGTGATCCCACCACATACATAGTTATCCGCAAGAATTATTGGCCATTGCATCAGCTTAATGCTTAAGCCTGTTCCTTAGTGACCGCTGAAAAGGAGAACTCATCCTCGCTGCACTAAATGGCTTCCACGATAGAAAGTTAAAGCCAGAAAAGAATGAAAGAGAGAAGAGCAGTAGAGTCACACAAAGATCGAATCACTGACTCCAAAAAAAATGATGTAGATCATATGATATGCCAAATTATAGAATTAAAGGTAGGTCGAGCAAATATGTATATTCGAGAAAATATGGGGACTCAATTTTATTATGGCAGCAGAGACAATTGTTGAGCATGATAGGGATGGGTTGGGCGTGATGTATCGAATTGATTGAGTTCATCTTTCTGTCATGCATCACTCTCGTTTGTATCCAATATGTCAACCCATTGTATGTTCTCCAGTCGTAGATTTAATATTTCCACAGAGAACATTTCCTTGGAATTATCTTTAAGAGATCGATGAACGATCTATCTTATCCTTGAGTTTAGTAGGTTACATCAATTACCAAGACTAAATTAAAGCCAATAAAAAGTTGCTTAGGTGTTTAATCATGTGATGAGTAGTAGAAACACATGAGAGTTACACTTGAGATAGACAAGTGTAAAAGCTGTGTCAAAATATTTCTGGACGGCTTCAAATTATACTTAAAAATCAGTATCAAAGCTAAAAAAATTAAACTTTTATTGGAGCATCTTATTAGAACGAATAATTTTCATGATAACATCATCCTCTCGAAAAGTATTTGTGATAACATCATCATTAAACTTTTATTATAATTTATTGGAGCATAAGGGACAATTTTCTTTTCCTGACCGAAATATTTATGATAACATCATCCATCGTTACACTTTTACTTAGTCTCAACTATTTTCTTTTCCTTATTCAAAGTATTCAAAGTATTTTCTTTCCTTAGTCTAAACTTTTGCTTAGCCCTTTCATTATAATAATTACTTTCTTCTCCTGATGGAATGATTCATAATAAAAGGTATAAGAAGAATATAAAATAAAAAAGATATTTATCGTCGTGCGCATAAAAATCATGAAACTGAAAATAAACGTGTGAGATAATTGTGTTAACTAGAGAGATCGTACATCCCTAAATTTCTGTAGATCTGTAAGAGAGGATGAAGGAGGTCAAACATCCTCCTCTCTAGCGGTGATCCATATGATAGGGGCTACGAAGATGCTCTTTAAATCGTTATCCAAATCTCTACACCTACTGGTTAAGGAGGGAAAGAGGAGAGAAAAATAGGAGGTGACAACCAAGAAGCCTAGCCTATAACCCTTTAGTTCTCTCCTATTTATAGAGGCTCCATGTCAACTTAACCATAATGGATCCTACCCTATTGGGTATTGGATCTTCATCCAACTACCTAAGCCTCTTAGATTAGTGGATCTCTATCCAATAATATCTCTTAGATTAGTGGATCTCTATCTAATAATATCTCATTGACTCTTATCAGATCTCATTCACAGGATCCAATAATTCAAGGGCTTATTGAATATCCAATAGGATATGAGCTCTAGCGGATATCTCATATTTAAATCTCTACTCGTCACCATACCTACTATATGTGCATGACCCTCTAAATCCAATATCGAGTTGGCCGTGAGTTATACTTGTCAGAACTCCTTATTGCTCAGTAAATTATTATTCATATAATAATTCACTCAACTCATCCACTGCGGACATATTAGACCACTACACCGTAGTCCCTAGACGATATACGAGAATTCAATCATTTAGACATATCTATCCTCAATTATCATGTACTTATAGTCTCTCATTCATCTAATATCCTAGAGACTATACACTGGACGTGGTACTATCATGCTCATACGGTTTCTCATTTAATTTCACTCTAATCGGATTCACTCGGAAAACTCTTTTTATCTCAATCCAAATGACCTTGGCTAAGGACTTGTCTGAGCAAAAATACATGAGATATTTCTTTTTTTATATTAAGAGCGGATGATCCTCTATCGACACTCAATAGCCGTCATAAGGTTGGTTGCCACTCCTGATGACCGATTGTACTATATTTGAATTTTCTAAACCTATAAGTTTAGTATGAAAGAGTGGATTACTAATACATGACATAATTTGTGTCTCAAGTCAAAGGACTATGTATTCTATTGGGACGACGAAATTATTGTTTGACAATGAGATATTATCAATTATCTAGTATTCTGTGAGTGGATTAATTAGTGAATTCATTCTCTTATGAGCACCTGCACTGTAGCTAGCCCTAGTGTTCTCACACGAGCAGCTATGAGACCAATTGTCTCTATCATATAAATGGGTATATAACACACCAGTCTATTTAGTTATCTCAATATTTCTATCGAGTAACTTATAACCAGGATTATTTAGGATCCATGTTTAAAGGTAAATCAATCTTATTATTATGAACTCATCACGATCTAATTCCTATTACATAGATCCATTGATATATATAATATAAATATATATATATAATAAAAAATATAAAATTAGAAAAATATAATAATAATAATAAGTAAAAAAACTTTATGTCATGTCACACATGTCATCGCTATTGCATTATAATATTTTTTGACATGAAACATAAATAAATCATTTATCGATGATATATAAGATACAAATGGGCTGTAATTGAGCCCAAGCTCAAATAAATTTGAGGATCCATCCAATAGAACCCAAAGGGGGGTATTTTGGCCCAACACAATATATTAGGATGCACACGATCACCATTTATACCTATTTAAACCCTTCTAAATCAAATTAGGCCGCTTGCTTGAGTTGCATATAGATATGAATCTACAAAAGTAATAGATCGGGTCTTTTTTACTTGAGTTGCATCTAGATATGGTAAATTGGATTATGATAAAAAATAAATTGATCCGTCCATAATATGAGTCAAATTTGGATATAGATGTCTACAAAGAACCTACTTTTGGGCAAATGGAGGTTGTTGATGATCCAGAATCCTTCTAGTTGAGCTTTTGTTATTAGAGCAAAATTATGGCTAATTGGACCATTAGTTTACCTCTATCAAGTGCATCAATCTTCTTACTTCGATTTGTTCGTATATCTTGAACTATAGTAGGATTGAGAAGAAAGAAGATTAAAGCATGAAAGAATGAATGCAAAGATGGTTGGATAGAAAATAAATTTTTTTAAGCATTGATGGTGTTCTTTTAGATTATTTACTTAGTAAGACGCGAAGAGGAGAAAAGATATAAGGAGGCAAAATAAATTATTAGGGAAAAATATGGGAAGCAAACTAAATAAATAAAAAAAACAGAAAAGAAAGACAACAACTAAAAGAAAAAAAAAAGGAAACAAAAGAGAAGAGGAAAAAGAAAAAAAAAGGTTTAAAGAACATTTACAAATCCCTTAAAATTAGATATGCCCATTTTCAAAATTCTAATATGAATGAGGTCACACATGTGAAGGAAAGAGATGATTTAAAACATTTGAGAACCAAAAAATTGTAAAACATTACAATGATTTAAAGATTTTTTTTTTCCAAAGTAGAAAACCTTTTCTTTTTGTCATGATGCCAATATATTCTCATTGTTCTTGCAATGTTTGCATAAAAACTGTTACCGTAAATAACTTTTTTAACCGTGACCTTGGGGTCGACGCGGCTGGTTTAGGGGTCCGAATGGCTGGGATCAAGTGCAGCTCCTCTCGAGATCTTGCGGCGGCCGATTGCGGGGGATTTGGCTGGAAAGGTCCACAACGCCGGGTCAGCTTCGGTCGAGTACCTGCACACAGGTCGGGGCGACGGTTCGGCCCGACCCCTCCGACGATCAAGTCAGTTCCTCGGAGAGGAGTTTTTAGTCGAGTAGTCGAGGTTCCCCCCTTTTCGTTTAGAACTATGGGGTATTTGTAGATGAATTTGATGTTACCTGATGTGGTCGCTTACAGGGCACTGGGGTTGCGTGGCGAACCAGGCTACCGCAGGGTATGGGCACGCCTCGGTCGACGTGCTCCTTTGCCTCGGTCGGGCGCATGGAATCAAATGCTGAAGTTCGTTGGCTGAGGGCTGGTGACGTTGGCGCACATCAAGTCGGCATTAGTGCTTGCTTCCTCGGTTGATGTCTTCTCCTGCCTTGACCGGTCGTGGGGGGGGTCAGACGATGAGATCGTCTGGGTACGGTGAGTGAGGGTGCATATTATGTGGGTGTTAATGCTCGTCCCCTTAGGCAGTGTGCCGCCCATGGGTGGCTGACGTCATGGTGTGTTACGTCAAATCCGGCGTGTTACGTCAGATCTGTTTTTACCCCTATCATATTCCCCTCCCGAAAGGAGCTATGCGTCGGTTTTTGCATGCAGGGGGTCCGATACATGGCTTCTGACTTCCGGTAGGCTGGCCACGCGGATTCGAGGGGTGCGACGCAGGTGGGTCGGCCGAGCAGAGTTGGACTCGGGGGTTATGGAGCCGATGAGGGCCGAGGAACACAACGCAGGCGGGCTAGGCGCGCAGGTGTGGTCTCGGGCGGCGTAAAGCCGAGGGCCGAGGAGCACAACGCAGGCGTAAAGCCTGGGGGGCTGCTTGCGCCATTTTCCCCCCTTGTCCGTTCAACGGTCGTGGGGACTGGAAGCCTCCTTTCTGAGATGGAGCCGGTTGCTTTTGCCGCACATTTCCGGGCGTCGAGATCGAGGCGTCAGTCCACTGCTGCCTCAGAAGAATTCCTACGTCAGGTTTTTATGAAGGTGGGGCGCCTTTTGTCATTTCCGATGCAGCGTGATGGTTACGCACGTGTGCGGGTGGGCTGGCGCCCGCCCTCGGGAGGCGAAGAGGTGTTGGTTCAAGCGGGATATCTTCTTTAAATAGCGAACATCTCGCTTCACTTCTATCTTTCGCCGTTGAGTTTCCTTTTCCGAGTCTTGCCATCTCCTCCCCAGTCTTCTCCTTCGCCTCTCGCGTTGTCTTCTTCCTCTCGTAGCGTCTTCCCGTCAAGGTCAGTCAAGATGTCATCCCCTTCTTCTTCCTTTTCTCCCCCTTTTTGCGTAGCTAGAGGGGAATGCCCTCCGTCGTCCCCCGTGGAATCCTCCGACGGGGAAGCGGCGCGGGCCTTGGAGGCCCAGATGTGGCCGCACGACAATGACTCCACTATGAGTGGGTCATTGTTGGGGGGTCTCCGAGAGCGTTACAGCATCCTGGAGGACTATGTCCTAAGTGCCCCTGAACCGGGACAGCGGGCCTACGACCCGGTCCCGAAGGGTTTCGCATTGACCCTAGACGCCCTGGAGGCGGGTTTGCGTTTTCCCCTTCACCCCTTTATCGTAGCCTGTATCTCTTTCTGGCGAATTTCACTGTCCCAAGTGGCGCCAAATTCCTAGCGTTACCTAGTGATATTCCTGGGAGAATGCTACCAGGCCAACATTGTCCCTACCCTTGACCTATTCCTCTCTTGCTATCGCCTTTCTAAAGGTTCGGGGGGCTACTTTCTATCTGCCCGGACGGGGTTTCGAGTCGGGGGGGCTCCTTCCAATAATAAAGGGTGGAAGGGGAGGTTCTTCTATATTAGTTGCGCGAAGGACTAGGGTTTTGGGGTCCGGTGGTCCGCGAGGGTGGTCGACAATACTGTCCCAAGTTTGAGCGAATCAGAGCGCCACGACCTGGGGAGGCTGCGGGAGATTCTTCCCGGCTCCCAGGCTCTTCGGAGCATGACCGAGCAGTGGTTGGTAGAAGCGGGTCTCAGCCCGCTGCCACTGGGTACGTTAGTAATGCTTGGCTCGGGTGTCCGCGCGGTTCATCCTTGGTACTAACACCTTTCTTGTCTTTCGTAGAAATGGTGAAGCTCAGGTCACTCCTCGGAGGGGACGTGTCGCAAGCTCCCCTTCCTGCGTCGCCAGCCGACCCACGACCCGGTACGAAGGACGCCCCACTAGAGATCAAGGTCGGGCGCCCTCGGAAGAAAGTAAAGCTGGGACCTCCGAAGGGGGCTAAGGCGGGCCCTCGTCGGGGCGACGCCGGGCCTAGTCGGCGGGCGACTGGGAAAGTCCCGCGCCCTCCCTCCGTTCGTGACCTGTGCCGCCTGCCGATCGGGGACGAGGAGCCATTCCTGACGCGGCTGGTGGGCGAGATCTCATCCGGGGAGCCTAGTGACCCCTTGGTAGTCGGTTGGGGGGGCATGTCCCGGGGTGACAAGGTGTGGTCCGGAGGGGACGCCTCCGCAGCGTTTCTTCGAGGCGCGTTGCATCCCGACATGGCTCGGGATTTGTATACTTTGCCCTCGTAGGTTTTGCTCAGCAGGTCGGCCAAGTCCTTGACCTGGGTAAGTGCTCCTCTTCTCTTTTTGTTCGGGGATGTTTGTCTTATGCTGACTCGTCTTCCCTTTTACAGGGCCTTCACTATGTGACGACCCTGATGGACAGGGTGCATGACGCTGGCCGAGTCATAGGGGAGCTCATTAGTCGTAACGCCGAACTCCGCTGCCAAGTCAAGGAGGTCCGAGCCGGGGCCGGTCCAGAGGCTGTGGCGACCGCCGAGAAGCGTGCAGTAGGGTCTGAGGCGGAGGTGGCCCGCCTTAGGTCGGAACTTGAGGCTTCCTAGAAGTCAAACGAGGAGCTCCAGAAGACAATAAGGGTGGAGCGGACTGAGCTCCGCCTGCTGAGGGCGGAGGCGGGTACCCTCAGCAAGAAGCTGGAGGAAGCTAAGGCCGAGGCGAGAGCGGCCTCGGAAGTGCTGGCAGAGGAGGTCCGTCTCCGACCTGACAAGGAGAAGGAGCTCCTCGAGGCGTACAAAAAATCTGAGGGGTTCGAACTCGGCCTCACGTGGACGGGGCGGGTGTCCTTTGAATATGGATATCGGATCGCCACGTCCTGCTTCCGCGTTCGGCACCCCGGTCTCGAGGTGGAAGAGAATCCTTTTACTTCCCACCCAGAGGACCTGGAAGTTGACATGCCCGAGGACGTCCCATTTGACGACCGCTTGGACGCCTTATTGTAATAGGGAGGGTCCTATATTTTTTGTTTTCTAGGGTGTTGGTAAATTTTTGTAAGTCGGGCCGAGTCCTGTAAGTCTGTTCTTGCCTTGAATAAAAGAAAACTGTTACTTTTCTTGCGTATTTGCTCGTTTTTTTCCTTCCCTAGGCGAAAAGTTTCTTCCTCCTCGAAAAACTCTAAAGCTCTGGTCATTCCATTTCGGCGAAAAAACGAGGAAGAACCTTTCTTGCCCGACTTCTTCCTCAAAGCCCCGAGGGAACCTCTTCCCCTAGACGAAGAAACTCCTCGTTCAAATGAAAAATTTCTTAAGGTTCTGTACGTTCCATGTTCTCGGCAAAGGAGAACCGTTTACTGTCACAAGCCGGTACGTACCCGATCGGACTATCTCGACAACCCGATAAGGCCCCTCCCATTTGGGGGCCAGCTTCCCCCTTGCCCTGATCGGGTCGCTGACCTCGGCCCTTCGCAGGACCAGGTCGCCCAACTTAATCGGTCGGGGTCGTACCTTTCTGTTGTAGACCCTCGCAACGGCTCTCTGGTAAGAGAGGGCCTTCAGGTGTGCGTTGGCGCGTCACTCCTCGAGCACGTCGAGGCTGGCACGAAGTCCCTCGTTTGAGGTTTCCTCGTTATAGCTCTTTGTCCGAAGGGTGGCGATTGCCACCTCGGGCGGCAAGACAGCTTCGGTTCCGAATGTCAGGTTGTACGGGGACTCTCCCATCGCGGTCTTGGGAGTGGTGCGCAGTGACCATAGGACGCTAGGGAGTTCGTCCGTCCAGGCCGATCGGGCTGCGGACACTCTTCTTTTAAGTCCGTCCAAGATGGACCGATTGGTGACCTCCGCCAGCCCGTTCGTTTGAGGGTGGGCCACCGAGCTGAACCTTAGCTGGATGCCATGGCTGGCACAGAACTCCCGGAACCTTCTACCGGCGAACTGAGGTCCGTTATCCGTAATAATAGCTTTGGGCAACCCGAACCGAGTTACTAGGTTTTTCCACACGAACTTCTCCCTTTGATGCTCTGTGATCATCGCCAATGGCTCGGCCTCGACCCACTTTGTGAAATAATCCACTCCCACGATGATGTACTTCCGCTGCCCCGAAGCTGGTGGGAAAGGTCCGAGCAGGTCCAAACCCCACTGCGCGAAGGGCCACGCGCCATCGATGGGGCTAAGCGGGACCGCAGGCTGTCAGGGTGTGCGGGCGTGTTCTTGGCACGAACCGCACCGCTGTACGTAACTCTTCGCGTCCCGGCACATAGTCGGCTAGTAGTAACCTTGGCGGAGTATTTTGTGGGCCAGGGTTCGCCCGCCGATGTGTTCTCCGCAGACCCCCTCGTGGATCTCGGCCAAGACCGTCCGGGCTTCGTTGGGCTCCAAGCATCGTAGGAGGGGATGGGTGAAGGACCGCCTGTAAAGCCGGCCACTCTCCTCGGTGTACCATGCGTGTGTACGACGCATGCGCCGGGCCGCAACTTCGTCCTAGGGAAGGGTCCCATCTCGCTTGAAGCGTAGAAGCTCTTGTACCCATGTGATCGGCGCGCTACTAGAATTCGTAGCCGCTACTTCGATGGCGCGGGCAGGAAGCTCCTCGACCTCCGGCCATGCTTCGGTGGTCGGCTTTGACGCCAACTTAGCTAGCGCGTCGGCTCGCTCGTTCTCCTCCCTCGGAACATTAGATAGCGTGAAGTACGGAAACTTGGCAGTCAAGTCCCTTACCCGCGCCAGGTATTTTGCCATGGTCGGGTCCCGAGCTTCGTATCCGTCGCTGAGCTGCTCGGCCACAAGCTGCGAGTCGGTGAGGACGTGTATCGCAGCCACTTGCATCTCGAGGGCCAACCTGAGTCCTGCTAGGAGTGCCTCGTACTCCGCTTCGTTGTTAGTGGCTTTAAACCCGAAGCGGAGGGAGCGCTCGAACGAGCGTCCGTCGGGGGCGAGCAGCACCAGTCCCGTGCCGGCACCCTTTGAGCTGGCCGAGTCGTCCACGTGTAGGAGCCAAGCTTCGGGAGGTTGCTCGAGATCCCTGTCTTCCATCTGGGTTAGCTCTGCGATGAAGTCGGCTACCGCCCGGGCCTTGATGGCGGTCCTAGGTACGTATCTTAGATAAGACCTGTCGAAGAGGTTAGTCGGTGATGACCTCCACGGGGTGGGCCTGGAAGTAGGGGCGCAACTTCCGAGCTGACAGCACTAGGGCAAGTGCGAGTTTTTCTATTGGCGGGTAACGCCCCTCGGGTCCGCTCAGGACGTGGCTGACATAGAAGATCGAAAGTTGTTTGCCGGAGCTTTCTTTGATCAGGACAGAACTGACTGCATGCGGGGAGGCCGCCAGGTAGAGACCCAGCTTCTCCCCGGGAGAAACAGAGGCGAGTCGGGGGAGGCTGGCCAGGTGCTGCTTTATTTGTTTGAAGGCCTCCTCGCACTCCATCGTCCACTGGAAGCTTTTCGGGTTCTTGAGCGCCCTGAAGAAGGGGAGGCAGCGGTCGCCCGACCGGCCGAGGAAGCGAGAGAGGGCGACAAGCCTTCCGTTAAGTCGCTGCAAGTCTTTGATCGTCTGGGGTGACTGCATGTCGATGATGGCCTGAACCTTCTCCGGGTTGGCGTCAATTCCTCTTTCGTGTATGATGAACCCGAGGAATTTCCCGGAGGTGACGCCGAAGGTGCATTTTGTGGGGTTAAGTCGCATACCGAACTTGCGCAGCGTGGCAAATGCCTCAGTCAGGTCGGCAAGGTGGGCTCCGGCCTCCTGGCTTTTCACAATCATGTCGTCCATGTAAACTTCCATGTTTCTCCCGATCTGATGGGCGAACATCTTATTCATCGTTCTCTGATATGTGGCCCTGGCGTTCTTCAACCCGAACGACATGACCTTATAGAAGTACACCCCTTGATCGGTGAGGAAGGTCGTATGCTTTCTGTCTTCGGGCGCCATCCTGATATGGTTGTATCCCGAATAGGCATCCATAAAAGAGAGGCGTGCGTGTCCGACTGTTGCGTCAACCAGCTGGTCGATCTTTGGGAGGGGGTAGCAGTCTTTTGGACATGCATTGTTGAGACTGGTGTAATCAACGCACATCCTCCAGCTTCCATTATGTTTTTTCACGAGGACTACATTGGATAGCCATTGAGGATATCTGGCTTCTTCTATGAAGCCTGCCGCTAAAAGTCGGCCCACCTCTTCTCGTATGGCACGTTGCCGTTCAGGGGCCTGCCGCCTAGGCTTTTGCTTCACCGGGCGAGCATCAGGTGGGATGTTGAGGTGGTGCTGTGCGACCCCTGGATTGATGCCCATCATGTCAGATGGAGACCAGGCAAAGATGTCGGCGTTCTCCCGTAGGAGACCGACGAGTTGCTCCCGTTCCCACTCATGCAGTTCCGAACCGACCTTGACCGTCTGGTCTGGTCGAGCTTCTTGCAGCGGTATGTCAATGGTGGATCCCCTTGGCTCGGGGTGAGGGGTCGGTTTTTTTGTTTCCATGGGTCTTCGGTGGTGGCTCAATCTCGCCCTCTTTGTAACTAAACGACGGGCCGTAGCACCTGGACTCTGGGGCTTCAGAACTTCCCCGACCCCCCGCATGAGTCCGGGAACTTGATGGTTTGATAGTAGGTCGAGACGGCGACGACTCGACCTTGTTGAGGGTTGGCCTACCGAAAGTATGGGCGTTAGGCGGTGGGAAGGTCGACCACCGAAAAGTGGTCATTACCGTCTTCGACCTTGGCGGGGCCCCTAAGGTTAAGGCGGGGGTGATAGCTCCCGGTGATATTGAGTCTCCCGTGAATCCGGTGAGCGTTGAGCACATCGGGTTCATATTCTCTCTAGTGCCGAAGCTTTCCGAAGGCGTCGGAAAGTAAAGTATGTCGGCCGAGCTCCCCGTGGTCGACCATGATCCTTCTCACTGTAGCGTTGGCTATCCCGGCCGATATATCGAGAAGCGTCGTCGTGCTCGGGTTGCTTTCGCATCTCCGGTCGGGAATGTAATCTCGGGCTCGGGCCGTGTCAGGGCTTCGTCCGAGGCGACTTTGGCGTCACGCCTTTCTTCCCGACATGGGAGCCCGATGCGGGACCGTCGCCCATCACGTCGATGTGATGCTCGATGGGGCCTTCCGGGCGTGGTGATACCGTCCGTCCGGCCTGAGGAGGAATCTTGGCCGAGATGCCCTCTTTGAATGAGCTCCTCAATTTGTTTTTTGGGTTCGGCCTTTGTTGATCAAGAAATCGTGTCCCATCTTAGATGGAAGCAAACAATATTTTTGAACGGTCCATGAAGCTCAGCGGTTCCTCATCGGGTGAGGATTCTTGAGTAGCCCCTTCCCCTTCTCATGGAGAAATATTTCTGTTCAGAACGAACTCAAGGCGGGGAGGGGAGGCAATGCTTACACTTTTAATTATAGATTATCACTTTTAATTAACTATATTTAATATTTTGATTCATATATTTTTAAATATTATATTGAGATACTTACACTTATAAAAGTAAAATATTTAACGAACAAAAATATATTTAATCCTATAAAATTATATTTTTAATATTATATATAGATATCAACATTTCACTTTCATAAATATAAAAATCTTAATATAACTTTTAAAAGTATAATAATCAAAATACTTAAAAATACTAATTACAAAGATAATTAACCCTATATAATGGTGAAGTCAGATTTTGATCAAAAAAAGTTACGATAAAATCTTTATCAACTAAGTCAACTATCATCTTTAAAAAAATTATATTATATAATATTTTAAGACCTCAACCTTTAATATTTGAGTTTGATGCACTATAACCTCGTTAATGTTGTAGGTATAAAAGTTATTGAACCACGTTTCCAGCACCCAACTTTTTTTATAAATAAATCCGGTATACCACTATCAAACAAATTTTCCTAGATATATAAAAATTATTAAATAAAATTTAGAATAAGAAAAAAAATATATACTATGGTAGTTTTAGAGAATTTGCCCTTTATTTAGAAAAAAAAATTATTTTCTTGTTTTGGTCTAATATATATAGTTCCTTTAAAAAAAAATAAATAAAGAGACTGAAAGAAAAACATAAAAAGTAAAAGCAGCTTTATTATGTGATCGATATGCACCAGTGTGAGCACCCACCCAGAAACTCCAGTAACTTTGCATGCAACTGAAAAAGGAATATTTATGATGATTATGCTGTCCATAAACATTTTAGGTGAAATTTAAATACAGATGTACCGGAGGAACCATAACAAGATCGGCAAATATGCATCTTATCATCCGTCATTCACATAAGTTATCTACGAGACACAATTTTACAGGCCAATATCATTATATATACAAATTATTATTGTCCTTTTAACAAGAAAAGAGAAGGAAATTTGCCGTAGAGGCAAAGACAAAACCTGCTACTAAAATGTTTCTGGCTTCAGAAAATTGTAGCATTCCAATTGTGTCATCTCCCCACCGGCCACAGGATCAAATTGGCATCGAAAGAAACTGCAAGCACAACCCAAAGGAACAACATATCAATACCCAAAAAGACAAATCGAGAACAAATACAAACCCACTCCGTAGCTCCCTCCCAGGCAATGCTTTTCCTCTCGTTACCATGCAAAAGGTGTACTGAAAACAATCTACGGAACCCAGCCCTAAGATATGTGTGTGCATATGCATAATTGGTGTACACATGCATAACACTTCATGATCCGCAAAGAATACATGAAAAGATGAACTGCATACCTTCCATCCATACCAAGGATGACAGCCGTGTTCTTTTGGTGGCCAAATGCAACAATGTATTGCGAATTCTCGTGCAATCGGAATTGTGCTACTGACCATTCAGAATTGAAATATTTAGGCAGCACACCTAAAACAATGAAATACCTTCATGTTACAATGTATTTCACTAATTTTTGACAAGCAGAAGAAGTCAAATAAGTTTGGCAGCACACCTAAAACCAAATGAGGTTTCTTTTTTTTTTTTTACTAATCGAAAATCTCAAGGGATAACAGCAGTTCCAACAGAGATTAACATTGACACTAGAAGTCCATTTTAGTACAGATAGATATAACAATTTCTAGCCTGGATAGATCCACAACAGCACCAGACGAGTTACAAGAAACAGTTGGATCAGTGTTGGTACAGATAGATCTTGTCTAATAACTCAGTGTTTGCTGCCTCTACACAAGCGACAATTAAGGAAACCAAAGACTATGAAGTACACAATCTATGGCTGAGCAAGAAACCCAGATTCCAGGAACAAATTTGCAAGAAACAGAAGTTATAAATAACAACTAAGAAGATGCTGTAGTTTTAACAAATCATATAGTAGGCAGTGAGATAGCAAATTTTACCTCAGAGAATTGATAAATTGCTTACAATAATGTTGTTGACCGCCGATAATTTGAATTATACTAAAAAAAGGGATCTTAGAACAAAACTGATGAAATTAATTTTTGGGCAAACTTGTGGATAATTTGGAACACAATGCTGATTTTGGGTATGTGAACTTGACAACCAAGAAAAATGAAGAGGTCCACTTGTCAATCCAAGTGTCACAGAAGCAAGTTTGCCTAAATAAGACTTGGATAGTCACAATTAGGAATCACCCAACGCGAGACCCTCGACAACTCAACTGAACAAAAACTACTAGGTCAAAATGATCTATCTTTACAAGAGCGATCATGTCATGAATGGTAGCATACACCTGGGTTTCCAAATTTTGCTATCATTTGGTAAAATGTCTAATATATCCTGTCAGCATCCACATCCCATTGTTGTTTTATTCCATATGGTTTCTCTTCCATCATTGCCACATGCTGCTTCTTTCATAGAACAACAACAAATGCACAAGTCCTAATTATTTGGGGTCAGCTTGCAATGCCTTGGTCCAATCCAGTTCATCATAAATGGTGTAGCTGTTCATTCGATCGCCTATCCTATGAGACATGCATAGCTAAAACTGCTTGCTGCATGCATATAGGAAGCATGTCCAATATGGTATCAGTGGGATTCTTCTACATACATGCAGACTATTTCCTTGATACAACAAATTTTAAAATAAATATTACAAAGATTGGATATAGAGTAGCTTGGGGATATTTAGCAACTACTCCTTTGGGAAACATTATTTTCTTCAAAGTTGATATTATCAAGGTCTGCCATACCGAATTGTATCGCCCAGTACGGGCGGTACATACCAGTCCGACAGGCTACCGGTACGCGGACCGTCCGCTACCGGGCGGCATGTTAAAAAAAACCCCGTATCGGGCAGTAACGGTCGAAATTTCGACCGTTACCGCCCGGCACAACTCGGTAACGGTCGATTTCGACCGTTACCACCCGGTACCACTCAGTAACGGTCGAAATCGACCGTTACCGCACTGTAGCACTCCAACGGTCAATTTGACCGTTAGAGCCCTTTCTCATTCTATTTAAGTCATTCTTCTCTCCCCTATTTAAGCCAAAGGGGAAGGCAGTAGTATCAGTTACATCGTTGGAAAGAATCGAATCGGGCGACGAGACACCTTCACAATCACATTCTCTTTCTCGCTCAGTCCAGAGACAGGACAACAACATGGACAGCAGTGCCTCAGCGGATGATGGCGGTGATGTCGGGCAGTCGTTGGTCTCGTCTACACAACTTGAGGGTGGTGATTGGACTAAGGAGCAATATTTTACACATGCCACTCAAGATTCAGATCATGGAACTCGACAAGGTACTGGTCATCGTATTCACAGCCATCATATTATGGAGAATCATACGGGCAACAACAGTATGGTGATAGTTGGTCATCCTTCTCTGAGCAACAGCATGATAGAGAACAACATATCAGTAGCGAAAGTAGAAGCTCTGACATTCACCAATATATGCTTCAAGAGCTGCCTCGGACAAATATGATTCATGACGATCAATCTACGATCAGTACCACATTTATGCATCAATGGCATACAGTGTATCAATACACTATGTCATGGGATTAATCTCATGATTAGGTCCAACAAACGTATCATATTGATATGCAGATGTATCGGATCGAGGACCCCGATCCACCACCCGTGGAGGCCCGTCGTTCGTTTTGGTGGTAGAATCAAATAATCAACAATCAGGTATATCTTCATATGTGATTATTTAATTCATTTGAATTTTAGAGTTTATATTGTAACAAAATAGTCTAACAATTCAACTGATTTTTCTATAGATATTTCAATCTATAACGGGCTGAAATACGAACCTCGAACAAGACTACCTCAAAGCTCGAAAAAGATATGTGATACTATTCTTACCTAATTTACATTGATTTTGCTAAACTTATACTATTACTATATTTATTTGTAACTTGAAAACCCTATCCTAACTTTCTTTTTATTTTCATGTATTTTCGGAGGGTTAGATCTGTGAAATCAGGTGTATCGCTCGGTACACCTGGGTGTACCGCTCGGTACATCGTACCGTACCGAGCCCGGGTCGAAACGCCAGTACGGTACAGTAATGCGAACCTTGGATATTATATTGTAAATAAGATGGATGCACAAATAGATAGATTGCTTTATGTTGTTAAAAAAATAAATCAGATTTAACAAAATTAAATCTAACCCTAACCCTGCTCGCGATTCTGTCGCTGCCTCTCTCCGCTATCGTTGCCTATCTTCGTTGTCGTTGCTCTCCATTGCCGCTGTTATTGTCGCTGCTCACCATCGCTACTACCGTTGTCACTATCGCCGCTCTTGCTACCACTACTGCTTCTCTCAGTCAGTAACCTCAATCTTACTCTTATACTGTTGTCGTAGCAACGATAGCTGCTCGATGCTACCGCTATCGTTGCCGTTGCCATTGCCACTACCGCTACTGTCGCTGCTTGCTACTATCGTCGCTCCCGCTCCCGCTGCCATTGCCGCTACTATTACTCTTACTCCCTCTACTCACATCGACTCGATAGTATACTGTTAACTGTATACTAGTAACAATATTTTTTTATTTATTAGATTAATAATATATTATTTTTGATTTTAATACTGTTAATTTTTATTTATTTGAAATTATTGTTATTGTTTTGAATTTTGAGATTTTTTGTTAATGTGATATTATGATTCTATAAGATTTTTTAATTTAATATCATATTTTTATTCAAATAATTATATTTATTAATTAATTTTTATATTTTTTATATTTTAGCGCATCGTTTCGCTTGGGCAAGCGCCTAGCGCCTCGGGCGTTTTTGCACCTTGGCGTCGTTTAGCGCCTAGCGCTTTTTAAATCACTGGATCTTATCACTTTTACAGGGTCAGTGTAACATGGGAACAAGGAAATTTGGCTCAGATAGATGAGCAGCTTCAACTATTTTAGTTCATCGTCAATTGTTATCCTACCTCTCTTTTATTGTAGTAGTTTGAGATTTACAAGACCACCAGTAGTGTGGGATCTGCAAGCCGACCTTTCAAACATGAAAAGCAAGGAAATGAAGTATATTCATATGAGAACCCTTTAAACTCCCCTCTCCATCACAGACACATTTACTTCAAATTACCATCCACTACTTGTGTCTTCTAAGAAGCTAGGAGGAAAATATTCTATAGTAAATTTCAACTCCAAGTGAAGCTCTCCAAAATTTGCATGGAATGAGAAAGTTGGAAGCCTCTACTATGGATAAAGATCATTCTCAATATGTGGAGATAGTGCTCGACATTCACAACAGTATGTTAATAAGCACTTGGCTAGGTGCTCGAGTGAGGTGAGGTGATGCCCAAGCGCCTCATTACAACCGAGGAGAGGCGCTTGGGCTTGGGTGTCACCTAGGCAAGTACCTGAGCTTCGGCACCTTGTGCTCACTTCGATCATCCCTAGTGCAAGTCAATTAATCCCAAGCTCATCGAACTCAGCCAAACTCCCTTGCTCCTATTCGTCGCTTTTGCATTCTGTCGATGTAGCCTCGATGTTGATTGTTGATTCTCGATAGTTAATTGCTGGATAATCATTGTTAGCCTGTTGGATTGTCGCTGCAGTTTTAGGATCCTAAATCATGGCAACCATAGGTAGTACCTTTATTTTAATAGTTAAACTTATGTAATTTGATGTTTTACATAAGTTATGTAAAATGGAATAAAATTCATGTAATGATTGTCTTTATCTTTAATTATATTTTTAATATTTTTTTACATTGGTGAGCGTCTTGCTTCTCTCAGGCATGCATCTAATGCCTAGTCGTTTTGGAATTTTAGTGCCTTTGACAACACTGATTCAAAGGCATCATTTTTTATATGGCAAGATATATTCATCTCCTTCTTGGTCTCACCACTTGTTACCTTTCCTGTCCAATAATGTGGTTGGTCGATTGGCAAACATGAAAACATGTGGCTGGTCGATTACTGAACCATCACAAGCCTTGGAAGGCCATAAACTGCTTGCTGCAGTGTTCTGCAACAGCTAGGCACTAGCAGCTAGAATGTGCCTAGATTAACTAATAAATCATAGGCAAGTTCATAAAAAAAAACTGAAGATAACAAAAAAAAGGACAATTCACGATGACATCTTAAATGCTCGCAAGTTCATCCATCCAAGGATTTCAATTTCAAGTACCAGATCTATATCAGTCCTAGCCCAAATTGGTACAGGTCCAAGCCATACCGGCATACTATGTCGGTACGCTGGTATGTACCCAGTTTTAAAAAATAAAAAATCAGAAAAATAAATAAAGTTAATGTTGGTACAAGATTTGTACCAAGAAGTATGCTTAGACTAAGTTTATCTTGGTCTTTGTGCCAATAGACTGTCGAACCAATAAGTACTGTTCATATCTAGCTGTACTTGTTAGTATTGCCAACCCAGTATCTATCCCTACCATAGGATTATCCACCACTTTCTAGTAATGCGACATAACTCTTCAATGCGCTTCTATTCTTTTCGTTTGTTATGAATTGCAATTAGAAAGCCACCAGTATGAGAATGACTTTTTCAAATCTAAGGAAAACCTAAAGAAGCACCTATTCCATTGAGAAACATGGAACTATTCATGATAAAAGGAGCTGTCAACCACCAGGAGAATAATTTGTTTCTTGGATAATAGGATAATTTATGGTTAATGTTATATGAAACACCAAGTACATGCAATTCTCCAAGTAAATGAAGCTCACCTTTGATGAAAGAAAGATGTGAACTCGCAGTTGGCACATTTGGATCTGATGCAGGGCGAGGCTTGTCATTCGCAGTCAACCCCAAATTAACCTTGAGGTTGAATACATGGACAGTACCCTTGTCACTAGAGACTGCTAGCCATTGTATGTCAGCAGAGAAGGCCAAGCTATATATCTCTGCTCTATCAGCACCTCTTCTAACCTATTTCACCAAGGGTTAATAACATTCAAAAAACAGTAAATTAGAAAATAGTGCCCAAGTAAATCTGATAAGCATGAATGATGTAAGCAGCTAAAGAATAAGTAAAATGAATACATGGACAAGGGCTCAGTTCAAATAAAATGAAAATCTTATTATGGTTTTCTGGGACAAGGGCTCAGTAAGTCGCATGCTACATTTTGCTGTCCTGGGTCAATCACTAAGTTCAAATTTCCATCACAACGACAGCTAAAATTGCAACAAAATCACTAAACCACTAAATTAAACATAAACTTCTAGAGCCTCCTTAGGAATGCCTCCTAAGGAATTTGCATTCCTATGCTATGACCATCAATCAGATGGGCTGAACGCATATTGCGATGATAACTCACAATGCTGCCAAGGGAACTAAGCAATACACAGACACAAAATCCTCTAAATAACTAAGCAGCTCCCAACCATTCATGAGAACTACCTAGTAACGTAGGATGAGTTCTGTTGATACCTATATGATGCACAACAAAAGCATGAAGAGTAAGGAAAATACTGTTTCTAGGACATGAGTGTACAACAACATGAGTGTAATGAAATAAAAAAAGAAAATATCACATAATATACAAGAAAATTTTTTATAAGTATCAGACTCAACTGGCTTAGAAATTAACTGCTATGACCATGCAAACAAATGGGCTGAAAAAACATAGTGATGATAACGCGCGATGCTGCGTAGGGAACTAAGCAATCCATAGACACAAAAAACCTCTAAATGACTAAGCAGCTCCCAACCATTCATGAGAACCACCTAGTGATGTAGGATGAGTGCTCTTGATACCCATATGATGCAGAAAAAAAGAATGAAGAGTAAGGAAAATATTTTTTTCAGGATGAGTATAATGGAATAAAAAAAGAAAATAGCAGATCAAATAAAAGGAAATTTTTGATTAAGTACTAGACTCACCTGGCTTAGAGGTTAACTCTCCTGGATAAGTTCTCACACATCCGCATGTCTAGTACGTGAATGATGACACCATAAAAAATAAGTACCTAACTAGGTTTGGCTTTAGGAATAACTCATATGGATGCAGCCTTACATCAATATACATAATGTGGCAAAGACAAATTCTAATTGTTCAACCATATTTTTTCAGGACATCATTTTGTCCATTTCTGTAGATTACCAAATACAAGAGTGAAAAAAGAAGGAAACGAAATTAAGAAACATGCAATCAAGAAAAACTACATCCAATAAATCAAGCCCAATCAATTAAAATTTGTTATTCACTTGGCTCTTTAAAAATACTTGATTGATATAGATTTCCTTCTTTATAGATTCTTCAATCAAGCTTCAACTTCATTGTAGGGATATAGTATTCAATCAAGCCCAATTAGACTTCTTCCATTTTTTTTAAAATGACTTGACAATGTTTCTCTTTGAAAATTACAGGTAGTAAAGTGAACAAATAAAAGATTTTGTCATTTACAACTTATGATATTTGTAAATCCTCCCTAAACTAACAAATTCAGTCAATATAAAAATAAAACATAAAATTCCCACATCATCTAGCAAAATAAAGTGGTTCATTTAGAATATATATATATATATATATATATATATATAATGTGTGTGTGTGTGTGTGTGTGTGGAAGTCCAATAAAATCTTAAATGACTCAATGTCATCATTTTTTAGACCAAACATACAGCTACGCAAACAAAAGAAAAGCAATCCGGCCACAATTATGATTAATAGCAATATGATATGCCAGTATACTTTTATTTTAACTAAGAAATATTATGAAATTGCTTGAGTAGGCAGTCTAGAAAAAAAATTGAACCAAATGTTCATCTCTCTTTTTAAAGTAAGTATTTACAATTATAAAATCATACAAAGATGCAAAATCCAAAATTATACCACCATCTTGATTTCTTTCCCGATAACCAAAGCCCATATCATCTTTTTATATTCACCATATATATTTCCTGCATGTTCATTCAAATCTCCTCCAATAATAAGTTTCTCGATTATAAGTATTCCTTGAATGATATCATATAAGTTTTTTCAAAATTCTCTTTTGGTTTGATCATCTAATCCGACTTAAGGGACAAAAGCACTAATGACATTCAAAACATCTTGTCCTCTGACAAATTTTAGAACTATAATTCTATCTCCAAATCTTTTTACATCTATGACATTGTTCTTAAAATATTTATCAACAAAAATTCCTATACTATTGCTGTATTTAACTTTTCCAGCAAACCAAACTTTAAATCCAATATTATCAATCTCTCTAGATTTTTCCCCTACTCACTTTATCTCTTGTGAGCAAAGAATATTTTTTCTTCCTTTAATTATAGTGTATACCAATTATAATCTCTTTCCTGAAAGTGTTTCTATATTCCAAGTTGCTAACCTAATCCTTTGTTTTTGGATTAACTTCTTTATTCTCATTGGTCCAAAGCAATCCTTGTCTACTTGGCACCACATCTGCGTGTTGATGTGATGGGCAACTTCCGGACGAGCTCCTAGCTCACCGTTTGCAATTCGAGACACTTAGGTGACGAAGGTGCCTCGCGTCACCTCCGAGTGACGACCTAACTCGAAATCGATTAAGATCCATGTTCATGAAATCTGACATAGTTTTATGTTGGGTATTAGTGATCTAATGGCGAACGAAACCCTCCACCTTTTTCATCAAGTTTTAAAGTACCAATTACCAAATTCCAATGCAATGCATCAAATGTATAATGTTTAGAAATGATAGTGTCCTTTTTTAGCTACATAAAATCATACCTTCCCATAGCTCTAGTAGTGAAGCGATTATGCAATTTTTTGATCTTTTGTTAGGACAGAAAATAAAACGACAAAAGATCTAGAGCGAAGTGCTTTTCATGCTGGTGTTCGAGATTTTATGAAGCAATATTAACACCCAATTAAGGATCTTCTTTGCTAAAAGTGATGATCTTAAGACAAAAAGGAAATTAAAAATTCATGATGTATGTGCTTTTCATATACTTGTAGACCTTACATGGATAAGAAATATGCATTTTAGTGGAAGTAGATTCTCTAGATACTAGTGTAATAAACTATTCATTATTTGATGCTTCTTTAATTCTTTTCATGATTTGAAGAGTTATTTTCTTGGTTGAAAAACATTGACATTGTGGAAAGAAGCAGCAATTTGCAACAGTTAATTTGCAAGATCTAATATATTTCATCAGTTCAATTAGATAGAATGCATTTTCAGAATCATGTAGAAGGAACCATAAGCGCTACTAAAAGAAGTAACACATAAATGCTAGATATTGGAATTATTGGCTTAAAAAAAGGCAATGCCTAAACTGGTTGCCTAAATCACATTATTTAAGAAACCCAGTACTCTTATGAGTATTTAAACATGAAAGAATAACAAAAAAGTATTCTTTTCTTTTATCCATATTATACTCTTAAAGATCTATGCTGCATAAGTACCCATTACTAGCTTGTACTTGAGATAATTAATGATAAAACTACAGCAGCGTAATACAAAAAAAAGAAACATGGTTTATGAAGGCCAAGAGCAGAAATCCACATCAAGAATGTAGAAGCTCATTACTAGTCTTCAACATGGAGCATACATATTTGAGGTAGGCAAATTTCCAAATTCAAATAGGTAATATAGTGGTATAAGATGCTAACATATTCAAAAGGATGACAACATAGTTTCTAGAAAATCAAGTTTTCTTTAACCATTAGGTGGACTGCTCTAAGAAGTTTGTTGATAATACATACAACCATGTGGATCAGTGAGCTTTTATTTTCACCTTCATCAAAGCAAAGGAAAAGCATGACTACCCTTCAATTCTTATTGTAATAAGGAGCAACAAGGTGACATTTCAAACTTGAGAACTAAATGCATAATTCAGTTCTTTGGGTTTTATATCTGAATCGCAAAATTTAATTAAAATATACAGCTTAGTATTCTCAATACCATGATTCTTGAAAATAATACCTCCAGATATTCCTATTTGGATCAATCTCAATTTAATGAATTAAAATTTGCAGGTTATATACTGTTTCTTCATTAGAACTATAGCTACCAGACAATTAGTTCAGAGTAAACTTCAAAGTTCAGCACATCTAACTACAATCAAGATGACCTTTTAGGTTTTGATTATGTTAGCACTCGAAAAAAACCATTTCAGTATGGAGCAACTGTTTTCTATAAAAAGCTGACAGCTTTGTATTCCAAAACTACTAATTGATTGTTTTTTATTCTTGACAAAATAGACAAAGATAGTGATGGCATACCATATGATATTAGACAACAAAAGAGAAGATTCATATTCATGAGGAAATAATCCAATGCAATGTCTAACCTCTTGAAGGAGTGTCCCATCAACTGTGCTAAATATCCTAACAAGTGTGCCTTTGGTGCTTGCAGTGGCGATCAGGCGCCCATCCTGTGACAGCGCGAAGCAAGCAATCCTTGAATCGTGTGCCATGATAAACTTTGTCCGCCTTGCCCCATAGTGCTCCACCCTAACCTGCCCCTTCTGACCACCGGGGCAGACAAGAACCAGCGAACCCTGCTGTTGTGAAACAGCACATAAGCCCTTGGGATTCGGCACCGTCTCAATCTGATGCACCAACTTCAGGTCCGCGAAATTGTACACGAAAATCTTGTGGTCAAGCACCACAATGATCCTGTCCCTGCGAAGGCGAACGGCGCGGACCTCTGACCGGAACGAGAGCTCCCCAATGCACCGGCTCTGGTGATCGTCCCAGATCATGACCTTATTAGGCGGGTAGTACGGGTTACTCCCGCCGCCGACGAGCGCGAGGATGTTGCATCGGAACAGCATCTCGACGACGCCGATGCCTCCGCCGTCGAAGTCCCGGCGGAAGATCTCGCGAAAGGGGTCACAGTTGTAGATCCGGAAGCCCCTGTCGGTGCCAGCGGCGAAGCAGCCGTGGTCCTGGTTGAACGAGAGGTGCAGAAGCGACGGCGCCACCGCGTTGGCCACCACCTTCGGCGGCGACGACGAGGACGGAGCGGGGAGGAGCGATGGCGGCGGCGGCGGCGGAGGGGCTGCCGTGGAAGCCGACTCGACGGACGAGGGGAGATCGACGGCGGGCGCAACTTCGCTGCACGATTCGGGGGCGTCGAGCTCCTCCTCGCCGGGACCGATCGAAGAGGGCTGGGAATCATCCATGGGAGAAGAGACGGGGGAAGGATCAGGGTCAGGGCTGGTGTTCACCCATGAGAAAGGAGGAGGAGGATAAGAAGAAGAGGAGGGAGGAATCGAGAGGGCAGCCATGGATGAGACGAGAGAGACGACGCGATAGGTCGGTAAATCTTAGTATCGAAGGGGCAAAATCGACCGCTCAGGAATAAAAAGTATGCGGGCAAAAGAGGACCGGAGGCGGCGAGTAGGCCACCGCGTCCAGGGTTCGCCGTAAAAGAGACACGGAACCGCAACGCAATTACGGTTATGCCCCAGGGGCTGTGCTCTATTACGAGAGAGCCTGAACGAAGGAGGGGGTTTCGGGAGAGACAGAGCAGCGCATTCTTTTCTTGGAGTGAGAAAGGGTGTACGTCGTAACATTAAGCCACCTACCAAATTTGGGTTACAACTTATTTTTCTTGTTCCTTTCTGCGTCATGATTAAGGGATTTATTTATCGGAGATATTTTTAGAACATATTCGTATTTTAGATTTTTTTCATCGAATTTTTTATTTTTTTTTAAATAGTAATTTTAATTTAAAAAAGACTTAAATTGTCCCTCAAATTTTTTTCTTCGTTTGATGATGAAGTAAATTATAAATTATTTGATCTAATCTATATGTTGAGAAAAGTATACAGGATTAACTACGATGGCAGTAAGACATAAAGCTGGTGTTGTGTCTGAGTCAAAATCGATATCTCTTTGGGAGTTCGAGAGTTCGACGAAAATCCGAACGTTCGTTGGAAGTTCTGTGGGAACCAACCAAGAAGTCTAGGAGCTTGCCATAGAAGCTCATTGGAACTCGCTAAGAAGATCGTCGTAAAGTCCAGGAGCTTACCGGGAGTTCGCCAGAACATTACCAAGAGTTCGTTGAATGTTCGCCGGAAGTACGTCCGAAGCTCGTCGGAAACTCGTCGGAAGAGCAATTGACGTACCGGAATAAGAAGCACCGTAAATTATATCTTAATTATCATAGTTATAACATAAATTAAGTTAGGATTGGGAGGTGATCCCATTAACTTAATTATAGACCAACTGAGCTCTTAATAGGATTGAATTGAGCATCCAATTCAGCCCTTGAAAATATGACAAGCTAGTGCCCTTGGATTTCAATCAAACTAATTACAAGTCTAAAAATATGATTATTATAGTAGGCTATGAACAATGACTCACTTATAATATTTTTTAATAATATTTATAGTATTTTTAATATATTAATAAAATATTATAAATACTATCAAAAAATATTATAAGCAAACCAAATGAAAATATCATAACAGTTAAAAACTGATAAAAAATGAGAAAAATATTTGATAGAAATATTTTTAGGGAAATTTTATGTACTTTTAAATTAATGGTATCGTTTGAAAGGTACCTTTTGGAAAAGATCTAAAAATATGAATATTTTCTAGAAAAAATCATCCTTTTATTTATTTATTTCAAGAAGTCTCAATTTTAAGGTAGTTAATGGGCGAATTATTAGTGATTTGATAGTGACCAATTTCCCCATGAATGACTTCTTTCCCCTCATAATATATATTATGTTAACGTAATAATTAAGAAGAAACCAATGTTAATCGTGTCATGTTCATACTTGCTCGAGAAGAAAACCATAAAGGAATTTTAAATGTATATCCTTACAAATATTGAAAGTTTTATGATCATAAAATTTAATGTAAATTTTTATTCAAGCCTAAAACCTTATGATAACCTGTTAAATTTTTTATCAACTAAGCTAATCAATATCTTAAAAAATTAATAATTATTTAAGTTAAATATTAGCATATATAATCAATAGTTAATATTAGTTTGTTTGAGTTAAAGAAGTATATAAACAAGTTTTTGGGTTGTGGAGACTAATTACTTAATAAGATTAGTAAAACTAGTTGAAATTATGTGGAGTTTTGGCACTTAGAATTATTTTTTATAGCATTAGATTTTGGGTTTTTTTTTTTTTTTTTTTTTTTTGAGTTTAGACAAGAGTTGTTTGTTTCTTATATCTGTGTGCTACTGTAATTTTATATATTTGAAGTGTTTGAGGATTTGGATGGTAAGTATTTGAGAATATTAGTAGTACCAAATAGAGGTTTTAAAGTTACTTTGGGATAAAGTGATCCCTATTGTCTTTAGCTTATTTAATGATGGTGGTGGTGCAAATGGAAGTGGGTGTCAAAGATTGTTGCACCATTATTATAAAGAGTAAAATGTTATTTTGCATTTCCTTGGGGTATTCCTTTTGTTTGCAATTAAATCATTGTCTCACCCATATAAAGACCTTAAAAGGTGTCCTTGTCATGTGGATAATTTAAGTTTTTTTGGGGGGCCACTGAGATGTCATTTTCTCATAAATGAAATTTCACATATGTTGAATTATTTTCAAAAGGATATGTGATGTTTGGCTCAATCATGAAGTCATTGGGTCCCTTTTTTTTTTTTTCCCTTTTATCAACAATGTGAAGCACTATGTTTATGTTTTCTTGAAAGGAAATATTATATTAAGTTAACCTCGGCTAAAAAAACAGATGTAAAAAAAGACTATGAATTTATGATTTTTCTATAAAAGAAGGATAATCAATCTTTTTGTCTTAAGAAATTATGAACGTGAAATAATAATTTATAATCCAAGCTCAATGATAGCTCTAATGTCGGAAATGTTTTCGAAAGCTTGAATCAAACCTAGAGAGATCATCTTCTCTATTTCTATTTTTAAGTAGATTAAGATGAGAAGACAATCTTAGATTTGATCTTAAAAAAATCATAATATGTTACTATTATAAAAAAAATTAATGCTAGAATCATTAAAATTAAATAATAATAGATCATATTTATGATGAGTACCTTTCGATATCTAGAAAAGCTTTTATTTGATCTATAAGGGCATCGACCTCGGATTCGAAAATCATAATGATGCCGATCTATAAGAAGAGTCAAACTCGTCTTCTCCTCTATTCATATCTTTTACAAAATCTCTATGATTGATGAATTAAGAAGAATAAGAGATGATTGAAGATTTATAATTGGTAAGAAGATTTAATCATATCTCTACATTGAATTCCTAGGAAGTTCTATCTATCATATCATATCATAATTAAATTTTTTTATTAGTTGATAATCATCATCAAAATCTAATTAGATCTATAATATATCTTATCAAATTATATAGAGTCATATAATCTTACAGCTCAATCACACATATTAATGGAGTTTGATATATACGAAAGGGAGCTGAGTGTTTTGATTTTTTTTTTTTTTATACTAAGGACCTAAAGGGATGACTCAAATTTGTATAAGGTGAGAGATGTCTCATAGGTTCAACACTGATAGCTCATCATTTGTAATTACAATGCAATGTGTTTATTTGTTGTGGGGGTGCACGCAACTTTCATTTGTAGAACAACAATAGTTAGAGAAGGACTAAGCAAAGCTTTGCATGATGGCATCCTATTCCTTCCTTCACGTAGATTCCACTCAGCTGGTGGGAATCATCAATAGAAACTGTATACTTTTTTATAAAGGAAAAAAAGACTTTTGTATTGATTCTTATAACGAAAGAAGATAAATAAAAATAATGTTTCTTTTTTCCTCTTAACTTCAATGCTTTCAGAAGAGAAGTTTGATTACTACTAAAGTGAACGGATCCAAAGTTAAATCGAAAATTTGATTTCTGATTTTTTTGGATCTTTCAAACCGAGAGTGCAGCCACTTTACTACTATGCTACTCGTGTCTACCATCTCATGGCCGAGAAGAGAAGCCAGCTTGCATGGCAAGAAGAAGAGGGATGATACATGACACTGTCTCTCTAATAGATCAATCCTCCGCTCGACTGCCTCCGTGCCCCATCTGCTGCTGCAGCGGATGCAGACTCTCTATCCTCTCACCATGACCAACTCCTCCAAACTGCTGCTGCTGCTGCTGCAGTGGATGCAGACTCTCTATCCTCTCACCATGACCAACTCCTCCAAACTGCTGCTGCTGCTGCTGCAGTGGATGCAGACTCTCTATCCTCTCACCATGACCAACTCCTCCAAACTGCTGCTGCTGCTGCAGCTGGAGCCTCCTCTCTCCCCGGACTCCTAGGAAGTCCACGGTGTGCTTCAGGGATCCATCAGCATCCCAGAACTGATCGCCCGATCGGGCGCCGCCAACTCCAACCATCTGATACGACAGCTCGTGGGCCTTAAATGGGATGCATGGCGCCGTCGCGGACACGTGAGCCATGGGCCTGGACATCTGGGCCTCGATCAGCCCATCGAAGCCCATCGGGCTTCTCACGTTCGAGGTGGAAGGAGGGTTCAACAAGGCAGATAGCGTGCCGCCGGCCATGTAACCCGGCATGAGGTGGTCGGTGTCGGTGAGCTGAACGGGCATCGTGAGACCGGGGACATGCCCCTGCAAGCTCGAAGCCATGGTGGCCATCAGAGGCTGGCTAAGCTTGTGGTTCTCTTGAGCCAATGCATCGCAGAAGGCTCGGTGGGTGACGAAGCTGTCTCTCCTGTCGACGTGCATTGTGAGCATGAAAAGAATGAAATCAATCTCAGAGTCCAAACAAAAAAATAATATACCAAACTTGATGACAAGGTTACGTGTTTCATTCAGCACGCCAAGTAATTAAGGCAGCGGGGAAGACTTTGCTGCCTACGTGGGGAGACAAGGAGGCGGCGGTCTTCTTTTTCTACCAAAACCTATACCGAAGGTTTGAACTTACACAGGGAACCCTATCCATGTTAGGTCAAACTTTTGAGCTCACACGTAGCTCAAGAATCAACAGGAAGACTTTTCCCCGCCACTTGTGGGAAGCAGGAAATCGAACCACCAGGGACGATCTTTCTGACCACCACCATTTTTATGATGCTACAGTAACCTTAGGAAACAGTAGACATATTATTCCGTATGCCAGATTTAGTCGGTCAGTAGGTTTTATTCTTCGTGCGGACCTTTGATGTTCTTCTAAATGTATTGAGAGAGAGGGAGGAAGAAATGCAAACCTAGAGAAGATGGTACCACAGTCACATTTGTACTCTCTGCTACCACAGGTCTTGTAGTGAGCCTTCCAGTCCGACTGCACCGCGTACTTCTTGGAGCACTTGTCGCACTTCCACTTCTTCTCGCCGTGCTTGCGGCAGTAGTGCTTCTTGACGCCGGTGAGATCACCGAGAGCGCGGGTGGGGTGGTGATGCACGCATGTGGGCTCAGGGCAGACGTACACCCTCTTCCTCGTCTCCGCGCTGCTCCGCTGCCTCAGCTTCCATGGAAGGTTGTGGCCTCGGCGGTGCAGCTGCAGGTTCTGGTCCCGCTGAAACCCCTTGTGGCAGATCTCGCACACGAATCGGTTCGTCGCCATCAGCGTCGTCGGCGAGAGCGCGATCACCTCAGCGTTCGGGTCTAGGAACGACGAGCACAAGATATCCAGTGAGGAACTCAAGAATTGCCTGTGTAATCCATAATTCTGACTGCTATGCTCGGATCTATCGATGCGATGAGAAACTTGTAAGGGATGGGCATGAATACTGTTGAAGTACAGCTATGTAAGTATTAGTGCGAGAAATAGAGTCTTGCAAGCTGTTGGATATGAACCCATTGATTATTCTCATACTCTGTCCACAATAATTCTCAAGAGCAGCTCAAATAAGAGTCTGCCACGACCAATAATTGATCCTATGACCAACCCCAAGAAACAACAAGGAGAGATCTTGCTCATCACCTGGAGTTCCCGGAAGGCTGCGTTTCTTCTTCACAGGCAGCAGCTGCGAAGCAGCGATATCGATGTTCGCCGCGGCGGCCGGTGAACCATAGAAGAGACGGCGTTGCTTATGGACCTCATCTTCTCCTGTGTTGGTCCCAGATGAGAAGCTTCCACCATCACCTGTGATGTTTGACATGGCTAACTATGCTCTCCCTCTCCTTGCACTTGGAATCAGTACAACTCTTCCTCTCTCTCTCTCTCTCTGGTAGCTTATTTCTCCTTTTTGTTGGTGATGAAGCCCAGGAAGAAGAGCTTATGATATGGGTTTCTTTTATGGCAAGAGGGGAGGTGTATCTGGATGACATTAAAGAATGCATTGGTTGTCCTTTAGTCAGAATGGTAATTTACTTCACTTGGTTTAGGGATCAGAGCAAAGACAAACTCCATTCCCTGAAATATATATATATATATATATATAGATATATATATTCTAGTGAATATCTATAGAAAGAGGAGATGCAATTGCTTTTCATTAGTTCAAAATTAATGCTTCAGATTTGATGTTTTCTTCACTTAAACTTGAACATCAGAGAGTTAAGGACTTGTTTGCAGAATAAAAACATCTCTTTTGTCAGTCTTACACATCAGAGACCAGCAGATGATTCCACAGAGAAGAACCCAAGTCCTAAAAGCTTAGCAGGGACAGGATTAAGCTAAAACTCAAATTGTGCACCTCATAGTTTCTACAAGTCCAAACTACTGAGCTTCCAGAGTCAAATAAGTATTGCTCTCTGTCACTGCTTTTAATCTCCTTGTCAACACATTCTGCTGTTGCTTCTCTCATGAATGACCCTGTTCCAATTTCAGAACCATGATTGCAATTCATATGCGAGAGCTCACAAGCATGACCATGCATCATTGTTGTTTATACAATGTTCAACAAGAACATGATACATGTTGTAAGTGATGGTTGCTTTTACAAAAGCATGTCCTTATCAAGAGGGGCAGCATGGTCAGCATGTGCACATCATGTTGAAAATATGAGACAGAAGGGTATGAAACCAATACGAATCGAATAAATTGGACAGTCATCGAATGACTTTTTCCTCTGCACTTTGTGTCTTTCTGATAGTCCTTCTAAGGAAATGTGTCAATGTCATATGATACTGTTCCATGAAAAACATGCGAAGATCCCATTCCTCATTGCCAGTCTTATCTTCCCAAAGGCAATCAGATACAGATATGAAGATTTCCTTGGTTAGCTTTAATATCTAATGTAGATTTAGTCTCTCATTCATTCCCCTTTGAGCTGTCCAAGCCAGCAATTAGTAATTAAACCTATAGCGAATTAAATTGCAGTAGCCATTCGTGAACTCTAAACTTCTGTTTGATTACAGTCATAAAATCTGCATGTTGGAGGGAGATGTCGGCTATATTGGATACACAACTTGGACTCTAATTTAAAGTGCTAATGGCTATTGGACAGGAAAGGCATAGCACTTTTCAAAGATGATGATAACTACTGCTTCCAAGTAACAAAGCTTCATAATCTTATCAAACAACTGCTAATTAACTTGGATAGATTAGAAATGATTTAGGAGTAGATGAGAGCCATATCAAATGCACCAACAAGAAATCAGCAGGTTGGACAGAGCAGAAAACAGCACACTAATAGCAGTACTCCATAGAAATATGTCAGTGTCCTAATCCTCCCTGCTTGTATCAACTAAACTCGGATAAAAACTAAAAGATGAATATATAAAATAAGGTGGTTGTCTTCTTCTTCTTCTTCTTCTTCTTCTTCATTTATGTATAATCCTGCATTGGCAAAAACCTCGTACACTAAATTATTTTAATTTTACTACCGACGAAGAGCCAACGAAGAAGAGCTGCGGAAAGAGGCCGGTTGTAGTTGAATTAATTTGGTAATTCTCAAATGAAAAATCACATGATACTCGAGAAGGAAAAAAAATTGATGACAACAGGAGGACAGCAAAGAAATTTTTTTGGAATCATTCATTGATCTATGTTGCAATGAGTTTTGTCAGGTTGATGCTGATGTCTTGAAAGGTACATCTTTGTTAATCTTATTCTGACAGAGATGTTCCACGTAGATTACTACCAACCGAATTAAAGAATGGCCAAATAGTCATAATTTCAGAAAATTAAAGTTGAGAGAGAGAGAGAAAGAGTCTAAATTCAAGAAAGATGGTGACTGCTAAGCATATCCTCTACATATGACAATGAAGGAACCATACTCTTTTCCTTGACATCAATTCTTTATATGTCATGAGATGCTTGCTATAAGAAGGTACAAATATACATAATTTGCAAAGGCTGTTCCTTTCAGACCTCACCCTCAGCATGTCTCAGGAAACAGTCATTTGTTATGGGTTCCTAACACCACTGCAGTCCAGAGTTGAGTACAGAATTCTCTCAAGCTCTCCACAGGCAAAGAATGATAGGTGAAGGATTTGGTGCTGTGATGCAAGAATGTTTACTGATCAGATGGCTTGAAGAGTTCTCTCATGATGGATGTCTTATTACTGCTTCTCAAATGTTTCCACCACCATAAAACAGCATTGCAGAAACAATAAAGAGATCATGAAGTCTAAAGGAGAGGAAAGATTGGAGGACCACATCAGATTCTGCTGCAGTTTGAAGTCCATCTACATCTCATCTGCCCTATTACTAAATCTAACCAAGCAATTTGACCTTTTGAGTAGAGAATTGGTAAACCCTGGCAAAGTAGCGCAAGGAGTGTCTCCCTAGATAGGTAGACCAAGCACTCTATGTAGCCTCTACATGTTAGGATAGAGGAAAGAAGATATGAGCAAAGAGAATGATGTGTGAAGAAGCCATTCTGACCTCTATCTGTATCTTCACTAATGCTACCACTGCTTTTTGATCTTCCAAACCAAGTGTCCAAGATCTGCATCTTGATTCTTAAATGCGTTCCAGGATCTCCGGCGCAGGATCTTCATGAACTCCTGTTCTCCACATGACTCCTAGTCTCCTATTGATAAGACATCAAATCATTGCAAGTTTCCTATGTGCATTTAGTATTGTTATGTATTATGATAAAAAAATATTGCAGAAAGAGATTTGGGGTGAGGATTTAAAGCAAAAGCTTGTTAGTGAGTGAGGAATCTTAGTTGTTGTTGTTGCTGCTGCAAAGAAGGGTTTGAAGTGATTCAAGTGACTACAGTAGAAATCAAATCACTCCTATATTTTTCATGAATCTGTAAACTATCATCCTACAAATTCTTTGGATGTTAATATCCATATAATATATGAAAAATATAATATCCACATGCTGGATGATGGTGTGTGCAGCTGAGATATAATATGTATGAAATCTAGGCAAAACATAAATAACTTCAAATAGTTTGTGACTTGTTCTCACTCATACTTAATGTGAAAATGGAAAATATACTTTTATGAAGTGTAGAAATATTGTGATTTTATAAAATATTTTTAAAGCCTAAAAAGTTGACAATATATTAATTCCAGCAACAAAAAATAAAGGTTGAGTAGGCAAAAAATAGATCTAATCACAGCAAAATTCATGGATAACTGGAAAAAGATTAAGGAAAAAGCTCTTGCAGTATGATAGAGAAATAATAATGTCAATTATATTAGATGACATGTTTGAAAAATTAGAGGGGATTTTTTTTATTTTTTTTGAGCATTCTAATCATTTTTGTTTCAGTTGTGCTTATGTTTGAGTTTATTAACATTACATATGACTTCCATCTTATTTTGGTTGCCCGATTTGATGAACGCAGCATATATATCTAAATCATTTGCAATGATGAGATCGAGACTTTGATCTTCTGGTCTTCTTGATAGGAAACTTGCTCAAATCTATCTCTCTCAGAATTGGAAATTTGGGTTTCCATCAAAACTAGAAAAAATCTTAATGATTCATGAACAAGTTTTGCTGGGAAGAAATACAATAAAGACTTTGGAGATTAGGAATGACAATGAATAGGCTATTCATGCACAAATTCGGCTAATTAATCGGGTACTCCAATGCATCACAAATTGGAATCGGATGCCTATTGTTCTACCTTTATCCATCCCAATTTTGATTATAGACTATAAGTAAATCGTGTAGGATGATTTGTTTTTCATCCACTTTAGTACCAAGTGTTTATGTGAAGGACTGGGTTGTTGTACTCTAAGGAGAGAGCTCCATGGATGATGGGCAATAGAAGATACTGTGGTGACAGAAAGCTGGGCCTTGTCCTTGTGCTTAGCTATGGATAGGCAGAAGCCTCATCTTCAAGGTATTAAGAAAGGCATCCTGAAACTTACAGAGCACTGACTTCTCCTTGCTGGTGGCAGAGGCCTGCTTTGGTTCAGTTCAAAGTAAATGCAGCTGCAGCCATTTCTGCCAAACCAGTGTTGTGTCTTGAGAGTTTTCATCAGTGATAATCACAATAAGATTATATATATATATATATATAGAGTTCAGTATTGAGTTCTGAGGAGTCTTGTAATAATGATAATAAGATTCTATTTTGAGAGTTCAAGAGTGATAAAAATCCAATCATTATAAAGATTTATTATTACTTATTTAGATATTTATTTATCTTGATTTATTATTATTATTTTTATATTTTAATTTCTACAAAAGCTCTCAAATTTAGCGTCATTATCGATACGTAGTGAATTATAAGGATTTCCAACTCATAGATAGCATTGAGGTTAAGAGTGACAATGATAGGATATTCGTAACTTTCACATATGTTAATTATCTAAATTTCGCTTAAACCCGAATTAAGTGTAAGTTTTCTACTAAAATCCATCCAAAACTCAATCGATAGTTACCCCTAATTAAAGAAACTAAACTTGATATCGTCATCTAGAAACAAAAATAATCATCTGAGTAAACACAAGGATCTACAAAGAAATAAAGATCATCTACTGTCATCTTCTCTTTCTCTTTCTTTCTTTTTGTTCTTTGCTCGAACTCAAACCTGACCTGATATGGTAGCAGTGCAGCATGAGCTACTGAGCTTCAAGAAAGGTATGCTGTGGTTGCAAGAGAAGCTACTCTATCCACTCAAACTAAAGCAACTATACATGGAGTTTCAGCAAAGTAAGGAGGTAGAAGAGGCAATTTATTGTGGTGGAACATAAAATAATTGAACTCAAACAGTGCAAAAATATCCACTTTGATTCAACTTGTCTCTTCACCAAGACAAACTCCTGTCAAGCCTAATCATAGCCAGCAAAATTTGGCCCTTCCACAATCCAATTGTTGTTTCTGAGACATCACACAGCTTGCCTGTGAAAAAAGGATTCAGCTTCTAGATCTCAAGTGGAATCTATTGAGAACTCAAAAGACTCCAATTCCTCTCATGTCTGTGTGCTCATTCAAATTACAAAAGATTGGACATGTGATGTGAGGACTCAAAAGCAGATGTAAGTATAAAGAAACTGATCTTGAGAACCCAATATGTGTGTCTTTATTGGGAATTTTCAACTTGCTTTGTGTCGATCATTGAGACACAGCAAATAGAGGCTTTCCATGCATGTGGCTAATTGAACTCCAGTTCCAGTGATTGGCTAGCTTCTCCGCATTGGCAAGTGTCACCTTGCAGTTTGCCGGAGACGCTGGCTCTGCAACCGAGGAATGTGAATTAACTATGAAGTTTCATTAGTGACCATGTCCATATCTCCTTGGTGGAGAATAGTCACACTCGAGCATGTGAAGAGGGCTTTGTTGAAACCCACCAAGAACATTAAAGATGATGGATGGCATTACAGCAAGTTGTTGAATAAGATATGAACGTATTCCTCCCAACCATATACTCTTAAGTGGATTTCTGACATGTTTGACAAAAGATAATACGTGTAAGCAATAATAAGGTTTGTGGAATTTTTGTTCTAGAGAATCTTAGTTTGGATGTCTGTTTCTCATAGAAAGGACAAGTCTGATATGAGAACATTTACAATGATAAGTTGTTCTTAGATCTTCATTCCAGGATACATCAACATTGTCAAATTGCTCAAAATCATTTATATGGAAGTCCTTTAAGAATCTTAAAGCACTAAGAACAGATCATTTCCATTGCAAATATGCATATGTAGTCAGTCATCAATTTAGATGGAGGTTTTGATGAAAGAGTGAGCAGCAATACACATGAAGCATATGAGTGTGTAGACATAAATGTAAAGCAACTACAATACCAAAAACCCATGTCACTGCCAATGAGAAGTATGTAATGATCATAAGACAATTCTTTGTTTGCCCTTCAAAAGAGTGAGGATCCTTCAGGTCCATGTGGATGAACAGTAGTGAGTTTGGAATGAGGAAAGACAGACAAACAACTTAATGATTTAGGCAGTAGATGATTTAACTGCTGCAAAGTTTCTCTTGTTCCAATGCCTCTTTTAGAAATTATCTAGAAATCATGGTGACTGCCAAGTCTTTGTAGCACCAAAAAAGAAACACAATGTGGCATGTTTTTTCCTCAAAAAAAAAAAAAGGGTCAGCTTAATGACAGAGAGAAACCCTTCCTATAAGTTTGAGTGAATGCAGCAAATGTTTTCTTGTGTAAGCCATCTTAATGGAAAATTAAGGTATTCTACTTTTCATGGCACTGTATACTTCAAAAATATGAATGAATATGTTTTCCATGAATTCCTCAGCAGTTTTATTATGAGTTATGTGGTCCATCTGTGGTGTCTCAGCTCAGTACATGGGGGTAATTGTTGATCTTGATTGGCTCCAGTTTTGGGCAAATGGAAGCTCTGATGCTAGGAAATTTTGTGATGACAGATTAGACTTCTGTATCCTAAAATGTAATCTGATATCAGAAAAGCAAAGGCTGATCTACAAGTGGATATCCAACACATGTGATGCATGAGGTACTCATGAAATGGACAACTGGGGACAAACTTGGATATTGCAGCAAAGTTGGTCGCTTTCTTGCGCAAGAATAACACAGAATGTGTCATCAAGAAACATTCATGAAAGGGACATTAACCTACCACTCCCACACATAAGATAGCAATCATAAACCCCATCACCATCTGTGGGTGGTTTGACTCAACTTTGGTGCCTCTCCTTTTTTAAGGTCTCCATGTCCATATCCTTGTGACCTTCTTCTTCACGCTCTCTGCGGGATCATGGTGGTGGTGGTGGTGGTGGCTGTTGCGGACAAGGAGATGGGTTCTGGAGGCATGCATGCTAGAGAAAACATATGATGATCAGTTCATGAGGAGTTGAGACTGCAGGTTGAAGAATCTCTCTGGGGAGTTTGGAGTTACAGCAGCCACAAGCACACGTGACAGATCGGTGCAGTACAATTATCAAAGCTTTGAGTGAATCAAAGATGAGGGTGGGGAAGGTAGGGGACCATTCTGGCCTTTCATGATAAAGCTTGGTGGGGTTGAATCCATTGGCTATGCATCCACCATTGCCTGCAGAGTAAGGACAGCAATTTGGGCAATGGCATGTGAGAGGCTCCTTCATGTGTCTTCACCAAAACCCAAGGATGCAGGAAGACCTCACCGAGCCACGAAATGAGTCTCTGAGAACTCCCCTGGTCGGCCATGGTACTGCTGAACTCACTGTGTGTGACACTCAACATTAATCGAGGGCTGTGTAAGGGCATGTTCCTACCGAGAAGACAACACGAGTACTGGGCTTATCTCAAGGAGACTTTTCCTACATACGTATGCTCATACGTACATGTGGATTTCAACCTATATGGGAGAGAGAGTGCGCAAAGTCTTAGATTCCATAGGACGGTTTGAGCAAGTTTGACTACTGTGGACATGGCTGATAACCTGGGAAGCAGCATGGAGTCAGATGGCCATCATAACTACGCTGGCGCGGCTTCAGGCGACGGCGGAGTGAAGGAGCAAGACCGGCTGCTGCCCATCGCCAACGTGGGGAGGATCATGAAGCAGATCCTGCCCCAGAACGCCAAGATCTCCAAGGAGGCCAAGGAGACGATGCAGGAGTGCGTGTCGGAGTTCATTAGCTTCGTCACCGGCGAGGCCTCCGACAAGTGCCACAAGGAGAAGCGCAAGACCGTGAACGGCGACGACATCTGCTGGGCACTCAACACGTTGGGGTTCGACGACTATGTCGAGCCCATGAAAAGGTACTTGCAGAAGTACCGCGAGATGGAAGGTGATCGAGCTGCCGGTGGTGGCGGCCACAGCACCAAGGCAAGCAGCAGCTCCGATGCTCGAGATCAACCTTCCGCCGGTGCTCGCTTCATGTTTGACCCCTCGGAAAGGAGTAAACCTTCTGCATCAAGGGGTTTCTAAGATTATCTTGTGTGCCTTGCTCTGGTACAACCTCATTTACCTTGTGTGCTTGTTTTGCTTGCATCAACTGTTAGCTATAAACTTCTGTACCTTGTTGATTCGTGATATTTGATATTGGAACACATTTTCTTGAGACAAGGCAGCAATCGCTTCGATCCTTACAGTTGTCTCCTACTACATTTTCTCTAAAAGTATTCATTCATCTCAAGTGCCTGCAATGCATGGATGATGGTTACAGTTGAAAGAAACTTAATCCTACTGGTGATATCTGAATCTAGAGTTTAAACTGCCAAAAATATTTTCTTTGAGAACTTCATATATAACCAACCAAGTCACTGTTTGATATTTAGGCTCTTTAATTGACTTTGTCCTCTTTGGATTCCTGGTCAATCTATGCACCCCCTAAATCCAACATAAGATCATTGTCATGCTTGTATTAAGGTGACAGAAGCACCATCTGCTAATCAAAATCTTACCTGATTCTAGGTCATCGATCTTGGAGTAGTCTGATCTTTCTTATCTTTTTCTTTTCTTGAACAAAGTGTAAAAGCAAAGACTGGGGTACCACAGTTGTGTCTTGCAGCTTAAGCAGCAGCATTCGAGCACACGAAACCCTGTGATGTAGTGCTTCCAACTTTATGGGTGTGCTTGGTGCTCCCCATGGTGTTGCACTGGCTTTCATGTTTCTTCGAGTTCCAGCCAGAAAACAACACGGACATCCTCCATCTCAAGGTTAATTCCTATGCTTCATAGCAAGAAATTTCGACTGAGCTACCAGTTTTGTGGAGAACTGCATAAGATTATGATTTGTCCCTCCATAAGAATCAGTTTTGTGAAGAACAATGGTCACTGCGTGCAATGGATCTTAAACTAAAGCTGCTTTAGGATCGATTTACGTCGTAATGGCGTCGTACTGGTCTGCAGGTGCCACTATGGTTTTGTCTCAATCTTTCTATTGAATGATCTGAAAGCATCAGTACATCATCATGCTGTGCCAAATTCATTTCATAACTATGCTGCATCGAAACATATGTATTTGGAAGATGTCTCGAGCTGCATGATATTTGACATGGGTTTATTAATTTGTTCTCCCTCCATTGAAGGCAATTAACTTCTGGATGAAACAAAAAGTATGCTGTGAAAGAATACTGGTTGGGAGCTACAGTTTCTTCTAATTTGTATGAAGAATGTGCAAGTGAATCTACACATTTGAAGTGAGAAAGAGAGGCCTTGGATCTAAAATCACTAGGAACTTATTAGTTGAAGTTGGATATGGATGATTTGCATGATCCCCCAATTGTAGTTCTACATGAAAATTTTGATTATATGTTTTGGTGTACATTCAGAGAATCTTTAGTCATATCTGATGTATTTGGCAATGCTTTGTATCATAAAGAGAGTGAAAACACACACATAAACACAAGTGTTATGATACTAAGTTTGGTATTTTACACATGAGAATAGAAATGTATGAATGTAGCTATCAAAATGAGCATTGCAAATCTTGCTAACCCAATAGCACATTTGAGATGACACTCTTGTTTTTTATGGACTGAGTTACTTATTATGCATGAGAGGAAGTCACACCATATTTGACCAATGAGATCATAAGAAATAGGCATTTCTTAATTCCTCCTTCTTGTATTCTTTTTCCAAAAATAAAAGTAACATTTACTAAGTAGAACAAAAAATTGCATAATTGTTCCCATCACAGAAAATCTAGTTCCGAAGGTCAGCTTGCTATCCGAAAATGATTGATTTTATGGCCCAAGCATAAGTCACTAACCAATTAGCAATCTTGTTTCGCTCTCTCTTATAGTTTAAGCATTAAGCATGAACATAGATGACGAGTTAGTGCTATAGAATATATTTCTTGTTCATGTTACAATCGGATGCGAAAAATAATGTTTGAACATTCTAAACCTACTGTCGATTTTATGTATTATTTTTCATGATAGAAAATCATTCAATTACTTAATTATATCATGTAGATATTAGTATTTGATTATTTATCGTATGATATATATGTAAATAAGTTAAATGTGAAGAAATAAGGAGATTTAAGATTAGCCCGGATTGAGATAAACCCGAGTTTGATGTGGTGAGCTTAGAAAATAGTATATATATATATATATATATTATTGATGGAAGGACGGTTTTCATTCGGCCCAAACAGTGAACTTATACTCGGATCAAACCGGATGAGGTTGGAAATAAATCTGCCAAAGAACCGAACCAAGCCGGACCAGACAAAACAAATGGACCCGTGCCGAACTATCACATTCAATAAATAACCAGCCCGGTTTAATGAGTGGGTTCATCGGCGCCGACCCGAGCGATCGAGAGGATTCCTGACTTCCTTCCCACGCCGAGCGCCACGGAAGGAGACAGCGGACCGTCAGCCGCCCGACAGGGGAGGTTTGATCGGCTGGAGATAACGACGGGAAGGAGATTGATGGCGGTTGCTTGAGGTACGAAAGCATTGACGGCGGCAGGAAGTTTCGCCGCGCAATCTTCGTCTTCCCTGTCCGTGCAAAAGGTGGCCGGATCTCCGTGCCTGGCGCATGTGCAAGGAGGCGGTCGCTTTCTTCCGTTAGGCAGCCCTCCGGCGGTGGCTCTCCTTTCGCCGACGGAGGTACCTTCTCCTCTTTTTTCTCTATCTCTCTCTTTTCCTCCCTCCCTCCCCCTCTCTCCCTCTCGGCGGTGCCAGTACTTGTGTCCCCGTCACTCTGGCCCCTCCTCCTCCACTTCCCCCGCCGGCTCTTTGTTGTATCAGCCTGCCGCTAACCTCCTACCTCCGCTATTTGCTTCTGCTTGGCGGAGCTGCCCCTCCGAGTTCCCTCCCTTCTCTCTGTTTCATGACTTGGACCCATCATCGAAGTGCAAAAAATCAACTTTACTATGACACATTGGCCTCTAAAGTTTTTAGCGCTTTGGGATTCAGATTGTATATCGTAGGAACAAATAATCTAACACATCTAATATAGAATGCAAAAGATCTGACTTGACTACATAATTTGACTGGAATGTGCATCCAATTTGTTGACAACTTGTTACAAAAATCCATTCTGGCTGGTCGTTAACTTTTCTTAACTATTTTTGGATATTATCAGCCATGTCTGTCTTTTTTCGACAAATATCTCAACGATTAGCATTGGCAGCAGCCTCCAGTGCATTGGCCGTATTTTTCTTTCTTAAGATATTTTTGAACTGTCATTTTTTGACAGGATCTAATTATCATCCGCTCTATCTTGTTTTTTTTACAAAAATAGACCTCTCTCTAGCTTATGTTATTCGGCGATGATATTTTCTTAGTTGATGAGAGTCTAAGTGATATTAATTATAAATTTATGTTATGGAGGTAATCTTTAGAAATTAAAAGTTTTAGATTAAGTAGGACTAAGAATGAATATATGAGATGCAATTTTGATAATATTAGGAATAGATATAAGAATATAGTTAAATTAGATGGACAAGAAGTTCTTTTAAGTAAAAATTTTAAGTAATTTGGATCAATTATTTAATAAGATGAAGAGATTAATGAAAATATTATTCATAGAGTAAAAGTAAAATGGTTAAAATGACGAGGGTCGTTCAAAATTTTGTATAATCATCAAATTTCTTTAAAATTAAAAGAAAAATTTTATAAGATAATTGTTAAACCGACAATGCTTTATGAATTTGAGGTTAGACAAATAAGAAACAACATATACAAAAAAAATTATATTGTTGAAATAAGAATATTGAGATGGATGTATAGAGTTATTAGGAAAGATAGGGAAAAAATATTTTTATTTGTGAACAACTAGATATCGTCTCGATAGAAGATAAGATGAGAGAGAATTGTTTGAGATAGTATGAACAAATGTTTTGAATACCTATGAAGGCGATAGTTAGAAGAGCTGAAATGATTAATGTTAGTGATATGAGGAGAGATAGAGGAAGACCTAAGAAGATTTTAATAGAAATTATAAATAAAAATTTAAATATTCTAAGCTTAACTAAATATATGATTTTTTACACATCTCAACGGCCGCAAAAAGTCCATATAGCTTACCCTGAATAGTTGGGACTTACGGCTTTGTTGTTGTTATTGTATATCTTGTTACTTTTTAAATACTTGTTTGTTTGCAAATAGCACAAAGTCATATTCGGTTCATTCATTGCATAATAAAAAAGATCAGGGTCAAAAATCTCGTATCGAACAACCATACCCGATTGGTTCGATAGGAAATTGCAGAAACTAAAAGTATTACAATCTGTTGCGTAGGTCTTTGTATTATAGTATAAAGGCATGCTTTTGGCTTAGCTGCCTCAGTGATAATTAACATAAGGGAATTCAATGTTTGGTATTTGGCATTGTTATTGGGAGGTTCTTTATTGCAACTCATGTATATTAAATGTTGTTTGTTACTATTTTGCTTTATATCTTTTAACAGGCTTTTATTCTAAGCTGACTGTCATAGATTTTAGCAAATTTTTATGGGTTTACAGTGTTTTACACTTGAAGCCATTGCCCTTTTATATCAAAGCATCTGTCTAGTTGATGTAAGTTGTCATTATGTTACTGTCAGTAACTATGCATGCCACTTTTGTTAATTTTACAGATCTTGCTTTGTTACCTGGATTAGGATGAATTCTGTTCAATCAATTTCCTTGTCTAATAGAGGTTTCCTTATTGGGCCCACTGTGACAAATGCAAGAAACTCTTCTTTATCTTGGGCCTCATACTCAAATTCTACATGCTTATATGCTGTTCCATCCATTGAGTTCTCTCAATGCAAGGTGTGTCCAAGATTGGTTCATAGTGCACGAAAGAGTGAAAGATGTGCTCCAGTTTATGCATCTGGGAAAAGGGGTAACTCCAAGAGTGAAAATGAGGTACATCTTTTTATGGTTGCTTTCTCATTTTTCGTACTGAAGTTATAAGCATGTGCTGGCCTTTGGTGGCAAGCTATGTGCCTTATGCCACGCTGGCCATGCTGCATGGCCTCTGCCTGGGCCAGATGTGACAATGTTAGATTTAAGCATGGCATTTAGCACTGTTGTGCTTGGCCCAGCATGACATGTAACAGTTGGAGCTGCAACTTGGTGCTTATAATATGGATAGTGGAAGAAGCATTCATTTTTTTTTAATTTTCTAGTCAACCAGTGATCATAATTATATTTCATTTTGTCACCATGTGCATAACATGCAGACAATCAATGAGCTCAGAAGTTTTTGTTTGCAGACCATGTTAAAATCTCTGCATTCTGAAACTGTTGTGTCAGTAGAAACTTCCATTGTATGCTACACAATCAGCTGTGAGTTTTAGTTTGGATATATGTTCTCTTTGTTTTTTGGCTAAATTTTGGCATTTTGCAAATGTTTCTGAATCTGAGCAGCCTTTTTCATGGGAATCACTGAAGAAAGCTATTGGAGGCTTTGGAAGAGAGCTAACAGTGCAGGATATGTTGAGAGAGCAAGCACGGCAAAGACAATTTGATGGAAATGGAGGTGATGGAATATCTCGTGGGGGTGGTGGCGATGGTTCAGGTGGTCCAGAAGATGAAGGTTTTGCAGGACAATTTGATGAATTCCTGCAAGTGATTATGGCAGTTGTTGGTGTGGCACTTTTGGCAAGCTTTTCTTCTTGTCTTCATTTCTGCAAATTTCTGACTAATTACCCATTGTTTTTTCTCTATATCTTACATCATTGGGCTAATTATGTACCTTACAATTTGTCGAATTTTGAAAGTTTGAGCATATTGTTGGTCTTTGTTAGGATTTAACAACAAACAGAGAACACAGGTAAAAAGCCTCCATTACAGTCTTAATATATGTTCTTTAATGCATGCTGTTTCTCTACCTGCCTTCTCAATTTCTGACAAGTTCCAATGTGTTCTTTGGATTTAGTATATGGAAAGATTTTTTTTTTCTTGTTTATGCCCAACTGTTATCCCATTCTTTTGATTGTTAAGCAATAGACTCAATTTGGTAATTTGATTAAAGAATATGCCTCTATCAGAGCCTGAACATTTCCATGGTTTGGTGGCTTTATTAATCACTGATCCCAAGAAACATATCCATGGTTATTAGACAATGATAATCAAGTGTCGCACCTGATAAATAAATTTTAGTCAAATGGAGGCTTGTTTCTTGGGATGAGTGATTAAAATATGCTCCCCTGATAAATAACTTTCGGTCAAGTGTGATTAAATAGATTTCAGTCAAATGAGTGATTAAATAAATTTCAGTGAAGTGTAGCACCTGATAAATATCCCAAGAATATGCCCCCCTCCCACCCCTCTTCTTTCCTCTTGCTTTTGATTTGATTGGACCTGCCCCAAGATAAGTTGATTCAAGACTCTGCTTGCACTTTATGAAAATCCTAGTGCATGCTATCTTTTAACCGAAATCAACAGTTTTTGCAGAAAATTAAATGAATTTACCTCCACCAAAAAGAATAGTCATTCATGTTAAACTTGCAATGGATTATTTTTCCTCTAGATCGCAAGGTGTATATTTCTATACCATCAAAATAATTTTGAGGCTCCTAAATATCAAGACCATTCATTTCTGCATTCATGTTTGGATGTCCTTTATAACTCAGTCTAGGAACAAATCCACTGATAATTTTTGTTTGGTATTGCAGTATACCTTAATGATTGGCGGTGAGGAACTGACTCGTCTCACCAGAGACTATAGCAAGTATCTTTTTGGGGCTAAGCCCAGCGTTCGCTTGACACGTTCCATGGAGAAATGGCGCAAGTTCTATAAAAGAATTGCTCGGAAGGGGATAGTAAGAGAGGATTGGTTGGAACGGGAAATCGTTACCACACCCACATGGTGACACAAGCCTAGACAACTGGCTTATCTGGTGGCGACGTACTTCGAGAGCTACAGGAAACAAAATTGTTAAATCTATTCTGTCTATTTATGACCTCTCTGATGGTTGTCAGTGTAACCAAGAAACTAGTGTTCTTATTTCTTCAAATACTCATGTTCTTCGGATTCTTATTTCTTCAAATACTCATGTTCTTCGGATTCCTTCCTGGCCTTTGTTGAAATGAAATGGCCAAAAGGGTTTTCTCACAGTTTGTAGGGCTATAGGAAGCACAGTAATCCTTCTTTTTAATCAATTGTATGATGTATGAGTTTGTTTTATATTTGCATAACATAAGTAAACTGCTGCTCTTGTTTTTGTGAGCATAATTAACAGGCAACTTGGGCTTATAACATGTTGCGGCATGTAGAAGGTTCTCTATAGTATATATGCTTGCTTTGCTTGTAGCATGTAAAATGATCAGCTATGTCAGGGATGTGGATGATACATGCAGATGAGTCGGCCTACTTTCTACATATTAACATATGAATTTGGGGAAGTGGGATGTGAACCATGGAATGCTGCAGAAAGGGAAATGATGGTGGTGTGTTTGATACATTATGATGCAGTTGGTGTCACATTAATCCAATTTCTAGACACTGCATGCATACGATGTGACACCATGCTCGACGAGTAAGAAGTCGTCTAATACAAATCATGCATAAGCATATACAGACTTGTGGAGGGGAATGCGATTAATTTGGAGATGATGACCTTCTTGCTCAGAGACTCGTCTGAATCTTAGCAAATTCCAACCTCTTCTTCCCTTCCAGCTTGTTGGTGATGTAGTGGCGACTGTACTCGCCATGATTGTATCTCCTATACAAGCATGCCTTGTCATTCACCAGTTCAGGAACGGGACCCAACTCGATCTCGTAGCTGGGAGCGTAGAATGTGACCATGGAGAGCCTGTCGCTCTCTCGGTTGGTCACCGCTCGGTGTTCCACGCTCTTGTACTTGCCGTTCGTGAGCACCTGCATGTCCGTCACGTCAGTGATCGCCCGCGCTGGATCGAGCGCATAGGGCTTGCCACGGAGCTCTTACCTCGAGCGTGTCGCCGACGTTGACCACGAGGGCGTTGGCGATGGGATGGACGGGAAGCCAGGCGCCGTCTTTGAGGATCTGCAGGCCGACGGATGATGTGTCTTGCTGCAGGACGGTGAGGGCGCTGCCGTCGGAGTGCGGGGTCAGCCCCAGAACGAGGTCCGGCCTCGAACATGGCGGGTAGTAGTTCATCCTCACAGCTTGCACGGCCTCCCCAAACATCTCGTTGAAGAAGCTGCGGCGGAGGCCGAGGCTCTCGGCGATGAAGCCGAGCAGTGTCTCACATAGAAGTCTTATGCTGTTGGAGTACTTCTCCAGTGTCTCGCTGTAGCAGTAATACAGGTATAAATCGTGGCCATGGCGATAGATACACGGCGGCGATGTGTTACCTGAAGGAAGGTGGATTCGTGGGCCATAGTTCAGGCTTTCTCATGAAGGCAGGCGCGAGGCCCAGCGCAAACATGTTGCACCAGTCCAGCTTCTGCTCCTCCGAGAAGACGAAGGCGTGGCCGTAACCCTGAATCCCACCGGGTGGCATCGGGTACTTCTCCTTCTCCTCCAAAGGCAGCATGAAGAACTCCTTGGCCAGCTTCTCCATCTTCTCTAGCAGCTCATGCTCCACTCCATGGTTGATTACCTGCATGTGTCATCGCCTCAGTGCTGCTTCGGCTTCTGGGGAACCAGAAGAGAGATGAAGAAGCGCAGTACGCACCTGGAAGAAGCCCCACCCTTCGCAGGCAGCAGCGAGCTTTGCCATCTCCGATTCACGCTCTGGTGTTTTGCTGCTGCAGCTGCCCAGCCTCGATAAGTCGATCACGGGGACGTCCATGGAAGGGAGGCCGGGTGAGAGAGCAGGAGAAGGCCTCTCGTTGCCATCTCGCACGTAGCGCGCAGGGATCACCGTCGGATGAGAGCGCCGTAGCTCTTGAACGTCCTCGACGCGGCCTTGGATCACTGCCGTGTCGGAATTCTCCTTCGTTGCCATTGCGTTGCGTTCAGTAAGTGTTCTTCTCCTCGTTTGCAGGGAACGCTACATACAAATAAGAACATAAAGCTATAAGAGAAGACAAATTGGCATCTCCTTTTACAAAACAGATCAACCAAAGCATCTTCGCGTTACAAATTAGCAGAGACAGCCCGGTCTAATATCCTAATCTAATACATAATTGATGACTAGTTTAAGCGCAGCATTACGGAGTCCATGTCATCCATTCTCTCCTTTGATGCCTTCTTGATTCCAACATGAAACCCAACAACTACTCTCTGTGCCAATTCCTTGTCGTATCTTCCCATAAATTATTTACATGTATTAAATACTAATAGATAAAATGTTGAACTGTAATGACAGTACAAACACATACATAATTACTTTGGCCTCCAACATAATGGATACATTATAAGATCTGCCTTATTATTCTCATTGCCATGCAGCATAACATTGTTACTGATTTTTTTTCTGATGCAGTATGCATTACACTAAGTACACATCATCATGGAGCCTAATTGAACAATGAATCCTGCATTTGAAGTTCATCTCAGTCAACAAACAGTACTTCCTGCTATATACGTAAACAGTCACTATGAGATGGAGACTTGCACTGAGATGATTGCCACAAACTTGAACACATTGTCGAACTGTGAAGGTCAAAACTACAGCAGAGATGATAGTTTCCTACCCATTAGCATGCAACGTGCTGCATCGTAGGTAGTCCTGCATGCTCCCACCGTGTTTGGTAGTGCAGGACAATCTCTCTCTGTCTAACAGGGAGATTATGCATTTGAGCTGATCTACCAGAATTTGAGCTGGCCATCTTAGATTATGCATTTTGATGCCGACAAACTTATCTAGCTTAATTTAAAGAGGAAGAAGAAGAAGAAGAAGAAGAAGAAGAAGAAGAAGAAGAAGAAGAAGAATCATTGTGTCTGTCATCAAAGTCAATCAACATGTTCCCAACCTATTGCTTTTGCACACGCACAGTGGAGTATCTGGTACCAAGCTGCGCCAGATTCCCAACTCCACATGCCACTGAGAAAAAGCTCCTCCATGATCGATTGGAGAAAGCTTATCTGCCAGTCATTCTTCGCCAACTCTCTTCTTTTTCAAGTGGTCATTGGTGTTGGTGCTGCCATCAGATGTCAAACCCATAATTGCCAGCATCTTTCTTTCCAAGACCACGAATGACAAGCTACAGGAAAGTGCGTTCAAAAGTCAAGATGGGTGGCTTTATATTCACCTTAATATGATCACACATCCCATTACACACTTCGTGTAAATATCTTTAACACAACATGCTTGGCTAATCATTCTGCTTAGACATGTCGACATAGTAGGGGAATGTACTTGGAGAAGTCTAGAGTTTGGCTTTCTTGCTCAGTAGCTTGTCTGAATCTTGGCAAATTCCAGGGTCTTCTTGCCCTGCAGCTTGTTGGTGACGTAGTGGCGACTGTACTCGCCATGATTGAATCGCCTGTACCTGCATGGCTGCTGGTCATTGACGAGCTCAGGAACAGGGCCCAACTCGACGTCGTAGCTCGGAGCATAGAAGGTGACCACCGAGAGCCTGTCGGTCTCTTTGTTGGTGATGGCTCTGTGCTCCACGCTCCTGTACCTGCCATTCGTCAGGACCTGCGTGCATGTGGCGTCGATCAGCAAAGGATTTGGTGGCAGATTAAGATGGAGAAGAAAACTAGGGTGGCTGATGGCGCCGACCTCGATCGTGTCACCGATGTTGATGACGAGAGCTTCGGCGATGGGGTGGACGGGCACCCAGGCGTTGTCTTTGAGAATTTGCAGGCCGACGGATGCCGTGTCTTGCTGCAGCACGGTCAGGGCGCTGCCATCGGAGTGAGGGCTGAGCCCCAGAACGAGGTCTGGCCTCGAGCATGGAGGGTAGTAGTTCATCCTTACGGCCTGCACCGCCACGCCGAACATCTCGTCAAAGTAGTTTGGGCTCAATCCAAGGCTCCTCGATATGAACATGAGCAAAATCTGGCAGAGCCTTCGTATGCTTTTCGAGTACTTCTCCAATGTGTAGCTGTGATCGCATATACATGTTAGAAGCTGATGGAAATGCGAGGGGAAGACTTGTTCTTCTCTGTTGCGGTGATGGCAAGATGGAAGTACCTTAAATTAGCTGGGTTTGTAGGCCAGAGATGAGGCTTTCTAATGAAGGCAGGCTCCACACCAAGTGCAAGCATGTTGCACCAGTCCAGCTTCTGATCCTCCGAGAAGACGAAGGCATGGCCGTACCCCTGAATCGTGCCTGGCGCCATTGGATACTTCTCCTTCTCCTCCAAAGGTAGCATGAAGAACTCCTTCGCCACCCTCTCCATGGTCTCCAGCAACTCTTTCTCTATCCCATGGTTGATCACCTGCCATCGCATGGTTGATGCTGCATCGATCAGTGTCCCAACCATATTATAATTAGTGCTGAAGAAGTTGGTGGATGAGCCATTAAGCTACCTGGAAGAAGCCCCACTCCTCGCAGGCAGCGGTGAGCTTTGCCATCTCTTCCTGGCTCTGTCTTTTGGTGCCGCAGACCAGCTTCGATAAGTCGATGACAGGGACACTCAGAGAGGAGGGGAGGATCGTCGACAGAGCCGGCCGCTCGTTCGTGTCCCGCACGTACCTCTCGGGGACGGCCGTCGGCCGAGCTCGCCGCAACTCCTGGATGTCTTCGACCTCTCCGATCGTGATCTCAGAACTCGTGCTAGAGCACAACACCGGAGCCATAGAGGTCGCAAGAGTGTATACCAACTGCTACTCTGCTGCAATTAGCTCGTGTTGTGCTTCTGCCTCGGCAGAGCATGGCCATATATAGAGCCCATCGGCTCTCCCACAGCCGTCCGTTGGTTCTCGACGCACTTTGCCCGCTGCCACTAAGCCATTTCCTCGAGCAACCGAAGACCGGGACCTCCCACCGAAGGAACAAATGGGCACATCATGGAATCAGAGGTGGTGATGGAAAGTGGGGTGGGCAAAGGCGAGAGAATCTGAATTGGAGGGACAATGGGATCTCCGCATGGCCACCACAGCTCAACAAAGAATCCGCGCAGCATCTCCCCCTCCAACTTTGACAACAGCTGTTTCCTGTGTCCCAACCAGAGTTCGTGGCAGTGCGACCTCATTGGTGATTGATCTAAGCGGAGAATCTGAGAACCTTCGGCATCCATTCCCTCATGAACTCTTGTCTCTGCTAAAGCTCATACACTTGTCCTCTGAATGGACATGTGGAGGGGGGTTTGCCGGTCATAAAGCATGGCAAAGGGAGGTGTAATTATGACAGAGTTTGAATTGGGTGGACCGTTCTTTACCCGAGTCCCTCGCCACCGTCCGCTCTCTTCTTCCTCCATGTGCCATTGGAAGCCAGGGACCAGAAGAGAGGGGATGACACAGCAGTAAGAATCAACTACAAAATTCTCTGCAAGCCCAAGCAATCCAACACAGCAACAAGATTTAGCAACAGGCAAAAGCATAAAAGTTTACATAGCATCATAAGATCTTATAAGGAAATTAATACTGATATTATATGCATTTCAAAAGGAACTGCAAATTCTCAGTGCATGGCTATCATGTTGGCCATGGAATACTGGCTGCTGTTCAATCCAACATGCAGAGGGAAGCAGCATACAATCATTGCCCATAAAATTTGATGGCAATGTAGCTACTGCGGTTCCAACCTAACCAAACCGATCAAGTTCGATTCGATTCGACCCTAAACGTTTTCATTCGAACTCGTTTGAACACACCTTATTCAACAATTTCATGTGCTATTGGTGTGAAAAAATATGATTACTCAAATAAATCTACGTTTTCTGTGGTTTTTGCTACATGTAGCAATATATAAAATGGGCGTCTTTTATTCCGTCAATTTGTCTAATTAATTAGCAACAAAAGAAAAGAAAATTGGCAAAACATTATTAGCTGTCTTTAAAGATACGTTTACCATATAAAGCAGAGGAGCCTAAAATGATAAAACATTATTCCGTGGAATGCTCAATATCGGCTCCCAACTCAGGATCACCATCGGCATCGTCGCCGCCAACCTCATTGGGGGTGGCGCCAGCTTGGCCCTCGCCGCTGTGCCGACCGCCATCATCACCTTAGGCTCGTAACTCTTAATCGAGCGTGGGCGCGACGTGATAAATAGATGAGATTTCCTAACTGTTTAAGGAAATCTTTGAGGGAAATTCTCTAAGCGACGTGATAAGTAGATGAGATTTCCTAACTGTTTGAGGAAATCTTCTACTCTATTGAGGGAAATTCTCTATTGAGGAAAATTCTCCCTTCTAACATGTATAAAAGGAAGGAGGATATGTTAATAACAATCAACTACTTCTACAACTTGTTTATCTATTTATTTTCTAACATGGTATCAGAACAGTTCCTCCTTGGCGTATCGTCGTGTGTTAGCCAAGCGGCCACAGTAACATGTTGCCTCAAGCGGAGTTATTGAAGAAGCACAAGACAGGGATTCAGAGCCAGTAACGAGCATCGTCTTGACTCTGCTCATCCACTTCTTCTCTTTCTTCATCGCCGGTCTTGCTTTTTTTCTTCGTCGGCCTTGCTCCCTCTCCTATTTATTGCCGCTACAAACAGACACTCTCCGTCGTCGTCGTCGCGCAAGGAGGAAAACATTCTCTCACTGCCTCCTCAATAGCGGTGAGCGGCGAATAAGCGGTGCCTTCCTCGCTTCGGCCAATGGCGGAAACCGTCAGCATCTTCTTCTCAGCGGTAGATTTTCATTGTCGTTTCCCTCTACACAACGGCGCCTCCTTAACGACGATGTCCTCCTCCTCAATAGCTACTGAACGGCGAACGATGGTGTCTTCTCGCTCGGTCTTCCTTGTTTAACGACGGTTTCTTCGCGTCTTCCTCCTTTCATTGTCATGGTCGCTTCCCCACCAAAGAAGAAACCGAATCGCTGCATCTTCCTTCCTCTACCACAGCAGCTTTCGCTGCTTTTTTCTCTATACATCTAATTGCTGCAGATTTCTCTCACTGCAGTTTCCTTTGAGTAACACTGCAGATTTTTCGGCGGCCATTTCGGTGAACCGTAGTCTTGAGTACCGTTGCGGTTTTCGCAGCTATCTTCCGGCGAACTGCAGCCTCTCCAATTCGCTGCAGCAAGCAGCAATCCACAGCAACGAACCATAGTCTACATCTAATTGCTGTAGATTTCTCTCACTGCAGTTTCCTTGAGTAACACTCAGATTTTTTCGCGCCATTTCCGCGAACCGCAGTCTTGAGTACCGCTGCAGTTTTTCGCGAACCATCTTCCGACGAACTGCAGCCTCTACAATCCACTACAGCAAGCAGCAATCAACAGCAACGAACCACAGTCTTGAGAATCGCTGCAGTTTTCTGTGACCTTTCGCAAACTACATGCCCTCTACAATTTGCTGCAGACAAGCGACAATCCACAAACGATTGCCGACAACTTTGGGAATTGTTGTAGATTGCCCAATCTGCCCGCAGCAATCTATAGCAGCAGCCCCTCCCTCATTCTCCACTTAAAAAAAAAAAAAAAATGTCTTCGTTCACTTCTTTCGATGTTTCAGTTCTGTAGAGACTCCCACTTCTTGTTCTTCTCTGGGCTTATCTCCATCAATCTTTGCCCCGATACCCTTTAAGTTATCAAAGGGTGGCAACTATGCGCCCTAGCGAGCTCAATTTTCTAATCTTTTATTTGGATACGACTTGCTAGGTTACATTGATGGCTCTTTCGGATGTCCTCCTACCATGCTCAACATCCCGGCGATCCGGTCCAAGACCAATCCAGCTCTCAAACCGTGGCTGGCACGTCAAGATCGTCTCATCCTCCAAGCCATTCAAGCTTCCGATTCTTTGGATCTGTTGCTCCCTTGATATCTTCATGTGACGATTCTTCGATACATGGTCTACACTACAAACCACCACGGCAAATCATTCGGCGTACTGCAAGCTCGATCTTCTATCCAAGCTTATGGCGACAAAACAAGAGGGAAGTAGTATCTCTGATTATCTACAACACATCAAGGTTATCATTGATGACTTGGTCTTAATAGGTCATTCTCTATGTGACGAAGAGATTGTCATTCATACCCTCAATGGTCTCTCGACACCGACTACAAGGAATTGGGCTGCGCAATTCGAGACACGCGACTTCGCCATCTCTTTTGAAGATCTTTATGATAAGTCGACTAACTTCTGAGATGTACTTGAAGCGTGCGGACAAACTACACGGATCAATGCCACCGCTCAAGTCGGGTCATAAGTCTAAACGGAAGAGCACTCATTACTCGCCGAACATCACCCAAGGTTTTGCTAACGCGCCTCTTGATTACGTGAGTTCCATGCAACACCCTCCTATCCTCCTAGTCATCACTTTCATGAAAGTGACAACTCCGACCATCATCATCCGTCTTGGCGTCCCCGCCCTACCAAGCCATCAAAGATGGGTCGTTTTGCAATCGTGTGGTGACAAAGTCGGCCACTCGCTAAAGTTTGCCGGCCTCGCCCCCGCCTCCTGCTCCGTCACACTGGCCGGGAAAATCTCCTAACTTCTCCAGACACCTAGCTAGTCCATTTGGATTGTCAACTCGGTGCCTCTCATCATATCACCGTTGATCTTGAATTTGTCTCTTCACAATCCCTATGGTGGCGATGAAGATATCATCATCGGTGATGGTAAAGGACTTCTATAACTCATCTTTGGTTCCACAACGCTTAATTTCGACTCTAATACATTCGCTTTCGATGATGTTTTATGTGCTCCTCATATTAAACGCAACCTCATTTCTGTTTCTCAATTTTGCAAACATAACAATACTTCCATTGAATTCTTTCCTGATTCTTTTCTTGTTAAGGACTTGAGCACGGGGGCATCATTGGTCCAAGGCCCGAATAAAGACAACATTTACGAATGACCGTCAACCTCTCGAATAACCCAACCCACTGTTCATTCTTCTGTTGCGGCTCCAATTGATGTGTGGCATCGTCGGCTTGGTCATCCCTCGTCCTTTATTCAGCAGAAATTATTATCTCGTCACTCTCTTCCTCTTTTTAAGTCCATTAATTCTATGATGCATTGTGATGCTTGTCTTAGTAATAAGAGTCATCGGCAGCCTTTTGGCTCATCTTCCATTTCCTCTTCTAAACCTTTTGAAATTATATATCTCGATGTTTTGGGGTCCTACTCCAATCTTATCTTTTGATAAGTTTCGATTTTATGTTATTTTTTGTAGATCACTTCTCTAAGTACACATGGATATATCCTCTTTCCCATAAATCGACGTTTTTCGCATTTTTTCCACTTTCCGAAGTTGGTGAAAACTATTTTGATCTACCATTAAGGCAGTCTACTCGATGGTGGTGGTGAATATCAAGCCACGGCATCCCATCTCTCGACTTGTGGCATTCAACACCTCAAGTCTCCCCACATACGCCTCAACTAGTTGGTTCGCGAGAACGAAACATCGGCATATAGTAGAAACCGGACTCACACTTCTACATGGGCTTCCATGCCTTCAAATTTTTGGACGGCTGACCTTTCAAAGCTGCTGTCTACCTAATTAATCGAATGCCTACACGGTTCTACAATACCGGTCCCCTTTGACACACTATTTCACAAACCCCTAACCTTCCGTAAACTCCGAAAGTGTTTGGTTGTTTATGTTATCCTTGTTACGTCCCTATGCCTCTCATAAGTTAACATCCCGATCTACTCCTTGTGTCTTTATTGGTTACTCCCTTGAACATAATGCTTTCGGCCGCTATAATCTCGGACTCACAAAATCTTCATATCCGTCACGTTGTCTTTGTTGAGTCTAACTTTCCTTTCAAACCCTTCCATATCCTATCATCTGGACCACTTCACTATCTCTTTGGGGTATACCTTCGGTCCAATCGGACGAGCCTCCCATGACCGTCTACTTTCTCCCCTCGATCCGCACTATATCACTCCGGTTCAACACTTGCTCGTTCCTACTCCACTCCACTCTTCCCCAATTGATGGGGCAATATGTTCGAGACACAACCATCCTCTTTATCTCCTTCTTGCCCCAAGTGCCCCTCGACGTGTCTCCACTTGACCCGACTTTTGCCACAGATCCTCACCCAACATCACCTCACAATCTCGTCATCTCTAATCATCCTATGACCACTTCGCTCTAAGCATGGTATTTTTTTAAACCTCGTCGGTACTTAACCTTCAAGCTATCATGAATTCCTCATCCCCAATGTTGAACCCACCACCTTTACTCAAGCCCAAAAATCTCCACATTGGCGCATCGCCATGAGTGAGGAATATAATGCCCTCCTCCATAATTCAACGTGGGATCTCATTCCTTTCCATCCTTCACAAAACATCATCGGGTGTAAGTGGGTCTTTAGAATTAAGCGAAACCCAGATGGCTCTGTTGCCCGATATAAGGCACGCTTGGTCGCCAAAGGGTTTCATCAACGACCTGGGGTTGATTTCACTGAGACGTTTAGTCCTGTTGTTAAACCCACTACAATCCGGCTCATCTTGAGTCTGGCTACCACTAAAGGCTGGCAATTACGATAATTGGATATTAATAATGCATTTCTACAAGGATCTATATCCGAAGATGTTTTTATGCAACAACCCCCCGGTTTTACTCATCCTCATTATCCACAGCATTTATTTTCTACAACTTGTTTATCTATTTATTTTCTAACACGACGAGAAGGCCAAGGCAATGCTCCGAAGGATCCATGGCACCGATGACATCGACGAGTAGTACGAGGACATGGTTATGATCGGAGTCGAAGACTATCGAGCACCCTTGGAGCAGAAAATCTTTTGAGGAAAATCTTCTATTTTATTGAGGAAGATCATCTCTCTTAATCTGTATAAATAGGAGAGGGATATGTTAATGTATTTAAGCTAAAATTATTTCAATAAAGCTTCTTCACTTCTTATTCAATAAAACTTTTATAATAATTATTCTTATCTTCTATAATATAGACCTCAGCTCACCGTGATCGTCCACATCCCCTTCGTCCAGCAACTCACTGGCATTAACGTCATCATGTTCTATGCCCCGGTGTCGTTCGAGACCATCGGCTTCGGCGATAATGCCTCCCTCCCTCATGTCCACTGCGATCAGTGGTCTCGTCAACGTCTTCGCCACCTTTTTGTCTCCATCGCGACCGTGGATAAGTCGGGACGGCGCCGACTCTTTCTGCAGGCCGGTGAACGAATGTTCATTAGTCAGCTATCAAAGCTGACGACCACACAAATATTGCTGAGTGCACAGTAGTAACATATAGAAGAAGATCCATAAATCTTTTAACTGCCATTGCTCTGTTCTTATCTGCTGCGCTTAACTGAGCCATCTTTCTTGTTGTAGTTGATTGTAGTTTATATATATATATATATAATCTTATTTAGCTTCCATAGTACTTTTGTAACTTCAATTCTTATTATTATACTTTCAAAATTATTATATCTTTTTTTTATTCAACCTTAGCAGGAGTCATGCGTTGACTCGAAATAATTTCTTTTTGATCGACGATAATTTATGTAATATTAGTATACTTTAAAAAAAATTAAAAATAATTTTTATTATATTATATGGAGTAGAACATGAGATCTTTCACTCGTACAATATTACACCAAATGTCTCAATAAATATTTAAATTTATGGAATATCTGAATGTTTTTATTTTTGCAATGTAATATCCGAATGTTAATCTGCCTATTTTGACATCTTCCGCATTCGTAATTACAAGCGGATTCGGATATGCTTTTCCCACATCCGATCCGTTTCCGGCCTATTAAATTATAACAGACGAAGCGGAGGTAATTTAACTCGTTGAGTCGAGGAAATTGGGGATTTTGGAGCGCAGCAATGGTGGAAGCAGAGGAGACTCTACAGTCTCTCGCCGAAGACGAGCGTCGCGCGCTTCGCGCGAGCAAATTTGCGCCGTTACCCTTACCGCCGTCGTCTTCCTCACGATCCCAGCCCAGGTCGTTCCCCCTTCTTTGACCTCCTCCAGCTTTAATTAGGATTAGGGTTTTCGTATTCTTCTTCTTCTACTACTTGACTTGGTTTTTGTGACTATTGAGTCCTATTGGGTTATAATGCATTATATACAAACAAACAAAAAAAAAACTGGCCAGTCATCTCCGTGTCTCTTGACAGTTATAGGTTTCCTGGTTGGCCTGATGTCATGGGGGAGGTAAAGAGCGAACCTTGTGAAGATTTTAGAATATTTACATGGGAAAATAACAATCTTGATTCTAGTTTTCATGCTCTCAAGAGCTTGAACGATGTGTGCGAGGGTTCGTCTTATCATCTTCATGTTCTGTAGGGTTTGAAGTATCTTCTTATGTAATTTAAAAGACGTGTATTTCAAGATGTTGGATACTAATCAGATGCTTTTGTCTCTTAATCATGTAAGGGGTGGTGGGACTTCCCAAAAGAAACGGTTAGGTTTCTTTTAAAACCTAATGAATCTATGCCACTTTAAGTGCAATTTTGTTACCTTTGTAGGTTGTCTCATCTGACTTATCGCTGAAGTAACACCCAAATACAAAAATCTATCACGAGATAAGTCCATTAGAGAAACAAACGAAAGTTAGCATGCAAATTGTGCCTGTAAGAAATTGAAATAAGAAAGTGCGACAAATTTAAGCTACATTTAGGATCCGCATGGATGCTGCTTTTACTAGTTGAAGTAACACTTGAATACAGAAACCTTTTCTAAGATAACCCCAGTGGAGAAACAAATAAAAATTATCATGCAAGTTGCATCTGAAATGAGGAAATGAAGAAAGTATGACAGAGGCTTCAAGAATAACAAATAAAAATTGAAAAGAATTTAGAAATTGACTAAAGATATGAATCGAGACTCAGAAGAATCTGACAAAGATAATTTAATGATTTGATAAACACAAGGATGTTAAGGCTAAGGAGCTTCCCTTTATCATACTAAATATATGAATTTTCTTTTCAGACTGTTCTTTTGATTTTTAGTATATGTTCTCTTGGTGCTCGCCTAGCAATGTAGGTTACAAAGGTTTTATAATAGAACAGCTCAACAACTTTTAGTCGTTGGATGTAACTAGTGGCCATGGTTTTTTACTGATCATATGTATAAACAGATTAGTAGTCAAATAAGTTGTTAGGTGCTTGAGTTGCATGGAAACAAAATTCCTGCAAGTGCTTGTGATCTCTTTTATATTCATACAACTTCCTTTTTTTGCATTTGCAATCTTTTTTTTTTTTTTTTGTCATTTTTGATAGATAATTGTATGTGCATCATCATAGATGTTGAGAGTATTTTATCAGACTATTGTATTTGTTTTAGTATCATTTCTCTAGGTGCTCACCTAACAGTGTAGGCCACGAAGGCTTTGTAAACAGTCTGACATTTTTTAGTGGTTGGATATAACTGACGTTTTTTAGTGGTTGGATATAACTAGCGACACCAGGGTTTTGTAATTATCACAGATATACACGTAGCAGACTAATAGCCAAACAAATTGTTGGGTGCCTGAGTTGTATGGAAACAAAATTCCTGCAAGAGCTTGCGGCTATTTGACAATTAATTACTATGCATATGTGACATACAAATTTAATTGGGTGTGACCTATAATGTTTTCTGTGATCTCCTGTTGTTGAGTAGCTAATATTTCTTAGAGAGATCTTATGAGTTTGCTTGTTATATGCTGATACTGTTTTTATACATAGATTGGCTCACCCAAGTGGACCTATGACAACTAATAAGGCTGCTGCCTTAGCAAAGTTTCTTGAGAGAAAGCTTCAACATCCTGATGGACTTAACTCTTTGGATCCTAATCTTGTTGAACTAGCCGTAAAAAATGCAAAAGAAACAGTGGTTGCTAGTAAAGGTAAAACTTCAATTCCAGCAATTTTGTGAGGTTGTTCATCTCATAGATAAGTTCTTATGGAGTTCCTTATAGTCTTCTTTTCAAGAAGACTTTACTGGTTCTTAACTTTATGATACATTATGCTTCCAATCTATCGTCATTTTCTTCCTTTCTTCCTCCATTTTTTAATAAGATTAACCCAAATATCATACAATTTCAACTTCAGCATGCTTTGTACGTAATGTTCATGTGAAGGCTATTGGAATGCCTTTTGATGGAGATTTTGAGTGCTGAACTATATTGATTCTCTTAGTCATTTCACCATCTTTCTCTAATATTGGATTTGTAAAATCTTCACTGCAATGCAATGTACTTTTCAGTCTCATCCAAATAATACTAATCCCATTGTTTGATCGTTAACTTGGCTGGTGCTCTCGCTGATTGTCCTCCTTTCCTCTCTCCTCCGAGCATCCTCTCAAACCCTTGATCGCCACTTTGCCAACAAAAAAAGTAGTAGGACTAAGCCGACCCTCAGGTACCTCAGCACTTCAGTGGTCGAGTGCTTTGTCACATCTTCACACTTGGAGAAGAGTATTCTTAAAATATCTTTAAATTCGATAAATCTATTTTTAATTTTTACAGTTTTTGAAATAGTTATATTGACCCTCTAAATTTCTACGTAGAGGTAAGGTTGTATACATTGATTCTCCCTAAACATCGCATTGATAGGAGTCTCCCTAAACAGGGTAGCCTTTTTTAAGTTTTTAAAATAGCTAAAATTCCTTCTAAAATATTGAAAGTAATATAAAATAAAAATTATAATTATTTTAGCTAGTATATACATTTTTATATTTATATTTTAAATATTTAAATTCATGCTTGTGTCCCATTTTTGTATGTTGATTTTGAGATTTTTTTTTTTTTGTGGTGCCATTGTTTCTTAAGATGAAGCATCAAAGATGTGGTATTTTGTCCTCCTTGTCCAAGCCAGACAACAAAGTTTGCAGTCTCCCCTAATCCAGTAGGAATCCACCACTATTTGAGAAGTCAACAGCAAAAACAACAGTTATTTTTGAGATCATCTAAAGAGAATTTATACAGACATCTCTTAAATATCTTAGACTTCTCAGAAGTTTATTGTAGAAACAATCTGCCCAAATACTGTATGCTCACTGTCGTATGCTACTGTTCATGCTACAGAATATAAACTTTAACCATTTGTGTTGTGACTAGGACTCCATCACTAAAGAAAGAACTCAATATTTTCTAAAACTAAACATTAAACGCATTAAAAACAGTTAAAAACAGACTCATATAGACCTATTTTTATAATATATTGAGAATATAGATGCGTGAATTGCCATGTTCATGTCAAGTATTGTCCTATCTGAATAAGTTAGATTTGTTCTAATATCCCACATCCTATGTCTGCTAGTGGCAACACTAGGAACCGGTTAAAGCTCATTACTTAGTTGTCAGTCTGACGGTATCACTTGATTGAGTTTGTTCCTTGCAAAGATGGCTATCCTAGAGGGACTTTCTTGAAATCACAAAAGACTAGGTTGTTTGGTACTTATGCCTGGTTGAGTTTCAGTTTATGCTCATGTGACAGATCCACTCCTCAAAGATCCATATATTGTCATCTATGAGATATGAATTACAAGACAAATGGTTAAGTTTGTCTATATAGGCAGCTTTTATTATTACAAGATAAATTTTGTTGTTATTATGACTGAAATCATAAATATTTTTCCAATATACTTTGCTAGAGTGCCAGCATTGCTTTAGCTTTCTTGTTTAGGCTGCTTCTTTTGTCTTTTAATCATGCAGCTGACAGCCAATATCTTTATTCCCTTCTGATAATTTAGGGATGTCTTCAACTTTGGGAAGTAAAATACGGCATGTTGCTTCTTTTGAGGACTCCGTTGAGGTAGAACTCTTGAGATTTTTTGTTCGTTGTTGGTAATGCACTGTGTAATATACTATAGATGCATAAACTGCAGAATTTGGAAGAAGACGATGATAAAGAAGAAGAGAAACAGCAAAAGAAAAGGAAGAAGAACAAGAAGAAGAAGAAGACAAAGGTAATGTAATTTTTTGCTTTCCTTTTCCTATCAATCCTTACTTATGCTCCTTTCGGTTACAGGCCACGCAAAGCTCAAAAGCGCATAAGACTGCAAAACGGAAGAAGCCCAAATTGTGATATTTGATAGAACCTTGTCTTAGTCGAGATTTAGCAGCTGGATTTGGAAACGCTATTATCGTCATTTTCTCGGGTCAAACAATGAGAGGCAAATCGTTCAGTTTCGTCATTTGGGAGCTTGTTTTTGTTGTAACATATTTCATGGTTCTCTTCTTCGTCTTATTTGAGGGATAGCAACTGGATTTTGGAAGGCTATTCTCATCATGATATCTAGTCCAAACAATGAGACTAAGATTGTTTAGTGCCGAGTCCTCGAAAACAAAAGAAATGCACATTGATTTGTTTTAGATATTTTCACCCATGTAACTTTAAGAGGCAAAGCCCCTGTATTTCTCTTTGTAATCAATATAAATTGTTAAAAAGTATTTTTTTTTAAATACTTAATTTGTTCCTTATACTAATCATTACGTGGAGTTTAGGTCATTTTTCATTTATAATTCAGTACGAAGAAAAGCTCAACTAATGTTTTAACGAGGTATCATTAATCATTCAGTTTTTTTAATAAACATATTATATTTTTAGTGTCTTCATACTAGTAATTATAAGATCAGTTATTTCAATCATGCGGATGGGTATATAGTGTATTTGTATGTTTGGTTATCTCGATATCCTTATAATCGAAATTATTTAGGGTATGTATTTAAAGGTAAATCAATTTTATTATTGTGATCTTATCATGATCTGATTTTCATTATAAAGATTCATTAATATCATAATATATATAAAATAATAATAATAAATAATATAAAATAAAAAATAATAATAATAATAATATAAAAAAAAGTGCATGTTATGTCATACATATTATCCGGATATGTAACTGCCACGTTTCTGGAGCATGGAATAGTCTAAGAAATCTTCTACCCCTAGCGATTAGGTATAAATATACTCTTAATACAGTGGACTTACCTTTTTCTACCATCATTAAACACGCCGGACCGGTTGAAGACATGTCGCCGGCATCAAAATGCGAGGCGTCGAAAGCCATACAGGTGAGAACCGAAGAGAGACGTAGCGGTGCTTTTGACTGTCGATCCTATTATCACACGAGTCAAGGCCAGCAAAATGGAGCAGTCATCATCAAACATGAAACTGTGGTCATCAGTTCAATCCTCCAGCACATATCATTTACAGAGAAACAGGAAATGGAGTCATTGAAATGGCGAGATTGTAGTGTCTGATTGCAAGGTGGCAATTCCACTTGTGTGTTCTCTTTACAGCGCTCCTATTTGGCATAGTAATGTTAAGGCTCCCTGAAAAAGAACTCCCAACTTTGGGAGTAAGAGATAACAAACACTGGGCTTTGCAGAAGAGGAAGGGGAGCTCTCCCCACATCTAGAATAACAAACACCTCGATGGACTCTTCCACAGAATCATTTTACACAATTCAAGAATTAGTTGAACCATATATGAAGCTTCATTTGTTGTCATGGTGTGCTTCATCAAAGCCACCTCAGAGGTAATAGAAGTTGAACTTCACCACTGATCATTACAGCCAAGAGTGCCCATTTGCCATCATCAAAAATAATCTGGTACTGCAGCTTTAAAAGCGGCAAATCTGGTGGTGGTTCCCTGGACAAAAAGCTATGTTCTTGGGACTTGTTATGATCAAATAACAGATGTTTCGTTGTTCATGTCGAAGTAAATAACTGGCTCCCGAGGGTAACTATGGCAGTACCATCACCCATGACTGTTGTCAGTGCCATCTCGGTCTCGAGAATCTGATCAAGCTCCACAGCTATCGCTCGCATCTTTGGACGGTTATGCCCAGATGGATTCAAGCATCGAAGGGTTAGTGCAATTAGCTCTTTCATTCCCTCAGAGGTAAAGGCATTACCGAGCCGGCGATCGATGAGATCATTTGAACCTGCATGTGCTTCCACCTTGTATAATGAAGCAAGATTACTCAGAGATGGAACTAAAAAAAAATCGGAAACAAGAAAAGGGGCATTTGAAGACTAGTGGCAAGAGCATTCTTGACAACTTATCAATCTAAAGCACTGTAACTAATGATAAATCCAGGCTAGGAGAAAAGAAGCACCTGAGGACTAGTGGAATTTTTGTATAGTTATTTGTCTATTAAATAGTGTTCTAGGCAACTCATTGATCTAAAGCACCATAACTAACTAATGATAAATCCAGGCTATGTATGAAAAGGCAAGTAAATTTAATTCTAAAATTTAGAAAGGTATTGTAGGGTATCCTACCAGATTAAATCTGCAGTCTTTACCGATCTGAGATGTTGCAAAATATTTCTCTTAAATATTCTGTAGTCTACTCAGATTAATAGTCATTATTATTGACGGAACAAGGGACAAAAAATTAGGCAGTTGTTAGATGACCAAAAAACATACCAAAATCCATATTGAATAAGATTTAGAAATTCTAAACAGTAATTAGATGCATAAAAACTCCAGCCGAAGCCATATTGAATAAGATTTAGAAAATAAAAGGGGTTGGCCTTGCGTACAAGGCTCTTGCCAATGTGAGGTTTAGAGAGAACAAGCACACACACCCTTGCTATTTGCAAGTAGAAAAGCGATTCTTCTGACTTGAACCTTTGTCGTCCAAGTCATGAAGGAGCAACCTTATTATGGCATGAAGGCACTCTAAAGAAAAGAACAGCCCACTGTGCAATACTTTGGCCAATGTCACTGTAGAGAAGAAACGTATGCAACTTTACTTTTGCAAGTAGAGACTGCTTTTGTAACTTAGTTGTTAACGATATACCCAATTTCTAGAAAATATTTAAAATATCAAAACGTATTCAGAACATTAATGTAGAAAAAACTGACATAATTTTAATAAACCAATAAGTCAGAATTTCGTATTATTTAATCTTTATTATATCTCCAAATAACCTTAACCAGCAATCAGATGTCATATGACCATGCTAAGTCATCAAGGTATCCTTGTCATCATGCTTGCTTAACCTGCAGGTTGCCAATCAAAGCATTTTTGACATAAAAATCATTTGTAAGTTCGCTTCCAATCTATTCTTGTATAGGCTAACCTTGTATTACAAAAATAGATTACATAATAAATTAATATATACAGTTTGTTCTTCAGTTAAGTTGATGTAAGAGTACATACACTATATTCAATTCTGAAGCAACTGCCATTGTTAATCCACTTGATGATTCTTTCTTTTGTTTTTTCTTTTCAGACAATGGGCCAAATGGGTGGCCAACCAACTAATTTATTTACATAAAACTTTTATAAGTAAGCATGTCCTATGACAAAAGTTTGATTTAAATTACTCGTGTGATATTCAAATGTTAAAATCTTTTACGGAATTTTGTAATAGCTTACACATAGAACTTCATTGAGGTGTTACGATACTAAGTTTAATTTTATTGTTTAGGAATCTAGACAAGACAAACTTTATAGCAATGCATGATGCAATTAATGTCCTAACTCTGCATAAAAACAATATTTCCTATATAAGCAGAATGTGCATATCATATTCTGTATTCAAGCATTTAATTTCATAGGATCGAGCCACTTAGTCAAGTATTGGCACAATAGATGCCAAACACAAAGGTTTGGCATGGCTCAATGCAAGACTATTACAAGATGCTGCTCATCTTGTAGCAGCATGTACAGTGCATGATGTTATGCTTTGGGTACACACTATTGATACTATTTTTGTTCGGGCCTAAGGTCATGCCTCGAAGAAGATAATTTCAATTGGCATTTTACTTTACATCAGGTCTTCTTTGATCTCACCCTCCCATTTTCTGAACGAATCATATGTACCAAGGAACCCTTCTTCTCCAACTTTCTTCAATGTTGCATTCACAAGACTTAATCTCATATAGTTATATTGGCTAAACTTTATATAAAAAATGTTCAACACTTGTAAAGCTTGATCTCCATGGATAATAATGCATGTTCTGCAAATTATCCTTGAAGATGATGGTGCATCAACAAATTCAGAGACCAAACATAATCATTCAAAAAATAGAAATTAATGGCATTCTGTTATATCAAAATCTAGTTGCTCAATTCATTTCAACTATGAAATTCCTTTTTTTCTACAAAATAATAACAAAAAATTTATAATTAAATTGAGCTACAGTGATATTGATTTGTGAACTATCATGAGTGATAAATTACAAGTGGAACACACTTGTTTTTGCCCCCAAAATAAGATAGCAGTCCAACAAGTAACAGTTTGGAGGTCAGTATCTAATTTTTGTGACCATCAGTATCCAGTTCTGCCTGATCTAAACAAATGTATTTGAGAAATATTATGAGTGATAAATTACATGTGGAAGGTACCTATTCTTGCCCTCAAGTGTAAATAGCAGATTGATAAGTAAAAGTTTAGAGCCCCTTATCTAATTTCACTGAGTATGAGAATTCAGTTCTGCCTAATTTGAACAAAATAATTCTTGGTTTCCCAAATATAAAGAAAAAAAGTGATAATTGTCAGACTTTTACTTCTTTTCCCCAATTATACAGATTTGAGAAGAACATAATGAAATAGTCCATGGATTCATTTGCAGACTTGAATGGGTCATGCAAAAAGGGTAATATATTGAATGAAGAGGGCATGAGCACTTGCAATTAAAGGCACAACTAAAATTTCTCTTCGCTAGTCTTGAATATGTCATTGAAGCTGCTTATTGTATGATCTTTACTGTGAAAGAAAGTTATACATATTTGTATCATGCTTTTTACAGAGTGCATTCCTAGGAAACAACTGACAATGTTGTCATTTATGTTTATACTTTCACTTTTCAGCATGATAACATAGATTATTCTGCTACTAAATTTAAGAATATAAAACAAAATGGATATAGCACCCACAAGCTTATCCTAAAGTGTAAACCAATTAGTCGTTTGTACCTTGTGTATCCCGTTCTTCCAGGTAATCATAAATGCTACTTGTTTAGCCATAAAATATCTTGGTTAAATTTGGTTCTGGCAGACATTTTGCTAATCTGTGAAAGATAATTAGCATGAGGTTCATTGCTTTTGCAGTTTTGAACTTTATGCTGAATGGCAATGGTAAATTCAAGGAAAACATATATTTGCATCAAGATGTGTTCATGCTTTATAAAAGCACCAACTCACACCACGATAGAAAAGCTACATGACCTAAAAGAGCTTGTTAAATGTGTGTATAATATTACCCACTGGGCTAAGAAACTGTGTGAATCTAGAGAGAAGCAATGTGCCACCTCCATGCCACTTATGAACTCTAGAAGAAACACACCAAAGCTGTAAACATCACTGGCTTCAGAAAATCCTCCTAACTCTCCAACCCTGGGAAAAAACATATGGTTGTACAATAGCCATATAAGTCAATATGATATTCTACTGGTTGAGTGGAAAAAATGAGATGAAAATTGTCAAAAATTAATTTACTCTGGATCTTGGAAGATACTGCTACTTCCTTGAGGCCCAATTTCTCCACTTCCTTGCACTAATTTATGAAGACCTGCATCAGCTACTTTTGCAATAAAGTTCTCATCAACCAAGACATTATTTGTTTTGAAGTCTTTATGTACCAAAGGAGGTGCAAGACTGTGCAGATGAGCTAATCCTGCAATTTAAGATATTGACAAAGTTTTTTTTTCAGCTTATGGCAAAGATAATTTTTGCTCTCTAGACTACAATCGATTAGCTTTTTCCCGGTTTAGTCATCAAAAAAATAAAAGTTACCTTTGGCTGCTCCAATAGCTATTGCAAGCCTTTGTTTAAATTCAAGCCTTGAGAGTGAATGTTGTTCCCCATCTGCCAAAATAATCAAGCTTGTTTATATGCATAAAACAGTTAGAAAAGTGCCTCTGATTAAGTTAATTGAACATTACCATACAAGTGACGAGAGACACCTCCATTAGGCAAGTATTCAAAAACTAGCATTTGCAAACCACCTTCCTCACAATAACCAATAAGAGTAACTAGGTTACGGTGCCTGATCTCTGATAAAATTTCAACCTGTTTAAAAATCAAGATATGTGATTTAGTATGGATTGACACTTCAAAAGTGTAATGATTGCAGGTGCTGCTCAAGAAAAAGAAAATGTTCTTTGAAGGCAAATGCATATGAACAAATTCAAGTGAAGAGAAAAAGTAGAGAAGAAGCAACTCTATTATCTGAGCTACCTGGAGAATGCATAACCATTCAGAGTTTTTGAAGAAAGCATAGAACACACAGGATTAAGCACAGAAACCAACTGGGTTGACATAAGTTGACTAGGACATGAAAACTAAAAAAACCAGATGTTACCGATTAATAACAGTTGCTTCACATCAGTGTGTACTATAATGACCTTACTAACATATCAAAGTGATGAAACTATTTATTGGCATCGATTATCATTAGATTGATTAACCTAATAAATCACATAGGATTTTTCTATGCGCAGAATTGCACATCAAGGAAAAAGAAAATTTAAATAGAAAGAGGCAGTGAAGAGTCAAAAGATGATGCATAAGAAATTGTTGAAACATTTTAATTCAGCAAGCTGATTTACCTCTTCGACAAATTTCTGCCTTGGAACACTTACACGCCTTTTAATTGCCACAAGAGTCCCATCAAGAAGCAAACCTTTGTACACCAAACCGAAACTACCAGTGCCAACAAGATTGCTTTCGCTAAAGTTTTTAGTAGCTTCTTCCAACTCTTCTAAAGTAAATTGCCTAGCACTCCGACCACAACCTGAAGATGATATCCGATCTCTCCTATTCCATTCCACTGCACATAACAAGTACCAGTACCAAAAGAGCAGGTTATCTATCAAAAGATTAGCATATGCAATCAGAACCTTAAATACTTTCTGCAACATATAAAGTAGTTTCACTTACCCAGCGTAGATGGGTCGGAAGAACCAGTCTCAGAACTTTTATTTGCAGGGGTCCTACAGTGCAAAAAATAAAACCACAGAAACCCAATGACAATCACCAAGAATGCAAGACCTCCTGCAGCTCCTCCAACTACGGCTGCAACTAAATTTGACATCTGTTAGAGGCTTGACTTGGTCCAATAAACCAAAACATTGATTCCTGGATGACGAACGACAGCACAAGAGACAACTACCTTGACACCAATGCATGACCTATTCCATTAAATGGGAGTCCCAAAACGGAAGCAATTCGAAAAATATATTCCAACCACACTCAAAATTTTTTTCCAGTGATTCAACCGTCCACTAATCCAGCAAAGAATACTTCTATGTCTGGCAGGGACACTGGATCCGATGCGACGCTTCTCTGTAACGTGACTGTTCAAATCTTGCATGTTAATACTGCCAAATTGGTTTTTGAGGTGATTGATTGCGGGCAACTAAAACTGACAAAACCCAACCGGGATGATACTCAGAATCCAGTTAACATTAAATTGGAAGACAGGCCATCGACCAGTGATCCATCCATTAATGGACAAAATGCCACTGCTATCTGTTTCCACAGACCATCACCTTGCGAAAACAAGAATAGCTCAAGCCGACATATACCATTCCTACATCGTCGGTCGAAAATTCGTAGTAGTCGATGGTGACATATATTCGACTCGATCGAGCACTCCCAGCTTAGGCTCACTCACTCGACTATCCGCAAGAGGCCCCAAGGCGGAAAGGATGAACAAACCAACCGAAAGAACCCAAAAGAAGAGACGGGAGCCCCAAACCCCACATGACACAATTGAATGAGCGCGCAAGGAACAAAGGTCTGCCTACCATGTGTTTGTTGTATTGGACGTACCAGTCCTGCCAAATCTCTCAATCTTAGTGCATACTGTATACAAGTAGGACTGAGAAGAACGTATGCGGGGAGGGAGCAAGCGTGGGCCTGTGGCTGTAAATGTGGGAGATTTACCAGCAGGAAGTGGACAGGGGTGAGGGGACAGTACCTTTTAATCGGATACCATCAACGATGACCACAGTGGACACAGAGGATTGGAGAGAGGTGGTACGAGATCTCTCAATTACGGGATTTCTTTCCCATTCCCCCATGGTCTCATGTGGAAGGACAAAAGGTTGAGCTTCTGCTGCTCCGGTCGACATGGGTTCACCGCCACCAGAGTTAAGATTAGGGGAGGGAATGGGCGTTATGGAAAGTTGCCATATTGTTAGTGGAGTAGTCTCCCTCCCCATACCCTGTTACTTGCTGGCCTCCTGTGTGCCCTATCTATGTATCTAATTCGTTTTCCTCGTCTACCGTGAAGGAGTGAGGTCTTTTTGCTTTGCTGCTGCTCCACTCTATGCTGCTCTCTGGTCACTGGAAAGACCGGAAAGCCTGAAAAAAGATTGAATGGTATTTTTATTTGAAGACACGAAACTTCAAATATAATGGATAGACTATGCTAGAATATTAATGGAGGGCAAAACTGAGAGTTTGAAGACATTAAACCTGGAGGATGTTCCAAGTCTGTCTCCTGGAATAACCTGCATGATATTGGAGATGGTGAGGCTATATAACATATATATTAAGTGCACTTTCCAAAAGCCACTTGCACCATATGATCTCTCTGACATTACAAGCCAAACTTGGCTTGTTTGACTATTTCATAAAGTATTAGTAGGCCACTTCAGTTCACTGGAGATTCAAGGAACAACTAGGAAGACCTTTTTCTTTACATTCTTTATCCAGAATTCTTTATCCTTTTTACTATTGACCATCATTATGTTCAAAGCTCAAGTCCAGGATTATGAATGTGAGCACCAACTTGCTCGACACCAACATTAAAGCATCCAACTTTGCATCCAAGACACAAGACTCGAGTGTCCGCAAGCTTTCTTCTGCAAACTAATCAGCACACTCTCGTTAACGACATGTGGCGATGTGACACGCCATGACAGCACCCCCATGAGCGACACGATCCCCGAGGCTTGCCATACCCTGCAGTAGCTCGGCTTCCCACGCAGCCCCAGTGGCAATGTCAGACGCCACCGAAGGTACAGTCCTGCCCTGCAAACGGGCACGTCAGGTAACACCCAACCTCAGCTATAAATACCCCCAAGTCCCAAACAAAAAGGGACAAGGGCGGAACACACACTAGAAAGCACTTCTTCTTCTCTTCCTCCGAAACCCTCTCCACATCTTTCTCTAACTTGATCGTCGGAGGGGTCGGGTCGAGCACCCCGACCCGACCTGTGTGCAGGTGCGAAGACGGTGTCGCCTCTTCCCGGAGCTTCCTGCCGACCCGAACCGTCGACCTGCCAACCTGAACCGCCGACCTGCCGACCCGAACCGCCGACCCGAACGACCGATCCCGAACCACGGTGCCCGACCGCAGGGAGACCCCGAGGAACGTCGCCCGAGATCCCCGACTTCCGGACCCCAGAACCAACCGCGTCGGCCCCGAGGCCACGACTTAAAAAGTTACTTACCGTAACAACATGCTAATTTGCAGCAGAGTCGCAGGCCAGCAAGCTACTCGTTATGCACAAGATTTTATCCCCCATTACCTGATGATAAATTGCATGTTGTTGAGGCTGAGATACAATCGACTTGAAAGGACCAAATGATTGCATGGAGTCGAAGAAACAAGTGTTGGAATAATTGGAAAGAGGAGAAAAGAAACACATGGGACTCGAGGAGAATCCAATGACTGCTGCTCTTGGACTGCCTCTTCCGTGGCCAGCCTGTATGATCAGTAATCGGACTTGGCCCTCCGAGGCTTATATTCTAAACCGTACGCAGGAGATGTCCAAAGTCATAGGTTGGCCTACGCTGCTCCAGCTCTGCAGCTGCTCCAGTACAGCAAAGCCAGCGAGGCTCATCAGCTTTTTAGTTCACAGCTGAGCTCAAAAATATTGCAGAACAGTACGGGATCTAATCCATTCAAAGTCCAAGTTGAATGGTGCAGCACACAGCTAACAAGATCCAAGAAACCTCATTGGAGTAGGCAGAAGAAACAAATTGGAGGAGTTGGAGTAATCTCTGCTCTGGGAAAAAGATAATCCACGAGGGTCAGCCTGCAACACATGCTGTCATGTGATCCTCGACCAACGCCGAGACCCAGCCAAATTGCATGTAAGATCTACATAATTTAGTAAGTTCCCTGCGATGCTGTGACAATTTAGTAAGTTCTCAATCAGTGCGGACTGTGATAAGAAAGATCCATGGAAGGTGGAGAGGGAAAGCAGGCGGAGCTGCTTTTTGCAAACAATAACCCATCAATTATGATCGAGTTAGCTTCTCTCGTAAAAGGTTAGAAGGAAGAGTTTTTCTCAATACTCTAGAGAATTTCTCTCAACAGAGTTTTTCTTTCAATATGTCACGTATCATAATAACAATAAAATCGTAACTCCCAATTATTCAGAATCGATTATATAAATCTTTTATCATTATTGAGATTAATAAAAAGTTATATGTTTAATTGAGTTTAAAATACTTAAATATTTATTTATAATTTCTATTACATTTTTTAAAATTTTTCTTTATGTTTTCTCGTAATATTAACATTAATCATTTCACCTTTTCTGATTATCGCATCCGGATGTCTCTTAAGCACATGTTCATACTATCTCAAATGATTTTCTCTTATATTATCCTATATCAAAGCAATACCTAATTGTTCATAAATAAAAATATTTCTTTACTTATCTTTCTTAGTAACTTCATATATCCATCTAATATTCTTATCTCGGTAATACAATTTTTTTTTTTGTATATGTTGTTTCTTAACTATCTTGTACTCAGATCTATAAAACATTGTTGGTCTCATAATTATTTTATAAATTTTTTCTTTAAATTTTAAATATATTGGATGATCATACAATTTTTCTAAAGTTGCACGTCATTTTAACTATTTTGATTTTACTTTATGAATAATATCTCCATCAATCTCTTTATCTTGTTAAATAATTAATCCAAGATACCTAAGACTTTTATTTAAAAGAACATATTCATCCTAACTTAACTATATTTTCTTATATATTCGTATAATTATTAAACTTGCATCTTATATATTCGGATTTAGTCCTATTTTACTAAAACATTTAGTTTCTAAGGATAGTCTCCATGATCCAATGCATGCATATCAACAAAAATATAAGACAACAATTAGTTTACAGAAATAATATTAACGATCTATGATTGGATATCTAGTTACATTTATGACCAACAGCCACACTCTACATAACTGTACGTGCATAAACAATATCCAAGTACCTGCTAAACTAAATCTATCGATTGCAATAAATATATTTAGACATTTATAACAAATTTATTTAAACATCTTTGTGGTTTACAGAATGAAGAATCCTCTTTTACCGAGCCAAATATATCCTATTTCAATCCTACTCTCAAGTAAATCCTTTATTAGAATAAAAATATCAAAACAAGATATTGAACTATAAATATCTATGGTGCTTACACGTGTAGTTTGTTAAAATTTCCTAGCCAGAACAAAATTATAGACCCAAAATTAGAAGCAAAAGAATAATGCTTACCAAATATTAACCTGACAGGAAAAGTCCTTTCTGGATAGCAGTGGTTCAAGGCAGCACCAAGAAGTCCAAATACTTGTTGAAGTGAAGGAGTTACCTGTTAGTAGTTAGTACAATAGTGATGACTCAAACTATAGCGGGAATTCCATCAGGATATCAGTGATTTTATAGATAATCTATCCATCTCCAAATAATTCAATCTTCTACAATCACAAAGATATTATGAAGATGATCAGGAAAGATGATGTCTTAAGTTTACTAATATACAACAAGGTAAGAATGACCAATATAACCACTTCCTGCTGAATCCTGTAACTAATAATTAGCTCCAAATAATCAACAGCAGAAAAGCGAAAACTAACCTAGCTCATCATCTTTTAAAATTCAAACTAACGTGGAAGACAATATGATATCTTTAAGCCATATAGTTTCACATTCCATTTTAGAGCAGCAACTAGGAAGTTCACTAACCTTTGTTTACCAAGGTAAATTCATACATGTGGTGGAGAAGTGATTTCATATTTCCAGTTTAAAAACTATGCTCTGAACCTCAGGGACCATAGCCTGCTGATGACCGGAGCATAAGTATAGCCAGTTCATGTCTAAGGCAAATTATAAAACCATTACTTGTTCCTAAAGTAGATGGAATTTAGACCTCAACATATGTTTGTTATTAAACACTTTTATTTACCCAATTGCAACTGCATAATCTGTTCACTTTTATTTAATGATATTAAACACCTTCAAAGAATCAAATATTTGAAGCAGCAAAGCAACATCTGGCATTTGAAAAGAATGACAATGCCCTTTCCAGAACCTGTTGTGAATGTTGTAATTCTTTCATTATCAGCTCTGCATCATTTTGAGAAACCACAAGTTACAAACTTGTGAGGCATTTATCAATCACAAGAACTAATATCGGAGTTTTAAACAGAAATCAAGAAGCAGAGATGCATAAAACACAGTTTAGAAAAGCCAAAAATCTGACAGGCAGGAGCGGGGAATTTTCCGCAATGGGTGAAAGCTTGAAGAAGCAATGGCGCATGGAGGTGGAAGGCCCACGGGTCATGGACTTCTTTTCTAGCAGATTATTCACATGTCAGACATGCTGTTCATATGAGAATTGTTGTTCTGCTTGACACATTTCACAACACTATATACATATTGAAAATTTTCATTTCAAATTATTATTATGCTTACCTTACAGAAACTGCAGAGTTTCTTACAAACCAAACTGCATATGCATGTTCACTATTTGCAGTTTAAGCACAAATAACACAAAACCCAGTCATAATGGGCAGACGAGATCAATTCCCCTGTCTCACAACTACTATAAATAAGTGAACTTGTAAGACAAAAGGCATGACCGGGATCTTCTAAATATTAAATCTTTCTCATTTCTCTCTCCCTCCCCCTCTTCTATGTGTGTACTATATATATATACTACTTCCCCTCGAAGACAGTAGTCTCATAAGAGGAGATCCTTCCAACCAATATAGTAACAGAGCTAACATATCCTTCATGATCTTCTTCACTGCTCTACCCCAGATTGGGGTCCTCCTTTTGCAACCTCATGAACTCCTGCTAAACACCACCATAATCTTTCCCGTACGCCTACTACAAAGTCCCAAATGGTGACTACTATGACGCAATTTTTTATTCATCCAATGGTCAATCAACAACTCTAACATAGTTTTCCACATGACTACCCTGGCATCAATGCCAAGCTTATCATAGATATGAGGAGGGTCCACATAGATCTATTGGTTGGAAAATTCATCTAGGTTGACCAACCAACTTCATAGATCAATCAGGTGTCAGTACTACTGCAAGAATTACACTGATGAGCTTAACAAATTATCAATGATCTGAACACCACCAGAGGATACTCTATACCAACTGCATTCTCAACCATATAGTAGGATATTCAATAATAATTACCAGTTGTCACAAGCCTAAGAGATGTTTGGCTAGAATTATGGAGTTGTAAAGTCCGATTTGGATAAGCCTACAAAGTACTAAGATCCACCACTACTTCAAATCCTCCACGACAATGATAGTAGATCCAAAATAACATATTTGGAAGTCGAGCAAACACCACTACAACTATGATTGCTAATCAACAAAATTATGCCAACCATCTCATCAACTAATAGTGCAAAATTTGTAAAATGAAGATGCCTAAGTAGCCTAAAAATATGTTAATTTGCACTTCCACCGACAGTAAAGAGAAGGACAAAGATCTCAAAGAGATGTTGAAGATTGATGGAAAAGATGTGTACATGTTTTATTCAAATCAAAGTGCCCTTGGACAAAATAGATATTAGACGTGACTCCATTGCAACCCTACAATCTTTATACGAAAGAATTGATGAGAACAACGTTGCCAAAGTCACACCAGTAGCATCTGAAGATGTTCCTTGCGAAGAAGAATATCACAAAACAACTTTAGAAGTCCCTAAATCAATTTTTATGTCCACTAGAAGATATTGAAAAATTCAGCCTACAGCAGCCTTACAGTTCAACAGCATTGCAGCTGTTGCTAGGATCTATTAAGTAGGGTTTTAGGCATCATATACTGTTAGAAATCAGCTTAGAGCTCTACAGCCCTAATACGACTACCTCAAACCATCACAGTCAGATGACTATTTACGATCCTAGATGATCCAATTTAGCCAACAAGTGTTTCGGACAACATTAACTGACTCGCAAGAACAATTTAATCTTCATCTTAAATCCTAAATTCGATGGTGGGCTCCTTTAAAGATCCAAGCTCGATCTAGCTGGTCTATGTCAACTGCCAAAGGCCAGAAAATTCTCCCAGCACAGTGCATAACCCCATTAAGCTAACCTTTAGATTAAGCTATTAATCACAGTCCAACAGTTCGATTATGTAGTGCAAGTACATTCAACTCCCAAAATTTTGAACTCGGAACTGAGAACCAGACCTAGAACAACGCGTAATTACATCTAAATGAATTAAAACCTGAGAGAGAGAGAGTCATGGTGAATAGTAGCAGTTGATCGGAAAGGCAAGTCTTTCTGCCCTGCCGGCGTAGAACTATAAATCCTTTTATCGAGGACCTCCTCCGCAATCCGCCCTAAGAAACAATTGGCACCGAATCGTATGAAGCCACCAGCCAAAACAATAAATATCACCTCAACATTCTAAGCAAATCGAAATAAAGGAGGAGGATGAGATAAGAGGACAACGAAACGTCGAAAGAAGCAGACCAGATGCCGACGACGCCGTAGCGTAGTGACGACGAAAGACGATGCCAAGGCTGAAGAGAATGATCTTCGGCCCATCTCGAGCGGTGGAGCGACGGCGAGGAAGCAGAAGGGGGGAAGAGGAAGGCAAACGGAAGAGCACGGAACCGAAGCCGGAGACCGGTCGAGGGCGGCTTCTCTTTTCGTTCTCTTATTTTCTGCAAGAGGATTTATGTCGGCGGGAAGAGATCGGGATACGGAATGCCTCACGTGGCGAACACGTGATAAGAGCCACGGGATGCCCCACTTAGGCCGTTTTCTTCTCTTCGTTTCCCCTCTTAAACTTTAGATTTTTGTTTCTGAGATTAGAATTTGATGGATTGTATTGGAGCGAGGCGATTAGCATCATCGGTTTCGTTGGGCATGCACACCCACTGTTTGTCTTATTGTCTTCTGCACGCCACCGCCAACCAGGCCTCATCATTGTTCACGCTTTCAGAATATTTCCCATGCAATACAGAAGAAGACCCATTATCAAGCATGCGCTGCTGCACCAAGTGCTGTAATTTTCAAACTACGTTGCCCATTGTGTTTATGGGGATCAGTATCTACGTTGCTATGAAGAAATTCTCAAGGTATACTGAATTTGATGGATTGTATCGGAGCAAGGCGATTAGCATCATCAGTTTCGTTGGGCATGCACGCCCACTGTTTGTCTTATTGTCTTCTGCACGCCACCGCCAACCAGGCCTCATCATTGTTCACGCTTTCAGAATATTTCCCATGCAAGACAGAAGAAGACCCATTATCAACCATGCTCTGCTGCACCAAGTGCTGTAATTTTCAAACTATGTTGCCCATTGTGTTTATGGGGATCAGCATCTACGTTGCTATGAAGAAATTCTCAAGGTATACTTGTATGAATTCTAAGTTGAAGGTATACTTCTTTTTTGCATTAACTAACAATTTGTTTTGATGTTCAAAAGAAAACAATTGTTGAGAGAATTTTGTCAAGAAATATGTTTTAGACAATGTATCTTGTTTCTGACTGTTATGTGCATGAAGTACTTGAGCACTTTTGGTTCTTGCACTGCACCTGTGATTTATAATCACTATGTTTATCTTTTTTTCTAAATAGCTACGATTCATTGTGCATAATAGTTCTTTAGGGGGTTGATATTGATGTTGCTGTGTTGTAGGGTTTACTAACTTGCAGAAACTCCCATGGATACATTATTCTATTTCAAATTGCTATAAATCTGTGAATATTAACTAAGGACAGTATTATTCTATTTCCGTTCACTCTAGAAATCTATTTATTTATTTAGTGCATTGTTTATTTGTTTTTCCAGTATGTTTATGCCCAGCAGATGAAGGCAGCAAATTGGCCCTCCAAGAAATTTGTCTGCAAGGAAGTGATCTTTGTTTAATAGTCAGCCTTTATGATCTTCTATTGTGCTTTGTTTGACTTCAACAAATTTTGAACTTTGTACATAGTAGTCTATAAATCTCTAATCTTTTATTATTATTATTATTACAGAAGAAAGTCCAAAGTGGAGCTGATGAGGAGAAAAAAATCAATGTGTTAAAATGAGCATTTATGAGCCTTTGCTTTGTCAACCATGCATGATGGTGATGTTCAGGTAGAAGAGTGGCCCAGAGATGCATATTCCTTCATCCTTGGTTGCTGAGTGTATGTCCTTCTTTTGTGTCAGTTGGATATGGTGGAATGAAATATCTGAGAAAAAGTGAATGGTTCTTGTGTTTCTGACATGTTTAGCATATTGCCTTTTCTGAACTCTAATCACATCACTTCTCTTAATTTCTCACCTTAGGAGTATGTATGAGGCACTCATCAACTAAACTTTGGAAGAGAAAGGTTGATATGTGGCTCTGCTATTGTTGCCTTCTGAAACATTGGAGTGCCTCTGCCTATCTTCAACAGATACTACTCATACAAATCCTCTGAGCATCTGATTACTTAAGTAGCAGTTGAGCCCCAAAGATGAAGATTATGCTCCCACATTACCAGGTTTTACATTTTTCCTGCTTGAAACAGCAAACAGAAGCTTCTTTAAAGATGATATTACACTAGCCGTGCAGTACGTCTCAAGCATTTGCTAGGAGAGATACTTGTTCTCAAGATGCTGACCTTTCAATACCCAGTGACAGGTTTGTAGATGCAGCAACTCCATAATGTGCTGAAAATTACATCTCAAGGAGGGTAAGCAACACAATGTACATTCATCTTACCCACATAGGTAAAGAAAGCAGTAGCAGTAAGCCAAAACATTAACTCAGAGATCTGTGGTTTGTTTTGTCTCCATCATCTCAGAATCATCAGAGCCAGATAGCTCCTGCGTCGCGGAGCAGCGGCACAAGCTTGCCACCGAGGTGAAGGGACATGACCTTGTCGGTTGGTCCAACAAGCCTGCCGCCGATGAACACGGCGGGCACCGGCGAGTTGCAGCCCAACATTCTCGCCAGTGCTCGCTCCATGTCCTTCCCGTTGGGATCCTCGTCGAGCTCGTGGATCCCCGGGTTCACCCCCAGCTCGCAGAAGAGCCGCTTGATGGTGTGGCACATGCAGCATGAGCTCAAGCTGAAGACCACCACCGCCCGCTGCGACGCCAGCCTCATGACTCTGTCCATTCGGTGCAAGATGCAAGTGTTCTTGCAAGCTAGAAAGAAAATAAGATGATGCAGAGCAGCACCAAAGAGTTGAGGAAAGAAGAGCTTCCCCTCGAAGAACTGAAATGGTGATGAAGCTGAGATGACTGATTAATGGATATAACCAGGCTGAGAAGACTTTGAAGAAGATAAGGAAAACGGATCTGTATCGGTGAAGGTGTGCTGCTTGGAGCTCCTCCCCCATTGTGATCTCTATATATACTGGTGCAGACGAGTAGTGGATTGCAAATGCCAATGTCCCACAGCATATTTTTGCTGCATGCCCGAAGATGATTGTTCTGAAATGGACCGTGGCTCACCCAGTGCTTGTCCGTGAATTCCTGATGTCAAAATTGCCCTTATACTTTGTGTCTGTGACAAGGCTTGTATCCCTCCTTTTCATGAGTCGCTAGTGGCAGCATCTTGCCACCAGGGGATGCCTTGAGCACAAGCTTCCTGGAAACCTTTCACTTCCTTTTTCATTTATGTCCCAAAAGCTTGAAGGAGAAAGGCACAATGTGGCCTTTGGCACTTCAATGCACCACACATGTTGAAATTAAGATGGCCACAGTAAACATGTATGAGGAGGAATTCGTAGCTCAATTCCTGTTCATGACTTGTTGAGGGTGACTGGGAAGACCTTCAACATTGAGCCTGACCATGTTGTTGGATCAAGGAGTCACCACAGTCATCTTTAACCATGGTGGAAAGAGTGTCCTAGTAGAATGAGAATATTGACTTGAGGACAGAGGGGCCATTTAGTTCAAGAAAATTTATAAAGAAGACTAAATTATTATATAAGAACTTGGAAAATAAGCTCTTATATCTCATTTGCATGAACTGAGAATAAGTCAAAGGTACATTAATTTTGTCTTCTTTTCCCTCTCATAGGATTAGTAATGGTATAAGCAGAGGGGTTTACTGTTTTATCATACTGTTAAGTTTCTTTAAAGCTTTAAAATATTTTTAAAAATATATAATTATGATTTATTTGTGTTCATAATAAAAAAAAATTACTATATTATTAAAACTCAATTGAAGATAGATAAAACATCTAAACTGTGGTTGGTGAAAACTATCTCTTCTTTACTGTGTAAGTACATATCAAGATAGATAAAACATCTAAACCACAAGATAAGTAAGACAAATAAAACTAATAATACAAGTAAATCTCTCTAAACCATACAAACATTAAGGAAGATAAATATATATATATATATATATATATATATATATTATTGAACATACATTTTATAGAATTTAGTCTGCTTACTAGACTATGTTATATTCTATTTTATATGCATTATATAATAATACAATAAATATATCAGATTAGCTTATATTATACATGTAGCATCACATCATAATTGTTTTGGTGCACAACAAAATGGTCAGAAAGTATGAAATAAAATAGTCATGTTTTCTTTGCTCCCAGTTTTATCTGATATAGATAGTAGCTATTAGTGACCATAATAATCATAAACTAATGTTGAAATATAGTTAAGACAAATGCATGCAAAAAGAAACATAACCTTAAACTTGGTATTATCCTAATTTCTTGTGTAAATAACAATAAACACTTGGCTTGCAATCCTTGCAAAAATGACAACAAAGGAAAACAAGTCTCTTCCTGAGGAGGAGAGTGAGTGGACTTCATCCAAATGCCCATCCTCTTCCTTGCAAGATTACTTCTCCACCCACTTCTATTTTTAATTTGTATTTTGTTGCTGCAATTGCAGTCCCCAGATTTCTTGCATGGCTTATAGTATTCTTCATTATAAAATATCAGATGCCGACCAAGAAGTCCAAGGTGAACAGTCGACGGTGAGGCAAGGAACCTGGCTCCACCCATGGTGTTCCAGGTTCTCTTTTCCTCGGAGGAACAAGAGAAGCAAAAGAAGTCCATGTCCCTCGTGGAGACGACGCTGTCAACGTGAGTTTATCCTGGGACGATAATGATAACAAGTTAGTCTGAGCTGTCGTGTAGATGCAACATTCTGTGGCCTATGGCACGTACGGCCTGTAGCTTTCGGCGGCCGTCTCGATGCGCATTTTGATCGAACATCTTCCCGGCATAATGTGCGAGTTTCACGTTGGAAGTCATGCGTGCAACACGAGGATTCCTCCGTCCATGGTCAAGCCGACCACGTGCAGCTGGTCAACCCTACGAACCCTGATTTTGACCCTTTCGATTTTTTCCCCCACAAAATTGTCAACATAAAATTTCAGCTGCAGTCAATATCTGTTTGATTCATTTATTAGATTATTTGAATCTTAAAAATTTTATAAAAATGTAAGTCTTTATTATTACCTGAAATACCTTTTTACCGCTATTTTTCGATGAATCGATCCAATTTTAGTGTTTTTACACCAAAATAATATAATTATGTAAAAATATTATGATTCATAAAAATAGTATAAATTTTGTAAAAAACACATTATGTTTATAATATTTGATAATTTTAGAAATAGAGCGCTTTTCGAGAAAAAACTCAAAAAGATAACCTTTTTTTTTGGGGACTTCACCCTATTTAATTTTTTTGGTAGCATTAATTTCTTTTAGTTATAAAATGAAGAAAAAAATATATTTTTATGTTATTTGTCATTTTTCCCAGCATCCTTTTTATTGTATTATAAGATAATTTTAATTTATTTTATTAAAAAATTGAATGTGTGAGCGCTTTTAATTTTACATCACTAATTGCAAACATCGTTAGACTGAATTGAAATTTTTTTGATATATTCAATTTGATTACTATATTATTACACAAGCGATATGGTTTGATAACGTCATATACATCAATAAAAGTAATAAAAATATTTTTTTATTTTTTAAATTATATTTTTAGTATCACACATGACATAATAAATGGACATAAATAATTAATTGATCAGATTCTTCCATAATATAACAATTGCACGAAAGTAAATTAATTGTTATACAATGGAAGTTTCTGATTAATTTATTCTTGGGCTTCAAAATAGGAAACTTAACTTATTTGTAAAAGATAAATTTAATTATTATATTATGGATAAAGCTTCTTTATTTATTTGGGAGATTCAAAATACTAAATTTAATTTTGCATGGAAAAACTAACATTAATTATTATACTACAAAGAAACTTAATTAATTTTTTAGGGGCTTCAAAATATGAAACTTCCTAAAAATATAAATAATCTCTTTCTTTTTTTTAAGTCTCAATATGACTAAAAAATAATTAGAGAATAAGTTCACTTGAGGAAAATAAATATGTATGTATGTATGTTATGCATCTCGAACAACTTAGTAATGGCTCATGATGCGATGTCACATGATAGTCCTATGGCCGAGGCCGTATCATCGAATGAAGTTACCGCTGCCGAAATCGAAGAGGTCTCACCATCGTCGACTGACTTCAATGGAGGTGAGCTAATGGATTGCTGCACAGATGATGCCTTCTTCGACACCGTGGAAGAGCATTAAAGACTTTTCGACCTCGTCATCATCGGAAGAGCCCCTTTGGGATGAGCATATGAAGCGCGCGAACAATGCCTTATGCACGCCCGTTGACCTTGGTGGAGGTCAGCCCGTTGACCTTCGTCATACCCGATAAGGTGATCGATACCTTCTTGGCCTCGCCATCTCCAGACGACCTTCACGGTGAACAGGAAAAGGCCATGGTTGACTCCACTACAAACGCAGAGACCTTGGTGGGGGTGAGCCGAGTGTGAGATGCTGGAGTGCACGGACAATGCCCTACTCATGTCCACGGACGTCGGTGGAGGTGAGCCGATGAACTGCTTGGATGATGTGGCCTTCGGCTTTGCTAATGAGGAGATTGAAGCCCTCATGGTCTGGTTAGCGTCAGACGACCTTAGCGGCGAGCGGGTGAAGTGCGCAGACAATTCCTTCTTCCCGTGCTCGAACGACGTTGATGCCTTCCGGTGGTCTGATGACATCCCGATCGACTGCACTACAATCCCAGCGACCCTGCCATCGTCAACCAACTTGGTCGGGCGTGGGCAGACGAAGTGCATGTCCCAAGAAGAGGTTGCAGAAGCTTCGTCATCGTCAACCAATCTTGTTGGAGGTGACCAAATGAAGAACACAAATGCTGCCTACTTATTGTTTGATGACACCCCCATTGACTCGACCGCAATCCCAGAGGCTTCATCATCGAATCCTGCTGAAGGTGAGCAACTGATGAAGAACACATAAAATATGTCATTTACATCTGCGGAAGAAGTTCAAGCCATCTTCCTGTCTAGCTTAGGAAATATGTTCTTCTCCTACAGTGTGATTGTGTTATTTGTCTGCAGCATAGAACAAGAATATATGTTTATGTAAGTAAAGACAACAGACGATATATTTGGCTGAATATAGTTTAATTCTTTGTAATAGTTATGTTTATGTAAGTAAAGACAACAGAACAAGAATAAATGCATCACCTAAGTTTTATTTGTAATAATTTTTGAGTGAGTTTCACACCGTCATTCGATCTAAAAATATATCGGATGAGGCTTCAAACCCTTAATCCTTGATAAATGATGGCAATATGTGTAGTGGATGAGGGCTTCATTGACTTTAAATTTAAGAAACTTATTATTATTATGGATATGCTAACCAAAATTTGAATTGCATGAATCAACAGAGTGCTCAATTTCATACATTGTATAGTTAAAACTAGAAATGTGGAATCTACGACATCTAATACAGTCATGAAAACTTATACTTTGATTGACCATATGAAATAGATAAACTCTGTCCAAGTTAGATTAGATGACTGGTCTTTGATATGGGGATAAGATTAGGAGTTTATCATAGCACTAAAGAGTGATCTTCATGAAAGCTGTAGAAATTAGGATCTAAGAATTATTAGACGATTATTGTTACCTAAATTTTACTTATAATATGATCAAAGGGAAAAAAATAAGAGAACTTTTTTTTTATTGAAATACTTGTAAAAAATAAAAATAATTATAAATAATACTGGTAGATAATTCCATTATCTAGTGTGAATTATAGAGCAATCATAAATGGTGCCATCTTGAGTTTTGGGACGGGACATACCAAATAATACTTTCGGTACGGATTTTGACTCGGCACGTGGGGGTGCTCCTCTTGCTGATTTGGTTATAGATTGACGTGACATTGACTATGACATATCTTGAACCTAAAATATATCTTATCAAAACTTTCAATTTTATTTATTTTTATCGTATAACTTTCAAAAATAAATGATGTAATCTTCGTGATCAAATCAGTATTGTGTGCTCATACATTGTAATAGGAGAAAGTGTATGAAATATATTATGTGTCCTTTTGTAACAAAAGTATCTTCTCACACTTACACTATCTAACCAGATAAATTATTTGACGCAGGATATGACTATCATGATCAAGACATCTACTCATGTTTAATGCATCATGATTAGATAAAGTTTTCAATAAACTTGATGTGGTCTTCACGATCAAAGCATCTTATCGTGTTTGATGCACCGATAAAATATATGTAAGACCTTTATGGTCAAAGTATCACCTTACACTTGATGTGTTGATGTATTTGATGTATATATATATATATCTTTGTCCAAAAATAAATGATATATCAAGCTAATATCGGGAGCCCAATCGATCAAACTTATCACGTTTGATAAAAAAATATTATTTTAGGCCTTATAAAAGAAGAGGAGAGATTAATGATGATAAAATTATTGGAGCCAAGTAATACTAACGAAAATGAATAGATAATAGCGCGTAGTACACACTCAGCTATCCCTAATCTTCAATTCATACGATAATAGAAGTGGGTTAAGTGATACCGGATTTGGTTAGGTTAGGCGTATTGATTTCCTAATCCACCTATTAACCTAACCTAACCCGCGACCATAACTCACATTGTGGTTGGTGATTAACAAATAACAACAAGGAGTGGAGTTAATTGCAAATGTTACGAACGGACTCACTTCTCGCTTCAGGGTTTGATCCGATTAGATTTAGACTCGGTTACCAGCTTGATCGAATGTGGATTTTTACCCGATATGATTGGATCCGATTGGTACGAGGAATCAAGATCGATGTAGACCCATTTCCATCGAACGGTCACGATCACTCTGAATCACACAGCGACGGTCAGATTCCTTCGCCTCTTACCGCGATAAACCCCGTCGCTCTTCTCTCCGCCTCTTTAAGCAACCCTTCGAAACACCCGCTCTCCTTCTTCGGCTCGTCCATTGCTTGCGGCGCGACGCAGCGCAGCACAACCCTTCCTTTTGGGCAAGCAAAAGGTAGCAAAGCTCTCGCCTTTCTCCCTCCTCGAGGTTGGAATCCGCTGCCCACCCAAAACCCTAACGCCCAGCCGATGTAGATCCCTTGGTTTTTCCTCTTTTCCTCTTCTCGATTAACCCTTCGCTTCTAAGCCGAAACCCTAAACTCGAACCATTGTCTCCCCGTAGCCGTGTAGTCTGTCACTGAGCCCCTTGGTTTGTTTTTGTCTTGAAAAGACCTCATCTTGGTGCTGGGACCCCTTCGAATCTGTTCTATGATCTAGTGTATTACAAAAACCCCGATTACTGGAATTTTTTCTGATTTGTTGTTTGATTCCTCTTTTTCATGTGGTGATATAGATTGGTGGTATAAAGCCGACGTCGAGATGTTGGTGTTGTTCGAAACCCCTGCGGGTTTTGCCTTGTTCAAAGTTTTGGACGAAGGGAAGCTGGACAAAGTTGAGGTGACGATGTCTTCCTACCCTATATTTGTCGATTTGTGATATGTTTCATCATCTCATCATCTGACTTTCTAGCATTATCATTTTCCACGTTTGCTATTGCAGGATTTGTGGAAGGAGTTTGCTACCTCAGATTTGGCAAGAAAGGTCACTGCGTTTGTAGCCTTGGTTTTTTGCTTATTTATGCGTCGTCTACTCATCGCAGATAGGACCGTGCCTTCAGCTTTAGTGGATATTATCATTATGCGCCTAATGGTTGCCTTGGGGAACTTGTATCTGCCTTAGTAGACTATAGAACAATAAACAGCAGTCTTGATGGTACTTGTTGTGCAAGTTCTTTTGTCTTTGATCTTAATTCTTTTACTTATTTTGCTTCATCAGATTGTAAAGCTGAAAGCTTTCAATAAATTTGAGAACACTTCAGATGCATTATCCTCTGCGACCTTATTGATTGATAGCAAGCCTAGCAAGGGCCTCCGGAAGTTTCTACGTACTCACTGTGATGGTGAAACCTTGGCCGTGGCTGATTCAAAACTTGGAAACGCAATTAAAGAGAAGCTGGTTAGATAACTGCATTGCATAATTATGCATAGAAGATATGGTTGCAGAATCTCAAATTTGTATGCTAAGTACATTTGTTTATGCTTGATTTACAGAAAATAGACTGTCTCCACAACAATGCTGTAATGGAGCTAATGAGAGGACTCAGGAACCAGGTGACAGAACTTATATCTGGGTTGGCCGTGCAAGATTTAGCTCCAATGAGCTTGGGATTGTCACACAGCTTATCTAGGTACAAGCTGAAATTCAGCCCTGATAAGGTGAGTCCTTAATTATGCATCACAACTTGTGCCAGAGGGTGTTAATGGAAGTGTTGTTCAATTGTGTATGTGTTCGAAAATTTTTATAACACGGCCATTTCCTTATTGATCAAGAAAATAGATAGATATGTATTTGTCTAAACACAATTTTGTGTCTATCCAGATTCATTTTTTTGTTAGATCACCTTCTGATCAATTCCTATACACATTATTCTTTGGGTTGCCTCTATTTTAAGCTAAATAAAAATGGAAATTTCATATGGCTATTTGCACCTCTTATTGATCTTCCTACATTTTGGGTTATTTTGTAACATTATCTTTCTGATGAACATTTTAGGTGGATACAATGATTATTCAAGCCATAGGTTTGTTGGATGATCTTGACAAAGAGCTCAATACCTATGCCATGAGAGTCCGTGAATGGTATGGATGGCATTTTCCAGAGCTTGCTAAGATTGTACAGGACAATATTCAGTATGCAAAGGTAGTTAAGCTGATGGGAAACCGTACAAATGCTGTCAATCTTGATTTCTCTGAGGTAAAACATTAGCTCTCCTACAAGTTTATAAATTATACAAAGATCTTTGGTAATAGCCAATTATTTTCTCCATGCTAACAGGTACTGTCTGAAGAGACTGAAGCAGAGCTGAAGGAAGCAGCAGTTATATCAATGGGAACTGAAGTTAGTGACCTAGACTTGGCAAATATTAAAGAACTATGCGATCAAGTTCTATCTCTTTCAGAGTATAGAGCTCAACTTTATGATTACCTTAAAAGCAGAATGATTACAATTGCGCCAAATTTGACTGCTCTTGTCGGTGAGCTTGTTGGAGCTCGTCTTATTGCTCATGGTGGTAGCTTATTGAATCTAGCAAAGCAACCAGGTAGCACAGTTCAGATTCTTGGAGCGGAAAAGGTATGTTTTCCACTTAATCATTCTGGCATTAGAATGCTTGTATATTGTTTCTCTTGAACACAAGAAAACTATCCTTTCTGCTCATCTCGTATCTTCCTAATTTTGAGGTGATCAATCAGCTGGAATTGTCAAAATTGACCAACTCCACTCGAGTTTGGTTGCTTAGTCTATTCAACCGACTTGTTACATAAATCTGGAGCCAACTAAGATTGAGTTTGATTTAATTTTAGTGTATTTTGATCAAAGTTTTCCAACAAGCTGATAAATCAGTGAAAAATGGATCGGTGTTGGGCAATACTGATACGTTCATGCATATCGTGTCAGGAATCGACTGATATCACAAAATATAGGTTTTGACATTAATAGAATGTCTATACCTTTTGAATAATTGGTCTAAAATTTATATTTGCTATCATATTAAATAGAAAAAAAGTGAATGATTCTATTGCTTACTGGATGTTCTGAGAGCAACAAATTGATTCGTCCCAAATGGACACTTCCACCACTGTAAAAATAGCCTTTCTATTAATTGAACACAGTTTGTGTCTCTCTTCCTAATTTGTGGACACTAAAAAAGTAGTAAGTAGTAAACCAAAAAAAGTGAAAGAAAAAGAGAATGATCATCTTGGCCGTCTTGATTAGGTAGGATCTCTTTGTTTATCATATATATTTTATTAGGATGGGATGATTCACATTCATGGATGGACTGGATCTTAGGTGGGCCCTATAATATTGAATGATTGTGATATGAAATCTGAATGGTTCCACTTTAAGGTAGGATTAGCAAACGATCTTGATGGGTAAGATTTCTTGTTCTGAGGAGCAATGTCATGTGAGCTCCTTGTAAAAGGAACACCCTAGTGAATTTTTTCTCCACTTAATCATTGTAGACGAAGGAAAAGTTAATTATCTTCAGAGAACCACTGTGGTTTGGTGAAAATTGCATGACTTCTAGCTTCATTCTTGTGAAATCTCGATTATCATGTGTTCTAATGACATGCAGGCTCTGTTCAGAGCTCTCAAGACAAAACATGCTACACCAAAATATGGGCTTATCTTCCATGCATCTCTAATTGGTCAGGCAGCACCAAAAATCAAAGGAAAGATTTCTCGTTCTCTTGCTGCAAAAACTGCTTTAGCTATTAGATATGATGCTCTTGGGGATGGTCAAGACAACACTATGGGACTAGAAAATCGAGCTAAGGTAACATGTATATTTGATCTCATGCCTTTAGTCTCGAGTTTGTTTTGCCATGAAAATATTAAATTCTTGAATAGCTTGAAGCTCGCCTTAGGGTTCTTGAGGGCAGAGAATTGGGTCGTTCTGCTGGGTCAACAAAAGGAAAGCCCAAGATTGAGTTTTATGATAAAGATCGAAAGAAGGGTGCAGGGGCTCTGATTACTCCAGCAAAGGTATGGGTGGCCTCATTGTTTTTATTCCTGTTGGCACAATATTTCATATTGCATAACTGATGCTGATGATCTATATCTTCCCTGGGTTATATATCATTCATATCATGTGACTTCTTTTCATGTAAAGATTTTTAAAAGCTTGTGATTTATGAAAGAAGCCCTCCAGAGGAACCTAAGTTTTGATTACCCACAACAATGACTTCAATAACTTTGAAGGATCAGTTCCTGTTATATACGTGTATCCAAGTAGATTATGGATTACAATATTCATGATCTCTATTACTTGGATTTTAGATTGGCATTTTATTTTATTTATTATGGATACTTGTTCAAGAAACTGATAATGGAATTCTTCATTTTTCTTTGCCTCTGTAGACATATAATCCTTCAGCTGATCTTGTGTTTGGACAAACCACTGATCTAGCTCCAAGCAAGCAAGCCGCTGAACAGGGAGCAACACTTAGAAAGAAGAGGAAGCTCGAGGAAGCAGAACTGGAACCCACTGGAGAAGCTTCTGAAGACCCTCCTAAAGAGGAGGGCGAGGGTGAAGGGGAGAAAAGGAAGAAGAAGAAAAAGAAGGTTGAATTAGGAAGTGCTGATGTAAGTGAAGCAGAAGAGCAGACAAAAAAGAAGAAAAAGAAAAAGAAGGATAAAGCTCCGGGCACTGAGTTAGTGAACGAAGATAATATTGCTGCTCCTGAATCTGAAGAGGAGCTTTCCAAAAAGAAAAAGAAGAAAAAGCAGGCTGAAGAAGAGCAAGCTGCAGGTGATAATACATCAAAAAGGAAAAAGGACAAGAAGAAAAAAGACAAGGGCCTGTGATGTGGCAGGGTGCTTGGGGAAGGCTTTGCTGCTTTGTAGTTCTAGGTCTAGAGAATCAAATTCTGTATAATTTTTTCAATCCTTTAATGTTTGATCCTCTGAACTGATATGATCTTAATTTTGGTTATCTGCAATAACATTCAACTGATTGCTTTGCAGTCCCCATATAGCAAAAAGCAAATGTTCTCCATGGTTTGACAGTGGTAATTCATGAATCAAGCTAAATTTTAGTGCTAAAAACCATGAGCCATTGCAGGATCTTGTCCTACTATTTGCTTATATTAGTGAGATCATATTTGTTGAATTTCCTGTATCAGACAATATTTGGAGATAAAAGGTACAGTCAGAGACAATCCCTGATATATCATGACAAACCTTTGCTTGGATAATATCCAGATGAACAAATTGTAATTTCCAGAGGACTTGGTTCCCATCAACAACTCAAGGTGTTGGATTTTATCATATTATTTACCTCATGAAAAGATCATCAGGTCTCTGAAAGAGCATATGAATTGATACATGAGAAAAATGACAAGTCAGTTGAAGAGAGAATTCTCACACTTGTCATCTATGGTGGACCAGGAGGAGGGCCCAGGGGACCTCCAAAGAAGGGCCCACAGCAGTCTTCCAGTAACCAGCAGCAGCAGAGGAAGTAGAAGCTGCCATTTAAGTTTAAAACAAGTGTGTGTCACAACAAGATACAAAATTACATCTACATTACTGTGCTGAATGCTGCAGCAAATTTCCTAAACAAACCAACTTGCACTGCAATCTACATTGTGCATGATAGAGATCAATGACTTGTCCAATAAATCGTTCCTAGAAGCCGAAAAGATCGTGAAGGAGAAGTAATAAAAGAACACTAACCAAAGCATAAAAGTCAACATGAGAAGCAAGATGTCAAGTTATGCCAACCAGGAGAGTTGCAGGAGTTCAGGTAAGGAGAGACAGAGAGAAGCTGAGAAAACCAACCATGAGGAGAGAAGGCCACAGCAGCCTGTTGGTCCAGGTGTCAAACCTGGAGGACCTCCAGGTAGGGGAGCCCACCCTGGTCCAGGTCCACCAGGTCCCATCAAGGCCCTTTTGATGTACTGATGTTGAGGCTGCTCTATGAAGCTACATATAGTGCTGGAGACTGAGTGAGGCAGCTAACCTTCATCCATATACCAACCTACTGCTGATGTCCACCTACTCTTCCACAGGAGTTTTGTTGAGCCACTGGTTGGTGAGAAGAGCCTCAGCAAAACCTCATTGATCTGCAGGTCAAGGATCCATGTGGCTCATTCCAAGGAGGAGAGACACTCAACACATGATATAGGGGGACTGGTATCCGCTGGATCATTTTACTGTATGTGTATACAGTTTATTTGATCATCTAATTAGGCATTGGGATGTAACCCAAATTGACATATCAGCTGGTTTTCTTTGGTGGGTTTAGGTCATATATGAATGACTATAGACCCACATAAAAATATGACAACAATGGTAAAAGTAAATCATCATTTAAGTTTTTGTATAGCCTTATTGAGGTTATGATCTCTCTGTTTCTTTGGTCTTTTCTGAGGAGATAGTGTTTCAGATATTTTTATTTTTTTAATGTTAGAATAATTCAACCCTAGTATAGTAATTCATAGTTAAAATATTTCAACTATGGCTAAATTCAAAATCATATAAGAAAGAGTGTTTTACATATCATCCTTTTTAAGGTATGTAAAAAAAAATATTTATCACTCTAGATTTTAATATATACATATATATATATATATTATGTCTTTAATATTTTTAAAATATGTACTAATGTCGAGGCATCACTCTCTAGCGCTTGATGTATTCACCTTGAACAAAAGTATCTAGACGATCATAAGATACATCGTAACGAGAAAAAACTTCTCCTTTTATCTAGAACAAAAATATTTGGAATATTTAATACATAGTTACCAAGCAAAACATCCCCTGTATTTGGTATATTATCTTAATAAAAAAAAAAGAATGTTTGATGCATCTTAATCGAATAAATAAAACATCTTTCCGTACTTAATAATGCAAAGATAATAAGTAAATTTAAAGAAGCAAAACATTTTCTCATACCTAATGGGTATTTATTCCCAGAGAAAAAAAAAGTAATATGTAAATTTGATATATCTATCCAAAATATGCCAAAATGCTCAATATATCCTAACAAACCAAAAGCATCTATTCACTGTTCTCTTAGAATAAAGAAATCCGGAGAATCTGATATGCACTTAACCAGATAAAGAATCCCATGCATTTATCCAAAACAAAAACTAAGCCAAAAACTTGTTTGTATATCTCATGCATCAACCAAGTAAAAAACTTCTGAAATGCCCAATATATTATGATCGAACAAAATAGATGAATTCATCCACAATAAAAACATTCAAAGCATCCATATTTTTTAATCGAGCAAATTATTATTCTATGCATCATGCATCCACCAAAGTCCAAAAAAGTGTCTAAAGTATCGTAACCAAGTGACACATTCTACCAGGACATAAATGCTGAATGTGTCCTCCTAATGGAACTTGGATTTGGGTTTAGACTTTGGCTCAGCTTATTGGATCCAAGTAGGCTGGTTAATGAACTTTCACATGATTCCATCCAATTAAGATGCAGTCCAGAACCAATTGATCCTTTCGATGGGGTTTATTTGTGTGATGATTTAGGTTGCATTCAGAAGCCATTCTAATTAATAGTATGTAGCATTCTGGATTAGCCATTGCATGAAATAATTATCACCATACAAAATGATACTTCAATCTGGACTATAAATTTCATTCTTCTTTCATTCAATTTCTTCTTCTAACAAATTGAGACTATATATTCATTCTTCTTTCTCAAGTGCTTATCATATTTTTCTTTGATTCGATTTCTTCTTCAAGAAAATCGATTATACATTCGAACTATACATTCATTCTTTTTTATCAAGTGCTTATCATATTCTCTTTGATTTGGTTTCTTCTTCAAGTAAATTGATTACACATTCCAACTATACGTTCATTCTTTTTTTTCAAGTGCTTACCATATTTTCTTTGCGATTTCTTTTTCAAACAAATTGATTATGCATTCAGACTATACGTTCAATCTTTTTATTAAGTGCTCTTCATATTCTCTTTGATTGGGTTTCATAAATTGATTATACATTCGGACTATACATCCAATCTTCTTTTTAAAGTATTTTTCCTCTAAACAAATTGATTATGCATTCGGACTATACATTCATTCATTATCAAGTGCTTATCATATTCTCTTTGATTTGATTTCTTTTTCAAACAAATTGATCACACATTTGGACTATATGTCCATTTTTCTTTCTCAATTGTATCATATTTTTTTGGTTTGATTTTTTTTTAAATAAATTGATTATACATTTGGACTATACATATATTCACTCTCCTTTCTCAAGTGCTTATCATATTCTCTTTAGTTCGATTTTTTCTTCAAACAAATCGATTATACCTTAAGTTATTCGATAAGGTATAATTTATTCATTTTTCTTTTATTTTATTGGTGTCTTGAAATGAGCTATATAAGAATGTCATCTTAATGCAAGTCAACTCAAATATGTTGACATTACATTCCTCCCATATTGTCATGTCTCAGTGATCACTCCCACTTGAAACTAAGACTTCAATGATTAATAAAGCGATCAGAAAAAGTAACAAACTCCAAATGATAAATATTGATAACAGATAAGATTTTCTCAACTATATAAGAAAATCTCTCTATTCGAGGGAAATCCTCTTGCTCGTGATATATTTAGCTAAAGTTACTTTAATAACATGTTAATATATTCAAGCTAAAGTTACTTTAATAAAACTTCTTGCTTCTTCAATAATTATTCTTATCTTCTATTCTTTTCATCAAATATAGCTCGTAATTTCTTTTGCACGCAGATCCTAAGTTCATGGAAACAGTCGAATCCAACTCAAACACTTTAGTCTGTTAAGATCATGCTCAAATGTTTCAGTCGAGGAGAGGGTACGATTGACATCTAACTAATTAAGATAGAATATCAAATTGATTCCCACAATAGAGATTGAGAAAACTGCATGGTGGATGCATTCTGTTCTTTAGTTGTCCGATTGGTCTCTTAATTGATTGAAGCAGTCGAACCAAATTAACCAAATCGGTGGACATTTGCATGTTGATTCGATTGTGAATCGTAAGAGGAGTCAGATCGGGTTAATGTGAGTCATTAGTAATTTGGAGGGAGGAATCAGATCAACAGGAAGGATATACAGCATGCAAGTCGCCAAGAGACATGCATGCATTCCTTCTTCTTGGGGTGCTCAGTCTTCCTCTTCGGCTCCCCTTCCATGGCTACATCAACAACAAGAGGAAAAGAAGAAGAAGAAGAAGAAGAAGAAGAAGAAGAAGAAGAAGAAGAAGAAGAAGAAGAAGAAGAAGAAGAAGCATCAGGTAACTTTCTGTGTCTCCATTTGCCTTCTTTTGCTTTTCTGCTTCGAGGCTCGGCCACATCTATTCATAATTTGAGACTTACAGTTTAGTTTTGTTTGTGTTGTTGTATGATCTGCCCAAGTGAGGGCGACGATGCAGCAGCAGCAACTCGCCCAGTCGTGGTGGTTCGGCAGTCTCAAGAATTCCAGGCAATCTCCATGGCTGATATCAACACTTGCAGGTTTGTTTTCCTTGTTCGCTATTCCATGCATTCACAAAGATTTCTTGAATACTGCTTTGGTGGTGCTATTTTCTTTTCTCCTTTTGACTTAGGTAGCAGATTAGATTAGTGTCGGGGTAATCCGAGCACAGGAATTAACTTACACACAAACATATTTAGATTGTTTCGCGTGGTTTTCTAGCATGTCTTTGGTGTCCCTATGACCATTTTGATGCTTTGTCGTCCCGACACAGTCGGTCTTCATGAGATCATCCTAACAACGAGTCCAAGACATGAAGATGAGAGCACCAGAGAAGAGAGATGTGAGATCTTAGTTTAAATTAGTATGTGTCTTTGTCGGGATCAGGTGGAAGGAAAGTCTATCGATGAACCCAAGACCAACCAATTCATTTTAAGCTGAAAGGGAAATCTTTCTTTAGATGCTAATGATATCTTGTTTACTCACTTGCAGAGGTTGACGAGAAGACCAAACAGATGCTGCGATTGGTGGAGGACGATGCCGACTCCTTCGCCAAGCGCGCCGAGATGTACTACAAGAAGAGGCCTCAGCTGGTGAGCATGATCGAGGACTTCCGCCGCGCGCATCGCTCACTGGCCGTGCGGTGCGATCAACTCAGATCCGGCGGTGCGGCAAGTCGCGTCACCGCGGCGCTCGGTGCGTCTCGGTTGGACAGGAGCTGGGCACGGAGCATAAGCAGCGACAAGGGTGAAGTCGGGTCGCGGAGCTCTGCCTCGGATTCCGACGACGACGACGACTCCGAGGAGTCCGAAGTGGATGATCCCGAACAAGGAGGCGAGCGCAGGGGGAGGGAGACGCCAGACGCAGATTTGGTGAAGCTGATGGGTGAGGTTGAAAGACTCAAAGAGGAGAACGCAGCTCTGAAGTCGGAGATCGCAGGAAAAGACGAAGAGAAGAGAGATGTCATCAGGCAGCTGGCGTTGTCGCTGCAGATCCTGAAGGAGGAGCACGCCGGTCTCAGGATGTCAATCAAAGATGGGAAGACGAAGGGACCCATTTCCGAGTTCAAGAAGCTCACTAGGAAGCTTTTTGGGAGGCAATGAAGGAATCAAAAGAAAACATAAAACCGAATAAAAAATGCATCTTTTGTGCTACCCTTTCTTCATCCTTTGGTATTCTTGCTGGATTGCATCAAAAGTAACAAAAAGTTGAAAGCCATTAAATTGTGAAACTCCTCTGTACCTTTTGGGCACGAAAGAGCTCTCAATCATCAAGTTTGACATGTCGAAGAAGGCCTAACCAACCTTCTTCTTCCTTCCATGTTCTACTTCTGAGGATTACAGCTTGTAAGATGCAGTACATCATGGAAGCACAGCCCCACGCAAGTCCGGTGGGCATTTGACATATATATATCGACAAGGACCGAGGACCACCACGTCCGGTCAACTCCTCACTCACCTGGTAGGAATTCCTCAAATTAGATGCAGGCACTCTTTGATAGGAGATGTGCACATGGTTCTGCTTAAAAAGTATTCCTTGGCTGAGGAACAATCTATCATTTGATTCACAGACAGGCCTGAAACAGAGTGGATGAAAAAGAATTAATGCATGGTTCTTCAAAATCATATCAATCAGGAAGGTTTGTTGGATTTGAGGTGAGCTGCCAATCACTTGTTCATCATCACCCACCAAACCCAATCATGGAGGAACAGTCACTGCTTTTTAGGCCTGTTTTCCATCTTAGCTCGAGCCAAATCAGTCCACTCCTTGGTGTCATTCCATGTTATTTGATGCCCGAGTTTGCTTGTTCCTTTGCGCCCCTTGCCAACCTGTGCCGTGCCATCCGTCCCCCAATCATCGCTCTCCATGTTGCATCGATGAGTCTCTCTCTCTCTCTCTCTCTCTCTCTCTCTCTCTCTCTCTCTCTGAGGTTTATTCCCACACACATAGCACTTTCCCCCATCCTCCTTACACTTAACCCGTTACCGTCGCGATGGCCACCATCTCCACCCTCTTCTCCCTCCTTCCTCCCACTTTGGGTCACAAAGAGCTGCTCTTCTCGGCCTTAGCCACCTTTTTGATCCTCGTAACCACGCCCAGGCCATCTCACTCTTTTCCTCTTGCACTGAAGACCTTCACCATCTCGGCGGCGCCGGCGCTTCTTCCATCCACGCCAGAGTTCTCGTCCTCGGCGCCCGCATTGGCCCCAGACACAATGCCGGTGTTCCCCACGCCGGGAGGCCGCGCCGGGACGCCGCCCATCACCTCGCTGCCGATCATCCCGTCGAGCCCGAGCCCGCCGAACCCCGATGAGATACAGCCCAATTCGGCGGTCACTCCTTCCGGCTCGACTAACTTGACGTCAGCGGCTGCGCACTCTACTTGGAGCTCCGGCAGGGTGGGCATGGCTGTGGCGTGTGGGATGGCGCTCATGTGGTGGTAAGATATGGTAGGCGAGTAATTCACTGCAGTAAGTAGGGCTCGGTGGATGCATTTGTGATTACTTCAAAGATTATTTTACTTGTGGTGGAGCTGATCTTGTCATACTGCTGGTGCGGTGTTCTATAAATATTGTGAAGGAAGTGGTGATTTGATATCATTGGCTGCATATTTATTGGAAAAAAAGGTGGTGAAATGATGTGCTATCATGTACTCATTATTATTTCTTTTGTTTTCTCCCATCCAAAAGCTGCTCTCATCAATGCTTATTCTGCCTATGATCATTTCCTTTATTGCAAGCCGCTCTCTCCAGAAAGCCATGCTTCTGATCATTTATGCTGGTGAGTCGATGTCCCAAGGCAAGTCCTTGTTCGAATTGCCTCGAAAGCGCACACAAGATTGTTTCCCTCTATTAAGTTGCAGTGTGCTCACTCACAGGTATGGTCTTGGGTTTAAGTGCATGTAATTTAATATATGAATGAAGGAAAATTAATAAAAAAAAATATAATAAGATACTCCTAAATTTCCTTCTACAGGTGATTCCGATCTATTAGATCATTGGGTGTCACACAGAGACGGTTTAATTTAATTCACCGAAACAATGTCTTTGTTAATGGTCATTTGTATAATGGAGGAAAGCTTTGGATCACGAAAATATAATTTTTATTTAAAATTTAGATTGATTATGATATACATGATTGAGGGATGCAACATCATCATCAATGGACCATTACAGCCGGTGTTTGTCACATGAGGAATGTCTTGTTAATCTATGCTACACAATTAAGTGGTAGCTGTAATGCAATGCCTTTGAGGGCTCGGTACTAGTCAGCATGTGAATATCCATCCCAGAGTGAGAATGAGGACTAGACAGGCATCATCAAGCTAGGCAATCTAAGACTCTGAAGCTAGTCAACTGATGGATATCAGTCACTATCCATGGTTGTGGCACAAGAAAAAGAAGTCTGCTGTGTGTGTGGCTTCAAAAAATGTCCCCTGCATGTGAGCATGGGAAATAATGGGGGCTTGCAATGATATGAGGACGACACTGTGGAAGTACTGAAAGTGACAGGGAACATGGGCTATTTGGCTTCTACTGCACATGCGATGTCTTCACCTCCAAACACTGTCTAGCCAATCAACCGACAAAAGTGAGGTTTTTACTATTAAATAGACATACAGCTTTCCTCACTCATTATGCATATAGTCAAAAAGTTTTACCTAAAAATACACTGGTAATAAGAATAGCTAGATATAAAAGCAATCATGGACGTTTTACCTTAAAAAAAAATTCCAATGTTGAACTTTATACCAAATGATGCCCCATAAATAATTTTTATCGACGACATCATTCTTTCATCGATTTGATGAAAATACCCTTCGTCTCCACCAGCGACCTCTAACTACCATCATCACTCTCTTTTTCCTTTGTGAGTGACGCGAGCCTCTCATCCCGTCTCCTTCCTCTTCTCTCTTCTCTCTTATCGCTTATGACACCTTTGATATTGGTGCCCATTGACGATCACCACCCACCTCTCTCAACAAGGCTACAACCACCATGACCACATCTCCTCCTTCCTCAATGATCAAAGGAGCTCATTGTCTACATCACCATCTATCGCTCCGTTTTCCTCGTAATCGAAGACGAGAGCCCACTAACCCCACTCATGTGACCCTCACCGAAAGCGAGCAACAAGAGTGCTAAACTAGCAATGAGGACGTTTTCTCTAGAGACAAGCATATTTTTAATGTTTTCTCTCATTAAAAATTATTTAAGGGGGTGCCATTTGGTTAAAACCAAGCACCAAGAACTTTTTTAGTTAAAATGCCCAAGAATCATTACAAATATTTTTTGTTGCTGCATTTTCTTGACATAGCAATGAATACAACTTTTTATTGTACAATTATTTGCCTAGGAGTCATTATATTTTTCACAAGAACTTGCAAACCTTGATGCAGATATCTACTTGATTAAGCAAAGTTTCTGGTCGTAAGAATCAATCATGTACGGGCATTTATAGGCATACATCAACAGGTCCTATAACACATATAGCAGGCTTTTGAATTAGAAAATAGTTTCTGCAAGCAAATTGGCTAACTTTAACCCTACAGATTTTATCTAGGGTTCTGTTTTGCATGAATTGACACCAATTAATAAACATCACTTTTGTGATCTCAAAATTGCTGGAGAAACTTAAACTTTGCAAGTTCAGTTTGAGATCTTTTCAAAATTGTCTTCCTCATCATTGACCTTTTTTCTTTTATTTTCGCCTGTTGCATGTTTGTCACTCTCAAACCAAGAACTAAGGAATGCAAACCATGAATCAAGTTACCGCAGAAAATCAATCATGCAAAAAAATTGAATGCTACGCTACCTAGTGATATATTCCATCTGGTTCAGTAGCTCATATACCGGAAAGAGGAAAATTTTCCACGAAATTTATGCTTCTCTTGAATCTAAATATGACCAATCCAAAGAAGGTGGATGGAGACAGGAATGAGATAGCCTATGCTAAATAAACAAAAAAAATATTAATCAATATGGTCAGCATTTATAATTACGGAGCAAACTGATGTGAGCAATGCTGAAAAGCAGGATCAGAATTCTGTAAAAAATTTTAACCATGAATTTTTAACAACCTTATGACAGGGAGATCTTCTACTACTAATCACAATCATGTCTGTCTGCGTTTGCTATTAAAAATGTAGCATATTCATTGTTTTTCACAATCTACATGCATTTGTTTAACTGAAAACATATATAAGAACCACAAGCTATATAATCATGAAAGTTTGTGAAAAGCAATAATAGAGAACAGATACTGAACAACTCGGTAAGTATTTCACTGTAAAAGAAGATACTACATCCTTGTTTATATGCACCAACAGTGATCCATGATAAATCAACTTTAAGGCACCTTCTATATTTAATTGCAATCCCCAAACAACTTAAAAGGTGAAAACAAGTAAATTTGTTAACCGTGTTAATGAAGGTTTCGCATAAAAGACCTCGACCCATTCTTTACCTCCTCTACCACTTACCTCAATATGGAACTAATCTTTTTACACTCCCAAAGTTATTCTTAAAGTTGTAATTGCAGCAACTCTAATTTGTTTAGAGTTGTTACCTGAACTTGAAGCTCCACAGCAACTATTCTGTAGTAAATCACAGTGTGTTCATAATCTCATATTTGTGGACAATTATATCGTGAAATGCTTTGAAATTACAAGATCATGGTTGAGAAATGGAAATAGATTGACAGGAGAACAAAATAAAATAAAATGGCAAATGAACTATAAATGTTTGCTCTTTTAGAGTCATAATTATGTCAAGCAAGACTACTGCAATAAATTCAGACACCAGGTCTAATGAATTCAAAGCGTACTACTCAGAAGCTGCACTGCAGAGTTTTATCTTGTTTAAATTACCATAGAGGCTCGAATGCTAGATAATCCAAACATAGAAACAAATAATGCTACACATGAAAAATCAAGCACATGTGGCAAAGATAAATGAGAAGAATTGATTGACAAGACAATCATGAAGAAAGCTAGTGGCAGATGGATGACTTCCATGGATTAAACCAACATTGGATTTGAGCAAAAACAGTTAGAATTGTGTTCCATTGTTCTTTCACAGTTTCAACAGCATACACATTTCGTCTTTACTTCTAAATTCATCACAACAAAGTATGTTTAAAAGGAGATGGCCAGTTTAAGTACAATTCTAAATATTATTTTATGTACTAACACAAAAGTGCACCTCGTCTGAATATTTATTGAAAAAAGAGGAATGAGACTCAGAGTAGACCAGTATCCCTATCAGTTTTTACAAGCATGTTTTTGCTTAAATCTTGGTTTCCAATCTAGATAAACAAAACCCAAAGAATAACTTGCTTCTTCCCCTTGGACCACTCAAGTGAATCTTTTGGTTAGACAGTTGTCAAGGTCTTGGGAAGGGCCATGGCTATATCCATCTTTCCCAACCAGATGGATATCCAAGTTTGTTATGTTTTTCCCATCTCATGCGATTCCACACAAGAAATATGAGCAAGCTTGATGAATGAAATAAAGATTGCAGTTCAGAAGCCTTAAAATACAAAAAATGCAAAGGACTCATATTAAGGAAGCAAGGAATAAGTGATCATTTAAGGAGAGAATGAACACCACCACGAAATTAAATGTTTGTTCAAGAAGGGAGCAATATATTTGTACAACCAAGTGTAAAGTGGCAGAGAGCCAGTTCACAATTGATGGCGATGTATTATAAATTCTAGTTAACCTCATTCAACAAAAGAAGTAGGAAGAGACGATCAAAAGCCTATGTGAGAGTTGAATAACAAAAGAAGCTGCACATATTATTCACATTCCAGAAAAGGTGTTCTGTTACAGTAAAATGTTCTTCCTAAACCAAATATAACCATTTACTGATGTAATATAAACGATTATATAATAATCAGCAACATATGTTACTCCAAAGAAGATTAATACATCATATCATCAAGAATAAGAGTAGTAGATTTCTAGTCCACCGCTGAGAAAAGACAGATAAATATGGAGGCCAAATCCAGAAGCCAAACGAATTAATACAAAGAAGATGGTATTCGTGCATAACATACCAACAAATCACAAAATCCCAGGTAGCACCGTAACTGGCGAGTAAAGAATGCAGGTGGAGCTCGAATGAAAGCGATTTCAGGAACATTCCAACAAAGTTTTTAGGGTTTCAGAACCGGAAAATCGATTGGGAGCGAGAAGGGGGGAAAACCCTGTTGAGAACCAAAGAACAAAAAAGAAACCAGAAAAAAAAAGGAGATCAGATCGGAAAAAAGAATCTGATTGAGAAACGGAAAACAGACCAAGCACAAAAAAATCGATCGAATCGAAAAAAAATTGGGACCATTTCCCTCAAATGCAAGCGAATTCAGGACCATCCCATCCGAGTTTTTAGGGTTTCAGAACTGGAACTGGAAAACCGATTGAAATCGATAAAGGGCGCAAAAACTCTCTATCGAGAACAGAAGAACAAAAAAGAAACAACAAAAAAGGGAGATCAGATCAGAAAAAACGAACCTGGTTGAGAACCGGAAACAAATCAACCACAAAAACCAAAAAAACACAAAAATCGATCGAATCGAAAAAAAAAGGGGACCATTTCACTCAAATGCAAACGAATTCAGAAACATTTTATCCAAGTTTTTAGGGCTTCAGAATGAATCAAAGCACTTCGAATCGTATCATCCTTGCACTAATAAACCCAACTGGCAATCGAGACGTAACCAGAAATGTGGGACTAAAATTTAACGTAGCTCAATTCCGACCTGAGCCTGTTATAGATAGCCGAACTCCAGTTGGAGACGGGCATGGAATGGTTTTGGGGTTCGGACCACCGAGGCAGTGATTACCGGTCTCTGTTCTCCGCCATCTACATCTAAACTACTGTATCAACCAATCTTTCCTACCTCTTCGACGAGAAGTAGATAAAGTAGCACGAGATTGGAAAAAGAAGACGCAGCTCTTGATTTCAATCTTTCCATTTATTTGACGATTTAATTGACCTATCTGTCGTATTTCCTTACCAAAATGAATAATGTAAATACTTCAAATAATTTACGGGAACACAAAAGGTTTTCTGCAACTCTGACATTGGTTTGGCCAAATCTAGAACGATCCATTCAGTGGTTGGAGCAATGGATCAAATAATGCAACCCCAAGTTCAACATAAAATATTTAAATTATAAAATAGATAAAATATATATAAATTATGCTATAAATATAGTTGTGAAGAATCCCTTTGTTATAAATGAATTCAAATAAATAATAAGAATGACAATGAGAGAGGTAAATAAAGAACGAAACTGAGAGGACAAAAGAAAATGATAACAAAAGATCATGTTTACACAGTTTAGGCTGGAAAGCTTGGATAGTAGTGCTCTACAAATAGTTGGACTTGGAGCAGTGACCATTGCATGTAACCAGAGAGAACATTGCATTCTCAGTCACAAACAATATATCACAGTACTAAAATATAAAAAATATCATTGTGTTACTGGATGCAGCATGCTGCTAATTACTACATCTCTAAAAGGTCCAGTTTGCTGATTGAATAGATATCAAGCATATTTATGGTCATGCTGAATAACAACACTGGGTAAGCTCAAGTCAACACCAAGTGCATCCATTATTGATTGCATTTCATACCTGCAAGCCACCTTATCTTTAAGTTTGAGTAACAAATAACAATTACAGTAAAAAAGAAGAGTTTGTAGGAAACACAAGTATTGCTGCATGCAATAGCAAGTCATAGATTAATCTGAGCAACACTTTCTTCAACTTCAAATTCACAAGTTTCAGGTGTGTCCTGACATTAATCAAAACCAATCATCCACAAAATCTGGGATACTGATCAAAGGTGCAAGCAGAAAAAAAAAAAAAACTAAATGTAACTTCCATATGAGACCCATCTTTCCCCATTGAATTCTTCAAAACTATAATTTACTGCTCAAACATGAACCACATTATGCAATAGCACATAATAAATTCAGCACAAGGATAGAAGAAGAAACGAGAAAAAGCACACCATTTGGATGGAAGATGCAAGCGTAAAAGCACCAGCCACCCTCCACTCTTTGATATGAAAACCCTTCTTTTCCAATAAGTAAATTCACAGGAATTTGAATTTTCAACAATTTGAAAAGATGAGAAAAACAACATGATTTAACAAGGCCAAAGACCAACAGTGATCAAAGCTATCCAAAGTATGCAACCCATTTGGTATGATCATACTTAGAAGTAGAATGATTCCTCAGTTTGGGTTCAAATAAGAATTAGAATTAGAGCTTGAAGAGTGAGAAGGCCACATGCTTGACAATAGATTCCTTAGACGTTGTCCACTGTTCCTTGAACTACTGCCTGAAGTTTGACCACTTGACCTTGAACTCCAACTACCAGAACCCTGAGTTGGCATCTCATAGCGGCAGACTGGACATGAGTTATGCTGTTCTAACCATGGGATGATGCACTCAGAGTGATATAAATGCGTACATGGCATCTCTCGTGCCTCCGATCCTATTTCAAACCTCTCCAGACAAATAGGGCATTGCGAATCCACGCGAAGATGCCTCTGATTGATTTTTATGATGGGCATAGCATCAATAGATGATCGTGATGCAGATGGAGCTCCATGTCTATCATTCTGCATCAACTGCTCAATCAGTTCATCAAGGCCTGGCTCAACAAAATAGTCTGCCGTGTCGGCCTGTCGAATTCCAACACCATAATGCCTATTAAGGAGGGTGTCCATGGATCTATGTCTACCATTCTGCATCGACTGCTCAATCAGTTCATCAAGGCTAGGCTCAACAAAATAGTCTGCCATGTCGGCCTGTCGAAATCCAACTCTATAATGCCTGTTAAGGAGGGTTTCCATGGATCTATGTCTATCATTCTGCATAAACTGTTCAATCAGTTCATCCAGGCCTGGCTCAACAAAAGAGTCTATCATGTCGGCCTGTCTAATTCCAACACCATAATGCCCACTAAGGGAGGTGTCCAATCCATGGCCCTCGGATTCATGAACTGGAATCTGACCCCCCCTAGAGACTGCCAAAGGGCCTGATCCAAATTCCATACCAAAATCTGAATTCACGTTGAGCATTCTAATGAGTCCACCATGATGTCTACTTCTCACCCTCCTCCTCCTTGTCAAAAAAGACATGGCCTCCATTATCCTAATCCATGGATCATGAACAGCATCAGGATCCACCCGAACATGGTCACTCGGTGTGGCATCTATCTCATCAAGTTCCAACACAAAACCAGAATTACAAATGGGGCAGACCATGTGCCTCTGACAAGGTTCTACTCTTTGCCTGCACTGGTAACACCAGTGTGTACTATTGTTTGGCATCTTCCACCTTCTTCAACTTCAACCTAACGACCAATACCAAAATCAAGATCAGCAAAGAAGAAAAGCAAAATCCTTCGAAATCTTCACTTCACTGCAAGCAAAATTATGATACATTTCAAACATCAATTAAAAAAATAAATAAATAAACAACCTAATCCATAGCATCAATCAACAGGCACACTAAAATTGGGTTAAATTTACGTTTTAGTTTAATCTGTGTGCATAAAGAATTAAGTAAACGATAATTCCTACTGTAAATAATAATCTACATTTGAAATTAGATGCCATCGTTTCTCAGGAAATTTCTGTTGCTTGTATCAGAAATCAATATGCAGCAGACTCATAATAAAGATGAAAAGCTAGTGACAGCAAACGCTCCAGAGATTATCCTTCATACTCCACATATTTTACACATCAAAGAAGATGTTTTATCCATTGAAAATTCAAACAGACGTTTAACTCTAATTCTAAACAGCTTATACAGCATAAGAGAAAATATCAGCTTGAAATCAGGGCTAAAAAAGGGCAAATTGACATTATTTGACCGATACATTTCCACTTCCCATTAAAAAAAAAAAAAATCAATTCACCAAATGACCGAGGAAAAATTCTTGCTAGATCATGAACTATCAAGTTTAGTCCAGCTACTGCCCCCAAAAGAACAAACAAAGACTTAGGGAACAAATAGAAATCTACTCTTAAACTGGACAATATATTGAAAAGGAAACCCTGGATCGAGATCTCAACTCCGGTCATCCAATCTTGCTCCGGTTCCTTCATATAAATCCTAATGATAGCAGTCATATCAAATCAAATCAAGAAGGGAATCGGTAAAGAGAGAAAAAAAGCCAAATCGAGCTCATTTACCTGGAAACACGATCGAATACAAGTGTTATAAAAAAATACAAATTAAAATCAACTACACCTCGAGCAACAGGAGATATGAAATCCACGCCGAGAGAGATCAGATTACGAAAACACGCCGGTTGTCGACTCGACACAGCTAAGAGAGGGCTTCCTCGCTCTCCGCCACGGGATCGTACAAATCGATTGACGATTTCGTGATGGACCGTCCGATTTGCTCCAAATTAACTTATGATTGATATCAAAGAGGATTAATCCATAACGTGAACCTATATATAAATATAAATATAAATATAAATATATAAAAGTTACGGGGTCTAATTACAATGTTTTCAAATAAAAATATAGTACTTTTGGTAACATTGTAAACCTAAACAAAAATATTATAAACTGAAGAATAAAGGCACAACATATAATATAAATAATTTAAAATAGATATTCTTATTAATTTGGGAATAAGTAAATTATTCCTAAACTTATATTATAATTAAAAATATAATATATAAGTATTTTTGGTAACATGATAAGCCTGTACAAAAATATTATAAACCGAGGAATAAAGACTTAACAGATAATATAAATAATTTACCATCATTTATAAGGTTAAAAATATATTTTTTATTAGTTTAAGAATAAAAGGATATATAAAAAAACTATACTTCCATATCCATTATAGTGTTTTTGAATAGAATTTTATTATTTTTATTATCTATTGAAAAAATATAAAAAAATACAATACGAGTTAATTGAAAATTTAACTTAGTTACAATATTTTTGATGCTTCGAAAAAATACCTAAAACACTTGTCGCCACAATCCAAATCTAACACCTAAACCACTAGCTAGAGAAAGGAGAAAGGAAGAGTGATTAAGAGAGAGAAGCATGATGAATCGAATCAAGTTGGCTGGCTCGATCCGCAAACTGTGCAACCATGTTCTTGATCGTTGGGTGGTTCTCATCTACTTGCGGATCATGCATCAAATCCTTTAACTGCGCTTCTTCCTCGGCGGTGGTCAAGCCCCATCGTTTCATGCTTCTAAAGATGTACAACAGCTGGAGCTTTTGGAGACGCGCGTTGGACACTTTGCGAACGCCGGCGGCAGGGGTGGGCGGCGGCGACCACGTTTGAAGCTGCTGTCTTTTTCTTTTTGCTGCGTCGTTGATGGCTCTCTGGGTCTGTCTTATCACACACAACACCTTTTGACCCTGCAATCCGTGTGCACATATATAAAGAGCACATCGGTTGTAGGAAACGAGAAGTGAACTAACAGGAGTATAGAGATGATCACCGGGCGGCCTTTGGCATTGGATGGAGCATAACTACTGCTTAGCGCGAACTCGTCCATGACAAAGCCGGTGGAATTCTTCGCGTTGCCGAGGTAGAAGGAAAGGTGGCGCTTGAACCACACGATGACCTTGTGCCCGCCGGCGGCGGCCAACTTGATGGGATCGCCTTGCTTGCTAGTATTGAGCGTCCAAGTGCCCCTCCCGGCCCTGCGGGCCACCTGCGAGGAGTTGCGGCTGGAGGGCTTGAGGGTGGTGAAGAAGTAGGCCTTCTGCCGGCCGCGGAGGAGCGCCTCCGGCTCCCGGGCGTAGGCGTCGGCCTCTTGGACGACATTGCGACAGAGCTGCAGGCCATGGATCCACCTGAGGAGGAAGTGAACGACGAGATCTTGGTCGGAGGGCTGGAAGGTGAAGCCCGGCGGAAGCATTGGTCGCTTGGAGAGTGCCGGTCACGACAGCTAGCGGCCTTCCTCCTCCTTATATAGAGACACAGGAAGGTGGCTTTCTTGTGTCCGACAGGACTCCGACAATTTAGCTGAAGACTAATCTCCCGTCCGACACAACCTAACCTGGGTTTCATGGTGTAGAAACTAGCTGATTTGCTTGTTCACCTGTTGTAGTAAAAAGGCTATTTCCTAGTTATTCCAACTTAAATCCGTCACCGTGCCTTAACCCACATGGAATTTAATAGGCTTTGCGTGCCGTCTCACGAATCGGAGGACGAGGCGCACTTCAAGAACCGAACTATTCGAAAACACTCAAGAGGTATCTATCTGTATTTGTTACCGAAGTAGTCCATTGCCCATTGCATTCAAGTATCAAAATTGATTACGGAGCAAGTAAGTTATTACATCCAGGATTTATAAATAATAATAAATTATTATTTTATTATCCATAATTTACAGCATATACTTTTTTTTCTCTATTTTTAAATTCAAATATTTGTCTTTACAATAATAAATATTTTATTAACTAGAAAAATGATTAAGAACATTTGAAAAATAAAAAAATAAAAACAATCTTCAATAATCATGAAACATATATAAATATCAATAATTTAACAGAAAATAATAATATATCGATTCATCGTAAACTTATACATAAGAAAGGCAATGGTAATTTTTTATGTAATAAATAAAATCATGCATAATTTATATGCAACACATACATAATAATTAATAACAAAATGTACATCACACCTCATAATGCACTTTTCCAACATCGGATGTAGAAGTATACTCCACGGGATGGATTCTTCCGAATAATGGATGGAAATAACTCATCACACTCTCAACAGTGGATAGAGTGGTATCCCCCACTTGCTCAAGTGGAGACATGTTCCTCCCAACAGCAGATAGAAGAACTGTCTAATTGTCATGTTTGACGATACGCTAATTCTAGAAGAGAATCACAATACCTGCTCTTAGCAAAGATACATAAACACCTATGATCATTCATTTATATTCATCCATTCATTCACACATGCATCCAAGAAATCAGTATGATCAAGTATCATAAGAAACCATGCTTGTTGTATGATCTACGTTCATTGGTGGCTTCGAACTATAATGGGCACATAGTTTCTTTCACATATTGTACTTCCAACATGGACCATTAGTCATATAGTAACAATCATATCAATATCATAAACTTAAGAAAAGTATAAAATCTATAATCATTTTCAAATAATAGATAAAACCTTTTAAGTTCATCAAATCATAAATGCATGAAAACATCAATATCTCAAATCATAAATGCATGAAAATATCAATATCTCAATAGTCCTCAATCAACCAAAATCCTAATAATAACTTAATTGACTTAAACCGAACTCAAATCAATTATAACCTAATATAACAAATCCCAAATCCTTATAGAATCAGTTTGGAATCATCTTAGTTTAATCTAATTTAGATTTGATTAATCTCGATCAGGTCAAATAAGTTTGAACTAGTCAAATTAGTCTAAAATCACCCTGAACTGACTTTAACCGATCAAACATATCTAATTCAGTCAATTAACATGCTTAAACCAATAAAGGGAGAGAAAAATCAGATTATATCGTATAGTACTAGCTTAAATCGAACTGAACCACCTGAGTCTTGGATGAGTCATGTGTGTCGCATGTGCTTATCCCAAGTAATAGATTGGGCTGAGATACAACAGGTTGGATAGAGGAACAATGATGTATCTAGTGCCAATCAGATAAGTGGGCAGGTTTAACTTCACGGACTAGGCTAAGCCTCACTCATAAGTTGGACTGAGCCGTACCATTGAACTGGGCCATGCTAGGCTTGCGAGTTGGGTCGTGCCTTGACATATTAGTTGGGGTCGTGTTTGATCACATAAACTGGGTTGTACATAGTCGCATGAGTTGAGTTGGGTCGTACCTTACCATATAGGCTGACTACTACCTAGCCACATAGGTTGGGACGTATCTTGAAACATGAGCTAGCTGCTATCTAACCACATTGGTTGGGTCGTACCTTGCTACATAGGCTGGGCCATACATAACCACATGAGTTAGATCGTACTTGGACATATAGACTGGGTCATGCCTAGACACATGGGTCGAGTCATACCTTGCCATATAAGCTGACTCCTACCTAACCACATAGGCTAGGTCATGCCTAGCCATATCATATGGGCTGAGTTGTCATGTGTTTGGTCGTACATAACCACATGGGTTGGGTCGACCCCGTCTGACAGATCAACTTGACTCAAGTTAGACCCCAATTAGGCTCCTCTTATCAAATTAGATTTTAATATTTTAAATTATTAAAGAATAACTCAAATCTATGAATTAAAGGATTTAAATATATGATCTTAAATTTAAAACTAATTAAATCATAAAAATTCACACATAATTCTTGAAACATAGCTATATCTAATTAAATAAATTAGAACTATTATGTTAATCTAAAAATAAGAATTTTAATAATTAAATTAATATTGAAATTCACTTAAGCTTAAAAGATCATTATAAATCAAATAATTATTCTAACATCATAAATCAATTATTATTATTTATTAATCATAAAATTTTAAAATTAAAATATTATTATGCATCATAAAATCATAATAATTTTAATATTAATGATTCAAAACATGAATCAAATTAGAAAAGAATATAAGATCTTATGTCTTTTCAACTATCCTCTAATCATCTCCTCGGATAATCCTCTCTTCAATCCTCCTATGGTGCTCAATGAGAAATGAGGGAAGAGGAGTCTCTTTTATATAAGAGAAGATGAGATCTTCCTGAAGGATAATTAAATATTTAATATTTAATTAATTAATTTATTTTTAGTTTGCTTTCACATATAAAGATAAAAATATAACATTCATTTCATATGGTTCATACACGAAAAATAGAATATATATTATTTACTTCTTAAAATCATATCACTAATTAGGAAATATATTAATTAATAATTTAATTGATTAGCAAAATTTTTAACTTGTCCACATGATTAAAGAAATCAAATTTAATTATTTCCTTAATTATAGTACACAAACATTAAAGTTAATAATAAAGTAATATATTATTTATATAAATTAATTTATGTTAAAGGAGAAATTTTCAATGATTACACAAGTGCTACTTCATAAAGATAATTGTCTTAAAAACAAGATCTTTGAGGAGGTGATACTCTAGCGACTTCCCTTAAAATAAGTTTCTTATGTCACTGGAGTCACATGCAAAACAAGCATCAAAGCATACATGGTGCAATTAGTCTGATGCTCAAGATAGTTTAATATGTTATGCATACTTAAGATAAAAATTTTCGATCCTAAAGCATACTTGAGAACTTATATTTACATAGTGGTAAGTGTTATGTTCTTACAAAAAAAATTATTTGACTCCACAACTAATGCTAATGTGATATGTTCAATTAATTGGGCTCCACATGTTTAACTCTAATTGGCCCAAAATACATTAGTCATATCATCCCTCCTAATGTGTTTTAGGACGATCTTACGTTTACCCCCATGTATGGGGTGTTAAATGTAGGAGACACATAAGAGCGATGGGGGTATGCCCACTTGAACTTCGGATTTCATATACAAGAGGCGTGTGAGGGTGTTATAGAATGTTGGCTTGAAATACCATGTAAGGGATGTTAGGTGTTGGAGAGACATGAGGATATTGGGTATGCTAACTTGAACCCATAGGGGGTGTTCGATGCAAAGACATGTAAGGGCATCAGAGGGTGTTAAACGTAAGAGACACATAAGAGCATTAAGGCATGTCAATATGAATTGCTCATGTAAGAAGTGTTAGATGTATGAGACACATGAGGGCTTTAGGATGCACAAGAGTATCAAGAGGTGTTGACTTGGATCGACCATGAGATGTCAAACACAAAGTACATACAAGAGCGTAAGGAGTCTATCAACACAAACCACCTATATAGGGAGTGTCAGGAAATGCACAAGAGACTTAAGTGTGATGACTTGAACAACTTATATAAAGTATATCAAATGCAAAAGATTCATGAGGCTATTGGGGCATGCCAACATGAATCAAGAGCATTCTTATCATCATCACTCTGACACTCAAGAGCATTGCTAGATATGAGACAAGTTCCTTACATCACATGGGTCACTAGAAAAATTAGAACTAAGAGCATTCTTATTGTCATCACTCTAACATTCAAGTCAATCCAAAGCGTCGTATGAAGGTTGAAAATAAATTTTTTGATCGTGAACCATACCTGAGAATCAAGTAGTGAGAATACTTATGGAATAATACTTATCCAAGAGAATATTCTATCCTCCAACTAATGCTTATGTGGCACGTTTGGCTGTTTGTGCTCCATGTGTCAAATTCTAGTTGCCCAAATATATTGACCAAGTCATTTGCACCATTAAAAGCTTTAGGGTGAGCTACTTCTATGAGAATGCAATGTATGTAAGAACTTGACAACTATAGCCCACATGAGAAATCAATTAAAGGGTGTTTGAGAAGCTTTTGCTTGAGGTGAATGCATAGAATCGAAGGCTGGACATGCCTCATATGTAAGGGTTGCATTACACACATTTCTCGCCATACTCGATGAGGGCACGTCAAGTGTGAAGACACACTTTAAGGTATCAAAGGTTGCCTATATTGATTACATGGTCATGCAACATGGAATGCTAATATGTGCAAAGGAGTGAGGGAGTGCGTCCCCACTTTAAAGTATCAAAGGTTGCTGATATTGATGACATGGTTATGCAACACGAGATGCAAGATGTGAAAAGGCGTGAGGGAGTGCCAACTTAAACTACTTATTTAGAGGATGTCACTAGGGAGATGCATGAGAGTATCATGTATGTGAATGTGAACCATCATGTAGGGGTATTAGACATAGAAGATATTGAGAGCGTCGAGGCATGTCAACTTAATTATCAACATAGGACCGTCACACACGAGGACATCAAAGTTACTTGGAAAGGTCATGTAGCCAAAGATGGTAGAAGAACGAGGGTATCTATGCATGCTGACTTAAACCAACCCGTGTATAGAATGTATGGTGCAAGAGAAACGTGAGGTATCAGGGTGTGTTGAATTGAACTATCCACATAAGGCATGTTGAAATTAGAAGATACATACAAATTAGGAAGTGTTAATTTGAATTACCCACATAGAGGCTGTTAATTGCACGAGATGTGCAAGGATGTCAGGATGTGCCAACTTTGAGATGTCAGATGCAAGAGTCATATGAGAGTGTTGAGGCATGATGAATAAGTGACATAGGATGCACGAAGGCATATGTCAAATATCCTCCTCTCTAGTAGTGATCCACATAGCAGGTGGGGTGACGATGCTTCTCAAATCGCTGTACGATCTTCCTCTCTAGGCACACCACATAATCAAGAAGGGGCTGACCCTTCTTGCTGTCCACATGCCCCAAACTGGGATTGTCGGTTAAGGAAGAGAGTGAGGGAGGAGAATAGGATGTGACAACTAAAAAGGGTCTAGTTTATGCTTCTTTAGTTTCCTCCTATTTATAAAGGGCTTTATCAACTTAACCCTAATGGATCTTACCATATTAGGTATTGGATCTCTATCCAACTACCCAAGTCTCTTGAATTAATATATCTCTATCCAATAATATCTTATTAGCTCTTATTAGGTCTCACCCGAAAGATCTAATAATTTAGGGGCTTATTAGATATCCAATAAAATAGGGGCTCCAATGGATATCTTATATCCGAACCTCTACTCGTCACAACACCTACTATATGTGTGTAACCCTCTAAGCCTAATATCAAGCTGGTTGTGAGTTATACATATTAAAACTTCTTTTGACTTTGTGAATTATTATCTTCATAATAATTCACTTGACTCATCGACTATGAATATGCCATTATGCTATAGTCCTCAGATGATACGGGGGGATCTAATCCATTAGACATGTCTATCCTTAGTAACTATGTATCTATAGTCTCTCATCCATCTAATATCCTAGAAATCATATATTGAGCATGGTGTTATCAAACTCATACGGAATCTACTCGAGTCTCGCTCTAATCGAATTCTCTCGAAGAACTTATTTTCTCTCAATCCAAATGATCTTGGGTAGAGATTTGCTTGAGAAAGAACATATAAGATATTCCTCTAATGGCATCAAGAATGGATGATCCTCTATTGACACTTAATTACCATCATAAGATTGACTATCACTCTCGATGATCGGTTATGCTAGATTTGAAACTTTTGGACATATAAGTCTGATATCAAAGAGTAAAGTACTCACAAGGGATATTCTTTATATCTTAAATCTAATGATCATATATATGACTAAGATGACAAAATCATTGTCTAACAATGAGGTATCATAAACCATCTAGTATTTTATGAATGAATCTATTAGTGAACTCATTATCTAATGAGCACCTACACTATATTTCTAGTGTCCCCATATGAGTAGCTATGAGACCAATCACCTCTATTATATAGATTGGCATACAACATACTAATCTGTCTGATTATCTCGATGTCTCTCTTGAGTAACTTATAATCAAGATTTTTTAGGATCTTTGTTTAAAGGTGAATCAATTTTATTATCATGATCTCATCACGATCCGATTCCTATTGCATAGATCCATGGACATCACAATATATGTAATAGGTAACATAAAGTGAAAAAATATCAATAAATAATTATAAGTAAAAAAACTATACTATGATATCATATGTGTCATCACTCACATGATTAATTTATAGGGCACCTATGACTAGCATTGGGAATAATTCAACCCAAGCCTCCACCGTAGAGGATCTTCTAGAATGGGTCGAGTTTTTCTTGACTCATGCATCTTAGGTATATTTGGTCTTACACCTGTACCAAGGCAAATTTCTTCATGTGGGACGAGTTTTCCCGACTCATGCATCTCAAGCATATTTGTCTTGTGCCTCCGCCATAGCAAATTTCTTCATATGAGTTAGGTTTTTCTAACCCATGCATCTTGGGCACGTTGGCCTTATGCCTCCATTGTGATGAATTTCAGGTCCTACCATGGCAGGCTTTAAGCCTTCCCTCCACAATGGTGGATTTCGAGTCCTCCCACCATGGTGGGCTTCATGTCCACTCTCCGTTGTAGTGGATTTCAGATCCTCTCATTATGGTAGGCTTCAAGTCCTCCCTTTGTTGTAGTAGATTTTAGGTCTTACTATCCTAGCGAGCTTCAAGTCCCCCTCCGCGAGGGATCTTGGGTTCTCTTGTTATGGTAGGCTTTAAGTCATTCATCTATTGTAGTGACCTTGAGGTGGGGCTAGATTGTGGTCTCTCATATCTTGGTCTCTTGTGTGGCTCTCCACACTTATCTAAGACTATTATATTAGTGGCAATATATTGATTAGCCCTTTGAAGTATCTCGGGGATCATCACCAGTGTCCTCTCCACCAACGACCAAAAGAGGCGAGAGGGCCTCAGTCATATCATAAAGGATTGAATCACGAACGATGGATGAGCATTATCCACATGTTGGATCTCATTGGTGAATTGGGTGATGAAGTCTAAGAATGTCTTCTCCTCGCCTTGTCTCAGCCTAAGAAGCATCATCATTGATGACTTTAAGTGCACATTCTTGAGAAAGTAGAGCTCAAACTATTTTGTAAGTTGAACAAAGGAGTTAAACGAGAGCAACTTTAGATGAGCATACCACCCTCTTGCCGGACCTCTTAAGGTGTGGGAAGGCATATCACATTAGGGCATCTAAAATGCCATATAGTAACATCTAAGCCCGGAAGGCGTTGACATGCTCCACTAGATCAATAGTGTTGTTAAAGACCTCTAATGATAAGAGATAGAAGTTTATTGGGATCGGCTCCTCTTGGATATCTTAGAAATGATGATTGACCCGAGATGGGGTCGACCTACCCCTCACCCTTGGATTGTTGAAAGTTTCATCACATCTCTTCCAAGTGCTAGTCCATTTACTACAGTTGGATCCTTAGAGAGTTGTCTATCAAATCGACTAAGTAGGTCTCAAATTTGAGCAAAGTAGAGTAATGGTGAGATGGTCTATTGAATTTCATGGTCGAAGAGCAAGGTGCTCCCACTGGTGGTTCGGTGGGCCTCAAATGCCCTTAAGTTGTTGGCAACTCATCGGGTAGGGTGACCCCAAAGGACGTTAGTGCTAGTGATTGTCAAGTTATCGACCATGGCTAAGGCAATGACATCACCTATTGAGCTAGCTAGGGTAGAAGCAAGGCAACGACCTACATCATGCTAGCTAGTGCTTGCACTTGCTAGATAAGGTTCAAGAATGCCTCTGCAAGAATAAGTAGATGACTCGATGATACCCTCGAGGGTAACAGTCCCGAGTCATTGAATATATGCTAAGATTATCTTGATAATCGTAAGAAGTAGGATCTTTTTTCATCATCATGTTATTTTTGCAGTCCATGGATTGCTTCGTGACTACATCCATTTTAACCATGATCTTTCACTGTATTTAGCTTATGCCAATCCTGACTATCACATATCAGAGTACGATATCAACTCTATCAAGAACTTATGTTCCCGTAGCAAAATCTAGATTTCATTCGTGGAGTCCCAGCTATCTTCCCGTGACTATAGTTTTGGTTACCTTTTCGTATGTTGCCATTTAAATCTCCTTTCTCATCTTGATTGCAAGAGTTGATGTTGTTGTATCCAGGGTTTATGATTTGATCACGTAGCCAGAAGAGCCTCTCATCTTATACGTATGAAATGCCAGCACACTTGTACCGACCATGCAGTGTCATGCGTGTCGAAGAGCACTAATTGCATCATTTGATGCTGAAATTACACTCAATATTGGTTGCGGAACATACGAGACAAAACTCTGTGCTACAGCATATCGACTGTTATTACTGTCAAGTGATTGGCAGGTATTCTTATTTTTCCAAAAGAAATTATTGTGTTTCATATTTTGAATCTTCCAAATAAATTTACGAGGTATATCCATAGTATAACAATTAATTTTGTCTTTCGCACATAAATTAAGTTTCCTATTTTGAAATCTCAAAATAAATTAATCATATTCTTCCATCGTATAACAATTAATTTGCTTTTGTGCAACAAATGCATTGGGTAGCCTAATTATTATTTTTTATGATATGGAAGAATCTGATTAGTTTATTTATCTGCCTTTATCGTGTCCTTTGTGTGATACTAAAATGACTCTGTTGATCGTCTTTTTTGTCTCTGTGAATTTTCTAAATGATGTTGGCAATACGAAAGAACGAGTCTGATCTCAAAAACTCTTGACTATGTTCATTGTTTAACAGGTATTACTCGTTTCTAATACTTGTTGCCATAATTTTATGTTGGCCTTGTGGTGGTAATTGCTCTCTCCTTAAATCATCATTTAGCCTCTCTCTCATAATTTAAATCCTGTGCATTTTCATGTATCAGTGCTTCTGAACTGCCCTCCTTAGTTTGTTCATTTGGCTCCCTTATACCATTCAAATCCAGTCCATAGAAGCATAGGATCCCAAATAATAGGGAACATTGTAGTCTTGGACATCCGGCTGGTAGGCAAAGATGGCTACAGCTATGGCTTCTCCAGAATTTAATGGCCTTTCCTTATATAATCACAAGGGTGGGATTATCGGACATGTCTCTATAGCTTCTCTCATATTTAGGATAAGATGTTCTTTTGTCTTCACAACTATAATCATATTCAGAATCTTAATTTAAAGTCATTTCCTATTAGACATACATTATAGTGATGACTTCGACAGTATCATATCTATGTATACCGATCAATTGTGCAAAAGTAAAAGACACAAATTTGATAATTGTGCGTGTATCCAATATTTGTTTGATACATGGAACTCATCCACCAGCTGCCAGCTTCCATCAGGATTGTATTATCAACAAATTATTCTCAATTATCATGGCAGCTTGTAGTTTTCTCTCTTTTCTGTCTTCCATTACGTGTTTCAGTATTTGGATTCTTGCAATGGGGTCTTTATGCATAATTTGAACTAAGGATTTTAATTTCGAATGCAACCGGGCGATATCAACCTGACAACGGCCTAGTTGAGGCGAGAGAAGAAGAAACGTCGAGGGAGAATCTCGACGCTTTTCAATTAAGCAGTGCCCTCCCTCGACGATCACGATCCAGGATGTAACGGAGAGGTAACGGCTCGTCTTCTTCACCGCGTTCTTCGTCAAAGGTCGGAGACGCTTGTGGCCTTCGTCGCGTTCTTCGCCAAAAGCCAAAGACATCTGAGGCCTTCGATGTCTTCGCCGAACGTCGCAGATGAGGAGAAGACCACTCGTCGCGTCGCGCTGAAGACCGGCCGGAGACGTCAAACGAGAAGATCACGTCTTCTCCTTGTCTAACGCAACGGGGAGGTCACCTCCTTTTCTGGTTTTTATTTTTGGTTCGATTTTGCTTTTGGTTTGGTATTTCGTTTGGGGCTCTCAATCGGGATCTTCTTTATGGTTTGATCTCCTTTTATATTTGCTCTTTGGTTCTCCATTAGGGGGGACCCCCTTTGTTGTTCTCGGTCAGATTATTATTTTTGATTCGATTTTGTTTTTGTTTTGTTTATTTTCTCGGATCTTCTTTCCGGTTCTTATTTTTTTGACTGGATTTTGTTCTCAATCGGATTATATTGTTGTTCTCAACCAGATTCTTCTTTCGCATTCTTCATATCTCAGGTTCCAGTACTACCATCTTGGTTTTGCTCGTTTAGTTTACTCATATTGCTTTAATCTAGTTTTAAGAATTGGAAAATTCCACAAGATATGAAAGTTTTGGACGTTCGACTGTATGAATAGATGGTAACAATCATGAAATCTTGTCAAGAATTTAAATGAAGGTCTAAACCCTGTGGAATCAATCACAAAGGTGGCGCAAGGGGACATGTCCAAACCCTCTTTATCAAGAAGCTAGTGGTTGCATGTGCTTTGTTTATTTAGCTTGAACATTGATATTTGAGCTAACACAAGCTTGTGAAAATTGATAGAGCTCTTGCTCTATTCTGACTTCCTCCCTATAATAAATATGTAGGACAAGATATACTCTCGTCTCCACAAATGTAGCCTAATTGAAACTTTTACTTTAGAGCAGCGGAGCATATTCCTTTTGAACATACATAGTTTATTGTGATGAGTTCACAGCAAAGACAATGTATGTGTGTATAAATGCTGATGCAAGTGTATAAATGTAAGGCAAACGATTTTGGTTATTACACATATATCTAATATTAGTTTGATACATGCTGTTGATCTGTTAATCACTAGCTTTCTTTTCGATTTTGCTGATCAATATTTTTTTCTCAATTTATCTTTGGCTAGCTTTACTTGCTATTTTGTGTCTAACATTAGCATTTGGTCCTATTTTTATTTCGGTCTTTACAGCATAGTTTTAACAAAATACAACCCTGCAGCAATGGAGAGGTACCCTTTGAATTAGTAAGATATGTGCTGTTTTGCCTACTCATCTGTCTACATAATTGAAGTATCTTGATTGTCTTGTATTCACATAATCATGACCCAAAGAGAGCAAATATTTATGTTCATTTGAAATTTATTTTCTTGCTTCCTGTGTTGACTTATTTCCATTTCTCAACTATGATATTGTAGTCTTCAAGTGCTTCCCACATTATTTTGAGAACTGTCTTACAGACTGGGATTTTCTATTGCAGAAGTAGCTGATGTGGAGCTCGAACTAGGATTTTCTGAAGCTGGCGTCTGGCTTGTGATTCAACATAAAAAAATATGTAGCATGTATTTTGGTACCACAAATATTTTGTACTTCTACCGAGAGCTGTGGGAGATATTTGGGCCACAACAGTCCGTGATTGAATTTTGCAACTCGCATTATTTTCTTATTTAACAGCACTGGTGCTTTTTATTATTAATACACAGTTTTTAATCTATTTGTTGCCTTGCGCTGTGTCAAGAAAAATTGACTTCCTTGCTTTACAACTATAACTAGATTGTTATATATGTACTACATCATTATCTATGAAATATTGTCTGACACGGTATTTTTTTGTTAGTTGCTTTCTGAAAGTAAATGCTATCTTGCATTTTATTGACAAGAGCTACAAATAGTCAAAATCTTGTGCACCATGGATTACTCGAAAGAAATTGGTTCTGGATGTTAAGGCGTCATATATTTTAGTGCAGATTTCTTTTGAAGCGAATAGTGTTTGTGAGAAGCAAACAGATGAATCAAGGCAATTGCATAGAACTTTTGCACTTGTGGCAATGCAGATTGGGCTGAAATAGTGTGTTGTTCAATCTAATACAACTTGTTGTTGCTGGTAATGGCTCTTCTTGTCCATGCTTACTACTGCATGGGATGGGAGGCGGGTGAGAGCAGTGAAGCTGGTAGATGATATCGAGAATATAACAAACGTGCTGCATTTGAACCGACGAATAATTAATTGCATTTGGGTTCTCGTAAGAAGAAACAAGATAGAGAGAGCACTATCGGTTTTGATAAGAGTTTATTAGCAGCATAATGGCGTTGTTATTATTAGCTGCTGAAGGAGTTATTAGCGAGACTTGGGTGGGGTGGGGTGGGGTGGGTTGGGTGGTGCAGAAAGCTTGGGGGGTCGGTGGGTGAAATATAATTATTTTCAATTTAAATATAGTTATTAGCAAGGTTTAGTCCCACATCGTAATTAATTTCAAACTAACATCTCTTTATCAATCCGTCGATCGGCGACACTGTTGTCTCTTCGGAGACATCCGATAAAATTGGAACGATACAGAGAAGATTAGCATGGCCCCTGCGCAAGGATGACACGCACAAATCGAGAAATGGTCCAAATTTTTTTCCTATTCGCCTTCTCTTGTTCTTGATTTGTTTTCCTATCCTTCCCCTTCTGATTTGATTTTTATTTTTGCTCCCTTTTGCCCTTCTCTGATTTGATTTCCCAGCCTCCCCTCTTCCTGGTTCTTCTGATTCGATTTTTGTTTTTGGTTTCTTTCTTGTTGGCTGGTTCTTTATGATTTAGGGTTTTGTGCTCTGTTTTTTCCCATTCGTGTCGTATTCCGACTCGCTTTCATTTTTGGTTTCTTATTGGCTGTTAGTCTGTTTCTTTAGGATTTAGGGTTCTGTGCTCCTTTTTCTCCCATTTGTGTTCTTATTTTGGTTTGTTTTCCATTTCTTTTTCTTTTTTTCTGCTGAATTTTTTTCTCGCTCTTAGTACTGTTTTGTCTCCTTTGTGGTTTTTAATCAAGTTCTCGTTTCTATTTCTCTCTCTCGATTTGTTTTGATTCTTCTCCGGTTCTGGAAACCCGAGGACATGGATGGATGGACTTCTGAGTTCGCTTCGCTTTAGATCACAGCACCATTCTTTACTCGCATAATGAGCAACGTTATCAGTTACGGCGCCGGCTGAATTGTTTTTTATGTTATCGACGGATACTCTACTCTTCTTCTTGACTTGTTCGACTTCTGCACTCCCATGAATACTTGCTTCTGGTCGAAGACGGCGTTATGTGTTGATGGTATTCGGACCTCTGATTAACATTGTAAGATTTGGTTCCTTCGCTTTCCTTTTACTTAAAAAGTTATACAGACGTGATTCGTTTTTGCGTCTAACCATGTCTGGATTGGCCATCTCCTTCCAAACATATATGATTGTGTTGTATTTACAAGTAAAGAAACAAAAAATGTATATGTGGAGTCCCAGCTATCTTCCCGTGACTATAGTTTTGGTTACCTTTTCCTATGTTGCCATTTAAATCTCCTTTCTTATCTTGATTGCAGGAGTTGATGTTGTTGTATCCAGGGTCTATGATTTGATCACATAGCCAGAAGAGCCTCTCATCTTATACGTATGAAATGCCAGCACACTTGTACCGACCATGCAGTGTCATGCGTGTCGAAGAGCACTAATTGCATCATTTGATGCTGAAATTACACTCAATATTGGTTGCGGAACATACGAGGCAAAACTCTGTGCTACAGCATATCGACTGTTATTACTGTCAAGTGATTGGCAGGTATTCTTATTTTTCCAAAAGAAATTATTGTGTTTCATATTTTGAATCTTCCAAATAAATTTACGAGGTATATCCATAGTATAACAATTAATTTTGTCTTTCGCACATAAATTAAGTTTCCTATTTTGAAATCTCAAAATAAATTAATCATATTCTTCCATCGTATAACAATTAATTTGATTTTGTGCAACAAATGCATTGGGTAGCCTAATTATTATTTTTTATGATATGGAAGAATCTGATTAGTTTATTTATCTGCCTTTATCGTGTCCTTTGTGTGATACTAAAATGACTCTGTTGATCGTCTTTTTTGTATCTGTGAATTTTCTAAATGATGTTGGCAATATGAAAGAACGAGTCTGATCTCAAAAACTCTTGACTATGTTCATTGTTTAACAGGTATTACTCGTTTCTAATACTTGTTGCCACAATTTTATGTTGGCTTAGTGTGAAACTCTTCAAGCAGGCCTGAGTTGTCTCCATCAGTTATAATGATTACAAACTCTGTGTCAAGATCAAGCAAACATTGTTTTGTGAAATCAAATGACCAACCATGTGAAATTTTTTCGGTGGATAAAGTCTATTTATGTTATCGATGATTGGATTAT